>BTPG01000007.1:163309346-163364346 GCA_036245525.1 Semisulcospira habei
AGAGAGAGAGAGAGAGAGAGAGAGAGAGAGAGAGAGAGAGAGAGAGAGAGAGAGAGAGAGAGAGAGAGAGAGAGAGAGAGAGAGAGAGAGAGAGAGAGAGAGAGAGAGAGAGAGAATGACAATGACAATGATTCTTTATTTGACAACGGTAAAAGTTTTGGTAGTAACAACCATTTTTCGAACTTGCCGTAGCTAATCTACTGATTACTGAGTTACTATCGCACTAATTATTTTCTACTACTGAACAGGTGAAAAAAATTACTTGACACAACACAAGCCAATAGAGAAGAAAAAAATGTAAGGGGGAAGTGACATAGGAATTACCAGCTTTACTGGTAGGGCATAATGACATGTTGTGAGGTTTAATTAAAATAATATAAGAATACACGCAACATAATACGCATACATAACGCATGCACATTTTAGCACGCCACTCTCTGTCTCTAATATACACGTACGCACGCGCAAGCACAAACGCACGCACACACACACACACACACACACACACACACACACACACACACACACACACACACACACACACGTGCACACACACGCGCTTGCGCGGCTTAGGACGTTAAGCTAGTCAGTCATATGAGTAGCTGGCTACACAATCTGTACCGAATAAAAATGAGTCATCGAAACCTGGGATACACGCAATTAATGATCTAATCAGAATAGTATTTTTCAATATGTGCACAGTCACGGGGACGCTGCTAACAAAAATAAGTACTTGATGAGACTGACTTTAAACGAGGAGAAAGTAGCTGATGTCGTGACGTTTCTAGGCAAGGCATTCCAAATTCTAGAGCCAGAGAACGTCAAACTCGTTTTATAGAGATCAATTCTAGGTCGCGGCACAATAAGGGATTTTCTTGATCTGGAGTATGTTGATGACTGGACGGTAAATAGCGTTGTGATATATCGGGGTAGCTTATCGTTTAATGCCTTGAACATAGCCATTCCCTTATTGTAAGTTAAATGATCTTTCAGGGGCAGAATTTTTAAGGCTGCCAATTTTTGGTCAGTAGTTAAGCTGGGATCAGGGAGTATTAGGTTGGCAGCTCTCCGATGTAGAGAGTTCAATCTTTTCAAGAGAGAGAGAGAGAGAGAGAGAGAGAGAGAGAGAGAGAGAGAGAGAGAGAGAGAGAGAGAGAGAGAGAGAGAGAGAGAGAGAGAGAGATTCTATGTAAGCGCTCATGTGTGTGGTTGATTGGTGTGGAACAGTGATATTTGGGGTTGCCTGCATACCGAAAGAAAATACCGGTCTGACATATAAATACCGTTAAAATATGCACCTTTAATTAAGACACCTGACTGTGATATAACCCCACAAAGGCCGTTATGTTAGATCGTTTTGCTCAAGGACCTGGACCTGTGCTGAAGAGCATTTACCTCGGGTTTGACGCTTGGTGGAGTTGAGCGGCGCGTACGCTTCAGCGGTAAAACAAAGTGATATAATCACGCAGTTATGAACGAAATAACAACCGTAGCCACTCGTTAGGAAGCAATATAACACATTCTATATAATATTTTGTTTTCCTCCCTACGTCACATGACCAGTCAATTTAGCGCAAACTGTACCATGTGACCGTGATATAAAAACCACTGTAGCGAAAAATGGCGGACGTTTTATATAGCCCTCTCGATGACGCGTTCCGACCTCGTTTTCGAGTCTTGATAGCAACTCGGTTCGACAAAATAGCAGAAAAAAACGCACTAAAGTAGTCCTATTTGACGTAATACACATCATCTGCTTTATTTTTTACGACTTGAGGAGCCAACTAAACAATATTTCACCACTAATTACACAGCGCAAACAGCAAAAGCCTTCCACCGAGACATTTTCAAAGTTCGGGAAACCACGGAACAAAAATAGCTTCTGAGTTGTTGTTTTTTAACCAATCAGAGACAGCAATCCTAGCAAACCGGCAACACACTGTCGTCTGCTCAACCACCAAGAGGCAATATGCCACAATTTCACCAAAGCACAGAGCAACAACTTCAAGAACTAAAACGAAAATACACACCCAGCAACATTATACACAAAGCACGCTATTGCCAAATTTTCACGTCACTCAATGCGGGACTATCTGAAGAAAATTCCCGAATTTTCGAAGACTATCTGACATCATGTCTACGCTGTAAAGTAAAATCTTACCTTAAAATCCATCTCAGCACTAGTCCTGCTGTTAACAACGAGCGTTTTGTTTTGGTATCCCTTTTTCCAGATATCCCAACACACATGACACTTTAGGATATAACAACGACAATCTGCTGCACACTCGAAGCATCCCCTTCTGTCATCTTGAATCTAAAAGCACGAGGCACCATGCTAACTTGCACAAGCTGTCACATCAGTGGTCAAATGCCGATCGCTTCATCAAAAAGTTCTTAATTTTTCTGAATCACACAGCAGTCAAGAAGCACTGTCACTGTAATACTTTAACGACCTTTTGTTGACATTGCAGCTTGAATCATTCTGTACACAAGCCAAGATTAGCTTTTTACTCGCGAAAACAAGACTTGCGCTTCGCACCGAATCATGCTACGTCACAGTCAGGGAATCACCGGCAGAACATGTATATTCAATGGTGTCACCTATCCGCCACAGAAGCGGCCGTCTTCATAAACCGGATTTTTTTCTAAACGATAAACGGAGGAAGGAAAACAAATACGTTATTGGTCGGAGGGGTTCGCTGCACGGACCTTTGTAGGCCTTCGGGAGGTCAAAGGAATCATTGTACCCCTCAGGCCTTCGGGTTGCATGCAGTACAATGTCCGACATAAACTGATGTGCAGGTCCGAGTTCTGTCTCAGTATGATACCAGGACTGTGGTGTGCAGGTAAAACTGTGGATCACGTTGAACGAACCCTACGTCACGGCGCTGCTGGGTTACGGGACTGGCCAGATGGCGCCACGACGTCATGGTCCCGGCACTTACACGTATGTCGTAGCACACAACATGATCCGCGCACACACGAAGGCCTACAGGCTCTACCAGAGAGACTACAAAAACATACAGGGAGGTGAGGGGAAAACCACTTATTGAAGGAAATATCGTTAGCTGTGTTACAGTGTCAATGACAGGGTATTCACGATAAAGGCTCTCTGCATCTCGATCTACGTGCTTCAGACCGTTAACTCGTCATTAAGTTTTGTAGTACATGTTCTGTAAGTGTTGCCAATGATAACGTGCTAAGGACAAGTGGGAGATGACATTTAGCATGGCCTTCCATGGCCTCCCTTCTGCTGCAATCTGTAGTAACACATTGCTGTGTGTTGCCGATGTTATCATGGTCCTAGGACAAGTGGGTATCACCCTGAACATGGCCTGGTCCATCCCCGCCTCCCCCACCTTCAGTGACGTGGCGGCCCAGAACAGCGACCTGCAGTTCAATGTCGGCTGGTTCGCCCACCCGCTCTTCATTAACGGCGACTACCCGGATGTGATGAAGACCAAGGTGGCGGAGAAAAGCCAGGCCCTGAACCTGACCCAGTCCCGCCTGCCCGCCTTCACGCCCACAGAGATAGCGGACAACAAAGGTACATACTGACCATACTATAGCACTGTCTTTGTTTGCTGACGGTTTCAGGTCAGTGCGGCATCTCGTTAAACGTTAACAATGCCTTACTTGCCGCCCCCAAAACGCCGCGGACAGAGCAACACAAAAAATGTATTAGCATTAGCTAACTATGCTAGGGCTCATTTGTGTTTTTAAACTGTGATACCACCGTCGCAGGTGTGTTGTCTATGTTTCAAGTCGAGCAAACCTATTGCCTGTTTCAGGAGCGGCGGACTTCCTGGGGCTGAACTACTACACGAGTCACTATACAACGAGCGCAACACAGCCCAGCTACAGCAAGGACTCCGACATCCATGTGTGGCAGGACCCCAGCTGGCCACAGTTAGTTAAGTCCTCGACGCACTTCCCTCTTCAAAAATATGCGTCATTTAAATATAAAGGCCACGTTAAGAGATTGTTACGTCACACTCTCACTTTTAGCATGTTCTCATGTTCGTGAGTTCCTTCAAAATTAGGTCTCCAGTCTATAGGGTTAGAAGTTTCGTTGTTAGATAATTCGCAAATTGTGGCGAGTAGTATAATGTTTCTAGAGTTTTAATTTCTTATTTCATTTGTTTCTTATTGGTACGCGAACAATTACGAGTTAGTCTTTACCAGTGGTTCTTGTCGCCTCGAGGGTCCGGTCAGTGGGATCAATGTCGGAGGTTTTAGCCCGAGACTCTTACCTCCGACATTGATATCCCCCCTCCCCCACCCCCCTTTTCCACCCGACCGAACCCGAGTGGCGACAAGAACCACCATCAAAGCCTAACTCGTAATACAACAATTTTGTCTTCAACTGTAAAAAGTATAAGCGTGAAGTGCACCCTTGAAAGGACCCCAAACTTTACGTGTAACGTAGAAATGCAGGGGGGCGTAATTCTCCATACTTCCGACTATTAGTCAACAGCCTCGCGCGAACTGTATTCGTCTAGAATTTCTCTCACAGGTTTTTTTTTAAAAGTCCCTTCTATTTATAGAAGGGACTTTTTAGGACGGGTCTAGGTGGGGAGAATTTAATAGCATGTCCATGATCTCAAAGGCGGGCAGGCATAAAACCTCTCACAGTTGAAGTAACAAGATAAAAATTACGTCATGTCTAGTTACGCTAACCTCGCTGCTGAACGTACATTTGGCGCAAAGCGCCATATGTGCGTATGTACGAATGTATGTATGTATGTGTGTGCGTATGTATGTAAACAAGAGAATCTCCGATATTTCTGTACACACAAGCTTGAAACTTGGCGAAATTCTTTCTTAAGTGGGTGGCTATGAGAGCATCCGAGCATATTGTAATTGAATGTCTCATTGAAGACATAAACAACCGTTCATAGAAAGACCGTTTACCCAGATTAGAGTCCGTAATTGTAGTCATATTTACTTGAACTTTTGCATATAGCTAGTTTGGAAAAAGACATTGGATGAGTTTGATAGCCAGCTTTTTATCCTTTCAACGTCTTTAGTAAAAATAATTTTTTCAGAACATAATTAAAACACTAAAAAATCCTTTACTTCTAGAGAAAGTCAGACTGTGGCGGTGACGTAAAAGAGGCAACTCCGTCACCACGCACACACTGACATTATACTCTAAATATGACGTCATTCTCTCACTCGCGCGCGGTTCTCTCTCTCTCTCTCTCTCTCTCTCTCTCTCTCTCTCTCTCTCTCTACTATGTACACGGGTCACTTACATGCTCCTCTGAAAGCGCGTCGATGTGTGTGTGCGTGATAGTGCGTGCGTGCGCGCGCGCTCCAAACATCTCCAAGAGGCATACATCCTCATGCGCCCGGAGGGCGCATGAAGATCTGTTCCTCCTGGAGATGCGCGCATGTTTGTGTGAAAGAGAGAGAGAGAGCGCGCTCGAGAGAGAGAATTACGTCATATTTAGAGTATTATGTCAATGTCTGCGTGGTGACCGAGTTGCCTCTTTTACGTCACCGCCATTGTCTGACTTTCTCTATAAGTCTAGGTTTTTAAAAGAAAATGTTTTAATTCTTTTCTGAAAAGAATTCATTTTTACTAAAGAAGCTGAAAGGATACAAAGCTGTCTAACGAACTCATCCAATGTCTTTCTCCAAACTAGCTATATCCAAACGTTTAAGTGAATATGACAAAAATTACGGACTCTAATCTGGATCAACCGACTTCCTATAAACGGTTGTTTATGTCTTCAATGAGACACTCAATTACAATATGATCGGAGGCTCTCTTAGCCACCCCTTTAAGAAAGTATTTCGCCAAGTTTCAAGCTTGTGTGTACATAAATATCGGAGATTCTCTTGTTTACATACATACGCACACACATATATACATACGCACATACTGAACTTCGAGCCAAATGTACGTTCAGCAGCGAAGTTAGCGTAACTAGACATGACGTAATTTTTATCTTGTTTCTTCAATTGTTATAGGTTTATGCCTGCCCGCCTTTGACATCATGGACATGCTATTAAATTCGCCCCACCACGACCCGTCCTAAGAAGTCCCTTCTATAAATAGAAGGGACTTAACAAAAACATGCCAATAAATTAATAATTTAGGGGGCTACAAAATAAAAAGAACTGTAGGTGTTCTGTGATACCGCTGGTACCAGTTTGATACAAAACATAACAGAATAATTGGATAAGTGAGATAATATCAACGACAGGAAAATTCAACGTAAGTGAACGCCCTATCCGTACTGACGTTCGAAACGGTGAAGGAACAAAAATTTGGATAAATAAAAATTGAGGGGGTTACGCAACAAAATCACTATATGCACGCTTTTTGTTCGGCCAGTATTAAAAATTGCATACAAAAAATGACTGAAAATGTGTTAATTAAAACAAGATGGGATGAACCATAACCCACAAAGTCCCTTCTATATGATGAGAGCTGTTCTCCTCGCTGTCAATGGTCTCTAACTTTTGTCTTTGACCTGATTCTGGTGTTCAATTATCTCCTATTGAAAACGTCTCGCAGATCTGCAATTGCGTCAGTGAGTTCTATAAGGGGCGCAGGACATACGCGTCATTGATTTGTCAAACGTCATTTTCATGACGCAAGTTTTCGTTTTTACGTAATTTTATATTTTACGTGATATGAGTTTCACTTTCGCTTCATAGGCTTGAGAAAATGGTGACAAAACTAGAACTTAACGGTACAATTTCAGTCTTGCTATAATTTGTGTGAAAGCAGGTTGACTTTACCTAGCTACATGATATACTAAGTATACGGGTCACCTGCATGCTCTTATGAAAGCGCCACGATGTGTGTGTGTGCCTGTTAGTGCGTGCGTGCGCGAGCTCCAAACATCTGAAAGAGGCATAGATCCTCATGGCGCATGAGGATCTATTCCTCCTGGAGATGCGCCAATGTTTGTGTGTGTGTGTGTGTGTGTGTGTGTGAGAGAGAGAGAGAGAGAGAGAGAGAGAGAGAGAGAGAGAGAGAGAGAGAGAGAGAGAGAGAGAGAGAGAGAGAGAGAGAGAGAGAGAGAGAGAGAGAGAAATGAAATGAAACTTTATTTTTCAAGGATAAATAATTAGGTACATTCAATGACCTTTTTTCAATCATGTCCTTGCTAAGCTATAGCATGCACGTAAACACACATACACATAATTTTATATATAAAAGTATACATAATAGTGAAAAGTACAGGCAACAATAATTCCATTTCAAATAATCAATGCTCACATTACACCACACACACACACACACACACACACACACACACACACACACACACACACACACACACACACACACACACGCACACACATTCACACACACACACACACGTACTGATTCTACCCGTCCACATACATACACACACACACACACACACAAACACACACACACACACACACACACACACACTGGCACCAAGCAAAACATCGAACATTAAACATTATAAAAATTATGATGTTATGCTGCAAAATAAATGACAAAGAACACCTCAGCAAGTCTAAAGCATTATGATACATGAATATAAATAAGGAAATGTTTCTGGAGTCAATGACGGTATGGGAGAAAAAAATAAAAGAAGAAGAATATATATATATATATATATATATATATATATATATATATATATATATATATATATATATATATATATATATATGAACAATATGTTTTCACATGTTCTTAATAAATTTATGCAGTTGTTTCTTGGACGTTTGTAAAGAAGGTGCTGCTTTAATGTCTGCAGAAACTGTGTTCCATAATTTTGCATCAGAGCAGGAGAGGGACGTCTTGTAAATATCTAAGCGGGCCTTGGTACTACCAGATTGTTCCCCGATGTTCGACTAGCTCTGTGGGCAAGTGCGAACAAATTAGAGAGATAGGCTGGTGAGTCTTAGAGGGTGATTTTACGCATGAGTACCAACTTATTATAAATGAATTGCTTGTCCAGTGGTAGGATATCCATCAGCTTGAACGTGTAATCAGTACTAATGACTTGCATGGGTCTGTCAACGATTAATTTGATTGTCCGCCTGTGAAGCGAATTCATCCTTTTGAGATTAGCATCACTGCTCCCATCCCAAACTGAGGAGGCATAATCCAAATGTGGCTGAATATGGGCACAGTAAAAAGGTTTCCTTGTTGGTTCGTTAATTAAAAAAATCTCAATTTTGACAGTAAGAATAAGTTTTTTTGATATTGTTTTACACACTTTGGTAATATAGCTTTGCCAACACAGTTTGTCATCAATGATGATTCCAAGCACAGCTGTTCCTTGACTTGCTCAACAGACTGCCCATTCAAATACAGCTGTAGGGGAGGCGGGTTCAGCTAATGCTTTTGTCTAGTAGTAATTAACATACATTTGGTCTTAGTAGGATTCAGAATCATATAATTGTTTTGACACCATGTGGAAACATCATTCAGGCCGCTTTGTAGGGAATGGGTTATACAGGATACATCCGACGATGACACGTCAAGAGTTCCATCATCAGCAAAGAGACTACAGATTATACGGGGGTCGGATATATGTAAGGGAAGATTGTTTATAAAAACTGAAAATAATAATGGACCGAGGACGGATCCTTGTGGTACTCCGTGCTCTATCACCACCTTACGTGAGTTTGTACCATTCACACAGACGTACTGTGTGCGCCCATTTAGATATGATGTAATGAAGGCAAGGGTGCCATCACTCAGCTGATAGGCAGCAAGCTTTTTAATTAAAAAATCATGCTTGACAAGATCAAAAGCTTTAGAAGGGTCCAAAAATACCGCTCCAGTCATTTGCCCATTATTCATAGCAGTTAACCATCTGTCAACCAGGTGAACCACAGCTGTGTGACAAGAATGTCCCCTACGAAAACCAGACTGTAGTGGATGAACGAGTTTGTATTTATCTAAGAAATGTTGTAGATGTGTATGGATATGTCTTTCAATCGGTTTTGACAGAGTTGACAACAGAGAAATGGGTCTGAAATGGTTGGAGTCATTTAAATCTTTTGTTTAAGGTAGCGGTTACCTTTGCCATTTTCAGACCAGACGGAAATTGTCCATGTTGTATGCAAAGGTTGTAGATGTATGTTAGCGACTCGACGATGTATGGAAGAGCAATTTTAAGAACAGTGCTGCTAATTCCATCATGGCCAGATGTACGTTTACTCTTTAATGAAGAAATGGATTTCCCACTTCATAAACTGTTAATAGCGGAATGTTGCAAGACGTGTTAGGTGTTAATCTTTCAGCACAAAACCTTTTTAGCTTTTCTGAGACATCAGACGGTTGACCGGGCGACGTAAGATTCTGTAGCAGTGTAGTGGCGGTAGAGAGAAAATGCTGATTAAACGTATCAGCTGATATTTTAGTGCACTGTGCGGTATTTCTGGACCTCGCAAAGGCGTTTATTGCACGCCAAACAGAAATATCTTTTTTTGCCGTTCTTGAGATGGTAAAAGTTAGACCTCTGAGCATTTCTAGCTAAATATTTTATAAGTTTCTTTGTTTTCGGTAAGCCACAAAAGAGAGAGAGATAGAGAGAGAGAGAGAGAGAGAGAGAGAGAGAGAGAGAGAGAGAGAGAGAGAGAGAGAGAGAGAGAGAGAGAGAGAGAGAGAGAGAGAGAGAGAGAGAGAGAGAGAGAGAATGAATGATACTTTATTTCTCAAGGATGGAAACAATAGGCGCACAGGCCTCTTTTCATGTTTGTCCTTGCTAAACTACAACATTAAAAGCAACATTAAAACAATATGTTAACAGCACAAAACAAGCGGCTACACCCAAAGGTCACTTGTGTTACATTCCGATACAAGTTCCAAAGTCGCTAAAGATTACACACACACACAGCAAAATGACAGGGTCTTGGGGGTGAGGGGGGGGGGGGTGCGATGTAAAGTGTGTTTATAGAAAGCAACTGCTCGCTTTTGATACAGCTACTCATGTGTAGGAATTTAGTGAGCAGGCAAAACACTACGATAAAGAGAGATATTATGTAAAAATAATTTAGTGAGCAGGCAAAACACTACGATAAAGAGAGATATTATGTAAAAACTAACAAGTGCATGAACCAAGGCAGTGTGACACGAATGTTTAGGACGAAAACCAGATTAATATTTATTCAGGAGAGACTTTTCTTCCAGGAATTCGAGAAGATGTTTGTGTACATGCTTCTCAATAGGCTTCGACAGAATAGATAATATGGATATAGGCCGAAAATTATTTGGATCAGATGTGTCTTTAGTTTTGTTTTGGGTATAGGTACCACTTTAGATTTTTTTAAAGCCGCCGGAAAAATATTATTTTGAATACATAAGTTGTAAATATATATATATATATATATATATATATATATATGTATAGAGAGACTCAATCATTTTATTGTTTAGGCCATCGGCCCTTCACATGAAAACTCTGGTAAGAGAGAGAGAGAGAGATGAAACGTTTTATTGACAGGATAAAGTTTTAGGCGAAACGCCTCTCTTACAAACTGTCCTGTTAGAAAAGAAACATTAATAGCAAAGAGTAAGAGAAACACAATAAATCGGAACATGAAGAAATAAACTGAAATGAAAAAAACAACAACAAAATACCCAAAAAACAACAACAATACAAAAGCAATGCAAATAATACGCACACATATCAATAACAGTAAATAATATATATATATATATATATATATATATATATATATATATATATTATATATATATATATATATATATATATATATTATATATATATATATATATATATATATATATATGTGTGTGTGTGTGTGGTGTGTGTGTGTGTGTGTGTGTGTGTGTGTGTGTGTAATATAAGTAGTCCGTTCAGGTATTAAGTTACTGTAACAAGATGTTATATAAACGAGTCCGCCCCTTATAGAGTTCACTGTGACGCATTGGCAAATCTGCGAGGATTTTTTAAGAGGAGATATTTCAACATCAGAATCAGGTCAAAGACAAAAGGTAGAGACCCTTGATAGCGAGGACAACTCTCATATAGAAGGGACTTTGTGGGTTATGGTTCATCCCATCTTGTTACTCATAGGACTGGTTCATCCTGGCTGAGGCCTTATTCCAAGGGTCTGCGTGCGGCCCTCTTCTGGTTGCGTGATCAGTACAACAACGTGACGGTGTACGTGACGGAGAACGGCGTGTCACAGCGTGACGTCAACCTGCATGACACAGACAGGATCAACTACATGAAGAACCACGTAGACGAAGTGCTCAAAGGTCGATACACTGAGAGTAGTGTATTGACTCCGATGCCTTTTCTGTTGTCTCAACTGAAACTGTTTTGACTCTGATGTCTTATGTTGTTAACTTTATTTTCCTGTTTGCAAACTTAGTTACTTTGTGAAGTTTTGTCACACGGCGTTTAATTGCGACTCAACAAACACCTCTGATATTTAAAAGTCAAACGTCATAAATTGAAATGTACCGTACTGAAAGTTAGAACCGCATTTGTAAATGCCAGGCATAACCCCTACCCAGTGTGATAGAGCATCGGTGCACCTTACATGGGAAGTAACACTGGACTGTTGATTACAGCGATCCGGCTGGACGGGTGTAACGTGCGGGGCTACACGGCGTGGTCACTGATGGACAATTTCGAGTGGGCGCGGGGCTACAGCGAGAAGTTCGGTCTGCATTACGTCAACTTCTCGGATCCCAGCAGGCCGCGTGTAGCCAGGGCCTCGGCACGATGGTACACCAGCGTCATCCACGACAACGGGTTTCTGGTACAGTCGATTCCCGATTTTGCTGTTCTGTCAAATGCTGTCGGAAGCCGAGGTTAATGAGTTCCATACAGGACTTACTCGTGAAATCATTGATGGATTTAACCTAAAGAGTCTAGTGTCAATCCAATCAATATGGATATACTCAGAATACATCTACCATAGCAAACAAGGGTAGATTATGTGGCAGTAGAAGTTAGTCTTTTTACGGCTCAAATACGGGAAAGATTTGACGTTTTATGATACAACAAGAAAGGTAAGCCATTATGGCTCACGTGTATGACCAATTTACATATGTGTGACCTTTGTGACAAGGGCTGGCTTCTGAAGCAGCAAAATCTACGTTTTCTGAAAATGTTAGAGCTGTTCTTAATTGGACCAAATTTTGATCGGCAAACCTAGATCGGAGAAGATCGGCGATCTTTTGGTTTGTTTCTTAATTGAGGTTGAACGAACCTAGGCGAACTTCAGCAAACCAGGTTTGCCATGGTTCTCTTTCTTAACTGAAGTGCTTGATTCGGCGTACTTACTGTCTGCGAAGGTGTTCAAAATGGCTGCCGCTATGCCGCTTCGCGATTTGAACGATGTTTGTTTTTGTACTCCTTGCAGTAGCGACCCCACAAACAGCGTTGCGCCTCCCACAAATCAATAAAAATAGGTCTTGTTCTTCGCACGAGTGAAATATCGCCGTCCGCCATATTTGTTTGTATCGGTGACTGTCTTCTTATCTCCAACGCAGAAGAGGGTAAACGTTTTGACCAATCAGAGAAAAGGTTCGCCTTTGTTTGCTCAACACGTTGAGCAAACCTTTTTCGACAGCGAACTATGGTTTGCCGAGGTTTGTGAACTACTTCGAACTAGGTTCGCCGTATCTTTAGATCGTCCAATTAAGAACCAACCTGGTTCGTCCGAGATCGTGAACTGTAGTTCGTCAGAGTTCGCGAACTAAAGTTCGTTTAATTAAGAACATGCTTTAGCTTTTTTCACACATCTGTCAACCCCCCGTGACCCTTGACCTTTGTGATGAGTCGACTAAATTAGTATGCATAGGAAGGTCTTATCATCAGCTATCTTTGTACCAAATTTGGTTGAAAATTGTGCAAAAGTTTTGGTAATACCTACAATTTTATTTTTAAAAATCGGCATTTTACACATATTTGCCAGCCTCTTGTGACCGTTGACCTTTCCAAGGGGTCATCCAAATCAGTATGCATAGATAGGTGTCTTACCATCAGGTATCCCTGTACTAAATTTGAGTTCGAAGTTGTGAATAGTATTTGAGAAAAAAACATCTTTTGTCAAAATATGGCTATTTCGGACCTATTTCCTGAGCCCTTGTGACCCTTAACCTTTCCGAAGGGTAATCCAAATTAGTATGCATGGATAGACCTTACCATCCGGTATGTCTGTACCAAGTTTGGGTTTGAAGTTATGAATAGTATTTGAGAAAAAAACATCTTTTGTCAAAATATGGCTATTTTTCATCTATTTCTTGAGCTCTTGTGACCCTTGACCTTTCCGAGGGATCAACCAAATTAGTATGCATAGAATTGTCTTTGTACTAAGTTTGGGTTTGAAGTTGTGAATAGTATTTGAGAAAAAATAAATTATGTCAAAATATAACTATTTTTGACATATTTTATGATCACCTGTGACCTTGACCTTTGTGAGAGGTCACTCAAATTGGTATGTTTAGAAAGGTCTTGCCACAAAGTATCCTTGGGCCAAGTTTGAAGAATGTGGCTTGAATAGTCTCCGAGAAAATGCTAACGTTAAGTTGATCACATGCGACGGCGGACGGATGACGGATGACGGACGATGGACGGACGACCACTGGCCCAAACATAGACTCACTTTTGCTTCGCACGTGAGCCAAAAAGTGCAGCACAGCAAGTGTAACAAGTCACTATGCAGACAGGACGGTGAAGTGACTGTAAATTAAGTGAAACAAGAATCACAGAGATGGTAATACTGTCTTTCTGATTGTGATCTGCCTGTGTGCAGCCCGGGTACCCAGTGCGTGGCGGTCAGGCGACAGGTCGGGTGGGGATGGAGGACGACTTTGAGGTGCTGTACGACCAGTTCCCGGACGACTTTGTCTGGGCCACTGCCACCTCAGCATACCAGATAGAGGGCGGATGGAACGCTGATGGTTAATTAAAACCCAGAACATTTTTTTTCTCACATTAAAATAAACAAGAATGACAAAGCCCTTATGGCTCACGTGTACGAGCGATCCAAACTAAATTATCCCTCAAAATTGGCATTTTATCACATTTGTCGATCTCTTGTGACCTTTGACCAGTTTTGACCGTCCTGTGACCCTTGACCTTTCCAAGGGTCAGCCAAATTAGTATGTATAGAAAGGTCTTCCGTGAGGAGACTGTCCTTGCTAGGCTCCACATCGGGCACACGTATGTTACGCACTCTTACTTACTTAAACAGGATGAGCGTCCATGGTGTTTTGCCTGTGATGAGCAGTTTTCTGTTCGACACTTTTTGCTGTATTGTGCTGATCTAATTGACACGAGATATAAACACTTCACAGCAGACTCCTTGAAGGTTTTGTTCCGGGATGTTCCCCCGGACAAATTCTTCAATTTCTTGAGAGAATGCAATATATTTAACAAGATCTGAACATTCATAGACTATGTAAATATTTTTTATTTGCCCTTTTTGAGAGTCTGTATACGTTTCTTTTTAAAGACTTGTGCGACATTTTAGCCTGACATTTTAAAGCTATATTTACATCTTGTCTTAAGACCTTGCTTTTAGTCTGGCTGACCAGATTTTTACCCATCCCGCCGTGAGATGGCCTTAGTCGCCTGCTCGGCGTTAAACCCAAATAACTAACTAACATCAAGTATATATGTACCAAGGTTTGGTTTGAAGTATTTGAGATAAGGCAGTTTATGTGAAAATACGGTTGTTGTGGTTTTTTAAAACTATTTCTGGACCCCCTTTGACCTTGACCTTTGGTCACTGAAATCGCAGCTTGAGAAAATGCAAACGTTTTACCACGGGCGACCAACCACTGGCGCATTACATAGCCACACTTTGCTCTCGCACGTAAGCAAAAGCTTTATCCAAAGGCTGGAAATCTGTACCCACTTTTAGTGTTATCACCATTCTGACATCATGTGTGTGGTTTGCTGCAAGGACATTCAAATCGAAACGTTCCGTATCTTTGGACAATTAACTCTTTGCCTACACCTTTGCCTGTTTGTATTATATACTCCGCCACTACGTAATTTTTCTAAGAGTTCATTTGTGTATCCGGTGGGCATGCCAAGTAACGGCTTGTAACGACACACTCAGAGCTAAACGTAGCCAAGCACACGCACTGCCAGCACACCTTAAGGCTGGGCGAATCGACAGTGTTCTAGGGGAAGTAATCTCGCGGCGGTTGTAACCGACATCTGTAGGCAAAGAGCTACGTTGTCAGAATCTGAAATTGTCCGTCTGAGCGTATGTACATGTCAAAACAAGTTGTGTGCTATTCTGTGATTTTGGACCTGCCGGCCGTATGTCGCTGCCTGGCGGTATCCATTTGAGATAGAGTGCCCTGTGTGTTATCCACCGGTGTATACGTGCCATTTGTTCCCCAGGCAAGGGAGAGAGTATCTGGGACAAATGGGTCCACGACGGGCGCGCCAACAACAACGAGACGGGGGACGTGGCCTGCGACAGCTACAACAAGTACCAGCAGGACGTGAAGCTCATGGCCAACATGAAGGTCAGATAATCACAGGGGCACCATGAGATCAAATACACACATGGCCAGCATGAAGGTCATACACACACAGGGGCACCACGAGGTCAGATACATACCTGGTCAACATGAGGGTCATACACACACAAGGGCACCATGCGGTCAAAAACACACATGGCCAACATGTAGTAAAGTTCATACATATACAGGGGCACCATGAGGTCAGATACACACATGGCCAACATAAAGGTCAGACACATACAGGGGCACCATGAGGTCAGATACGCACACGGCCAACATGAAGTAAATGTCATACACTCAGGGGCATCAGACTAGAGAGCTACAGGTCGCTGCACTGATCTTGCTCGTGGCTGACCCGCTGAATAACAGAAGCGAATATGCCTGTATGTTCCTTAGCGGTCGAGGCTCTCCATGTTCTGTTCTGTCTGATCTGACGGTCTACAGTAGTTGGAATAGGTTTGGATTCGCGTGGTGGTGGTGGTGTCAGTCGACCTTGACATGTCTTGTCATAAACCCTTTGTAATACGTTTCTCTTCAACTTCCTCAAAATGAAAATGTAATCCCAAAGTTAAAAATACTCTACTGCTGGGGTTGGGGGAAGGTTGTTTTAATGTTTTAGTGATACTCTGTTTGCAGCTTACGCACTACCGTTTCTCTATCTCCTGGTCCCGCGTCATGCCGGACGGCACCCGGGCCAGCGTCAACCAGGCCGGCGTCCGTTACTACAACAACCTAATTAACGAACTTCTGGCCAACAACATCCAGCCCATGGGCACGCTGTACATTTGGGACCTGCCACAAGCCCTGCAGGATAAGTATGGTGGATGGCTTAATGAGTCCATAATTCCGGACTTCGTGGATTACAGTCGATTCTGCTTTGAGACGTTCGGAGACAGGGTGAGCGAGCCGTAATACAGATTTTTTAAACAAAAATAACAAAGAACGTGTGTGGAGTTTTTATAGATCTATGACGCATTCCTGAAGCATTCCGAGGTAGTGACCACCGCATAATTCGATCATGAAAGATGCGATCTGCATGCGCCAACTATCCGCGACTACCTGCCCTCCCGATTACATCACAACTCGGCTAATATTAAAAATAAACCTCACCTAAGAAACTTCAGCTGGACTCAGAGTATCTTGTATCAGAGCTCTTGTTTACTTTTCCTGTTGTAACTGACGGCTGTTGTTGTTGCTGGAGATACATTAGATCAATTCTTGCTTTCAACCGAATGGTACTTAAAGCAGTGAACCCATTTAACCTCAAAGCCGCATTTTCCAAATTTTAGGTCCCTACGTACCAGTTCCAGGAGATGGATCGACCACGACATTAAAGGATAGTGCCAGATTAGCTTGGCGCTTTTGGGGGCCAAGTTAATCTGGCACTATCCTTGCATTATCGTGGTCAAACCATCCCCCGATATAGTGCATCGAGGCTTTATGTGTTAACAATCTTAACTTTGCTGAGTATTGTATGGCTTGTAATCTTTATTTCTATGTTGTATCAGGTGAAACTGTGGATCACGTTCAACGAGCCCCCCATCATTGCTGTTTTGGGATACGGCGAAGGCGTTTTTGCCCCCGGTGTGGTAAACTTGGCAGTGAACCAGTACATCGTGGCCAGACACATCATCCTCTCACACGCCCGGACATACAGGATGTACAAGGCGCAGTTCGCCGCAACTCAGAATGGTAACTTATTAGTCAGCTTTGCTCACTGGCGGATTTATCCGTAGTAGCATCTTTTGCTCAAACGGCATGTAACGAACGCCTTTGGGGCAGGTTTCGGTCGGACGATGGTGTGACGTCATTAGCAGTTGGACCGAATGTACACATGCGAATAATGTAGAGATAAGCATTGTTCACGAGCGGTAATGTACAGATAAGCCATGTTCACATGCGGTAATGTAGGTGAGCGATGTTCACGTGTCACGTGTGGGAGTGACAGTGTGGTATCGGGAATAATTGCCGGTTAGAGATGCTATACCAGTCGAGTCGAGCGGTCGTTTTCGCTAGGGCTCTGAGGAAGAATTCTGGCTAGAGAATTCGATAGCTGTATATTGAATACAGCGGGGCCGGTACGGAGCGGACACCCCTGGTGTAGGGCCGATGAAGCTGTCCTGAAGGCATCACGTACGTGACCAGGTGCGGACATCAAGCCTTCATCTCTCCTTCGTCCTACCATCACTGGTGCTACGAGCAGCAACGGTAGCGAAGTAAGCCACAGATTCGTGCTACAGGACCACATGCAGTGTTCCGTCAGTGTAGCTATTGTCGCCTAGCGCCGTTAATTTCACGCCTAGGAATGTTCTAAATCTGTGAGTAGTCATTGAATAGTAATATTCAGTTCGGGAATCTCCGTCAAGTCGTCAATGTGATATTGACTGTGTCGACACTAGTATAAAGAGGAGTCGAGTGACGTCTCTCGAGAGAGACAACGACCTCTACGGTAGCGAGTGAATGTGTGAGCGCTGAAGTTGTGAATAACCTATATGCCACTTGTTAGTTATTTGTGCAGATTGGTTTATATGATGTGAATTGTTATTGGTGTAGATTGGTTTATATGATGTGAATTGTGTGGTTTAATGTATGCTATGAGTGTATGAGAATAAGTTAAACAGAGGGCAAAGAGAGATAACCGTGTGGCCTTTGTCCTTGTTTGTAAGCGCGTGTGTGGTGGATGAAAGAGTCTAGTAAACAGAGATAGAACACCCACCTTTATACAGATTGGCAGAAAGCCCACGCACACACTCATTCCATAAACGTTTATATGTAACAATTTAGTTCAGTAGTACACCAAAAACACCGTCGTTACACGGCAGTCATATGTTGGACTCAAGAGACAAAGCCTGCAAGAGGAGTAATCTTCTCATGAACCCCTGCAGCCGCATAGACTCGTAAAAAAAAAAATGTACATCTAGCTCGCAAGGAGTTGATTTGCCTTCTCCGCTGATCACTGTGTCTAATCATCGTGTGTGAATAAATTTTGTTGTCATCCCTACGTCACACTAACAATCCCTTTAGCGCAAACTGTACCACATAACCCAGCTACAAAAACCCTTGTAGCGAAAAATTGGCGGACTTCTTGTGACGCATCTTGGACGCGAGTTTTGTTCTATAAAACATCACCAAAACGTTCTAAAGTAAAAAGTTACTTAGTGTTCTTCGAAACAACAAGCACACTACTGGAGATGGCAACGTCATGAAATATTAGAACATGAAATAGACCTCCCTCAGGCCTACAAGGGTCCGTGTAGCAGACTCCTGCTACCAATAACTTATAACGCCAGCTAGTTACAAGATACCTGTGATACAGTACTGAAAAACGTTCAGCAGCACATCTGTCGTGCCAGTCTTGACTGGGCATACAAAAGAGACGTTAACATGTGCAGTCAAAAGAACCAGTTTATTGCGCAACAGTTCTTGTTCCATACTTAAGAGGTAGTACTGCTTAACACCATAATTATGACCAACTTTAATGAGACCTAAGCCTACTCAGAACCAAATTCTGAAACGGTACCAAGAAGTTTCAAAGGCATTATATCAAACTATTCACTTTGGTCAAGCTTGTTTTTCATCCAGTAATCATTTATTCAGGCCAGGTGGGAATCATTATTAACTACGGGTGGAGTGAGCCCAAGGACCCCTACAACCCCAGTGATGTGGAGGCGGCCGAGCGGTCTATCGAGTTCTACGGCGGACTGTACGGCCACCCCATCCTGGTGAACGGCGACTGGCCGGATGTGGTCAAAGAGCGCGTGGCCAACAGGAGCAGGGAGCAGGGACTCGACAAGAGCCGCCTGCCAGAGTTCACGCAGGCCGAGAAACTTGAGATCAACGGTAAAGACAAAGAGATGTCTTCATTTCACATAGTATCAGAAACAAAAGATCGACGGTATGGTAACACCACCTGCTCAAATATGTGCTGGTCATTTGTTCGTCCCGAAAACAGCTATATGTCAATGGAAATAACATTTTGTGTTTGTGCTGTTAGATTTTTCATATGTTGAGTTGGATAGTGAAATATGATTGGCAAAACCTATCATTGAAGGCGATTGGTTCCACACATTTGCAGGTACTGCCGACTTTTTGGGATCCAACTTTTACTCGGCGGTCCTGACGACCGACGCCCCACAGGGAGCCTCCAACCCGCCCAACTATTATAACGACGTGGCCGCGGGAGAAGGCACAGATCCTAGATGGGTGGGGTAAGTCACAGGGTGTGTGGGCCCGTGCGTGCGTATGTGTGTGTGTGTGTGTGTGTGTGTGTGTGTTCGTGTGAGTGTGTGTGTGTGTGTGTGTGTGTGTGTGTGTGTGTGCACTATATTACGAGGGATGATCAGAAAGTAGTGATAGTTGGGCCGCCATTTGTTAACTACTTAAGTCACATAATCCGTAGGGATTACACACGAGGGTGCCTCACAAAAGCGTTTGACACTGTGAGCAGGCAAGGCATGTGGCAGATCCTGGAGCGACTTGGCTGTCCCCAAAGTTCCTCAACATGATCGTCCAGCTCCACGAGGGCCAGCAAGGCCAGGTCAGACTCAACAGTGACCTCTCAGAACCATTCCCCATTCTCAACGGCGTGAAACAGGGCTGCGTGCTGCCACCGACCCTCTTAACCATCTTCTTTTTACATGATGTTGAAGCAAGCCACAGTGGACCTCGACGATGACGACGCAGTGTACATCAGGTATCGTCTCGATGGCAGCCTGTTCAACCTCAAACGATTGCAGGCCCACACCAAAACCCTAGACCAACTGATTTGTGAGCTGCTCTTTGCTGATGACGCTGCCCTTGTTGCACACACAGAGAGAGCCTTGCAGCGCATCACGTCCTGCTTCGCAGATGCTGCCCAGCTCTTTGGACTCGAGGTCAGTCTGAAAAAGACAGAGGTCCTTCATCAGCCGGCACCCAAGGAAGAGCATCGCCCTCCCCACATCACCATCGGCGAGTCCGAACTGAAGTCTGTACACCAGTTTACCTACCTTGGCTGCGTCATCACGTCAGACGCCAAGCTGGACAAGGAGCTGGACAACAGGCTGGCAAAAGCGAATAGTGCTTTCGGGCGACTATTCAAACGGGTGTGGCACAATCAACAGCTGATAAAAGGCACCAAGATCAGCGTGTACAGAGCTGTCGTCCTCACCACTCTGCTGTATGGTTCCGAGTCCTGGGCCCTCTACCGCAGCCAACTACGACTCCTCGAACGCTTTGACCAGCGCTGCCTGCGTACCATCCTCAGCATTCACTGGAGTGACTATGTCACTAACGTCGAGGTCCTTGATCAGGCGGAAACTGTGAGCATCGAGGCTTTGCTGCTGCGGCCACAGATTCGCTGGGCGGGGCACGTCTCCAGGATGGAGGATCATCGCCTACCCAAGATCACTCTGTTCGGCGAGCTCGCCACTGGACACCGAGACAGAGGGGCACTAAAGAAGAGATACAAAGACGGTCTCAAAAAGTCACTTAGTGCCTGCCAAATCGTCCACCGCCAGTGGTCTTCGCTTGCTGCGGACCGCGACACCTGGCGCTCCACCATTTACAAGGCAGCCGTCTCCTTTGAGGACTCTCGCAGAGCTAACCTTAAGGACAAGCCGCTCAGGAGAAAGAAAAAAAAAAAAGAGTTGTCGTAACTCAGAACCCTGCCCAGACCTTCCCCTGCAACCACTGCGGTCGAACCTGCCTGTCCCGGATTGGCCTCCGCAGCCACGAACATGTCTGCAGACGACGTGGGTAAGCCCTATAGAATCTTCGTTCGCGAAGTCAAGCCAAGAGAGAAGAAAGAGAGAGAGAAGTCACATAAACAAAAGTAGTATCAAAACAAATGTCAGACTTTGCCCTTTATTTGTGCACAATCAGGAGCTGGTATCTTTAGCCGTGCCGCTGTGTGACATAGTTGAAAAAGTGATGTAAACAGCTGTGCTGAAAACAGTGCACTCTCTAAAATAATATTTTTTAAATATATTTTTAAAAGAGTGAAACTTTGAGACAGTCCTCTCAAATTCCAAACAAATTTGAAAGTTGCTTGACATGGTACTTTTGTAATGTCTGGCACTGACCGCAAGTGGATTGTGCCATTTAACTTTGAAGTAGAGGACTTTGACTGTCTGACCGTCAAATTTCATCTGGGAACGAGCAGTTTCTGCTTTTTATTACACATTGATAGGAAAATACGCATTTTTTTAATTTTGAGAAATACCTTTAACTTCGATCTTTCTCTTGGAACAGTTCAAAAGATAGTGCGCAATCACCTTGACCTCCCAAAACTATATGCAATAGGGATACCCCATTTCTTGACAGAGGCTCGGATGCAACAGACGGTAGATCGCTCAGATTAACTACTTAAAACGTTTAGCATAAATGGCCTCTAACGACGGTGTGATGTCATCACTAATGATGATACCTACTTGTCCCAGCAAACAGTTCAATCAGAAGTGGTTGGCCTGTGATGAGAAGAGACTAGGGACAGTTTTGTCAGATTTTTATAACTGACAACATTTTCTCTATTTTTTTAAACTTAGAAGTCCACGTCATTGTTTATATTTTACCAGTGGAGCGCGCAGTCAATGTATATCATGTAAGAAACTCTTTTTCCAAAAGTGTTAAAGTCTGTTCATGAGCAGCAGCCAACTCTCAGTAGCCAGAAAATCACCCCCCCCACCTCCCCTCTTGAAAATACCCCGCCCGGGTCTGCCCTGGGGGACTTGGGTGGGGTTAGGCATTTTTTAGTTCCCAGGGTCACCCTGGTCAGCCCCACAGGGTGGGTTTTTCTCTCTATTCTGGGGCATGTGTTTCTGTCTACCCTTTGTCCATTCACCTGTATTTGCCTTTTTAAAACTCTCCATACTGTCTGCACTGCCTGTAGCTCTTGATATTGGATGTGTGTTGCTAAATGGTCTTGGGTTTATTTAGGCCTCATGTTGTAGGTTTATTTAACGTATTTGACCGGCTGGTGACATACATTCAATTTTCTGTTTAGTTTTTTTTCACAAGCAGTGCAGGCACGTCCTGAGAAAGCCGTGTTGCTGTCGGGACGGTAAGCAATGTCCAATCAATCAACCCTCTTGAAAATGCCAGTAACCTCCAAGCCAAGGTCACTGTGTCCTGCACAGAGGAGCAAAACATTCGTGTTCTTCCTAAACTATCATACAGTCCTTGCCTTGACCAATGCGATTTTTGGTTCTTCCCTAAACTGAAACAAGATGGGATGAACAATGACCCACATAGTCCCTTCTATATGAGAGCTGTCTTCGCTGTCAAGGCCTCTAACGTTTGTCATTGACTTGATTCTGATGTTGAAATATCTCCTTCCGAAAAAGCCTCGCAGATGTGCCAATGCGCCATAGTGAACTATATAAGGGGCGCACGCAGTGCATACGCGTCATTGGTTTGTCAAACGTCGTTTGTCATGACGTTTTTTACGTAATTTTATATTTAACGTGATATGAAATTCGCTTTCACTTCAAGACTTGGGAAAATGGTGTCAAAACTAGAATTTCACGGTACAATTTCAGTCTTGCTATAATTTGTGTGAAATCAGGTTGCCTTTACCTAGCTACATGCTATACTAAGTACACCTGCATGCTCTTCTGAAAGCGCGTCGATGTGTGTGTATGCGTGTGCGTGCGTGCTTGCGCGCGCTGCAAACATCCTCAAGAGGCATAGATGTTCATGCGCCCCCCCCGGGCATTTCAGGATCTATGCCTCTTGGAGATGCGCTCATATGTGTCATTGGTTTGTCAAACGTCATTTGTCATGACCTTTTTTTTTTTTTGCGTAATTTTATATTTAACGTGATATGAGTTTCACTTTCGCTTCAAGACTTGCGAAAATTGTGACAAAACTAGAATTTCACGGTACAATTTCAGTCTTGCTATAATTTGTGTGAAATCAGGTTGACTTTACCTAGCTACATGCTATACTAAGTATACCTGCATGCTCTTCTGAAAGCGCGTCGATGTGTGTGTGTGCGTGTGCGTGAGTGCATGCGCGCGCTCCAAACATCCTCACGAGGCATAGATGTTTATGCGCAGTACGGGCACATAAGGATCTATGACTCTTGGAGATGCGCGCATATGTGCGAGAGAGAGAGAGAGAGAGAGAGAGAGAGGAGAGAGAGGAGAGAGAGAGAGAGGAGAGAGAGAGAGAGAGAGAGAGAGAGAGAGAGAGAGAGAGAATTACGTCATATTTAGAGTATCAGTGTCTGCGTGGTGACGGAGGTGCTTCTTTTACATCACCGGCATTGTCTGACTTTCTCTAGAAGTGAAGTTTTTTTTTTTTTTTACTGTTTTAATTCTTTTCTGAAAAGAATTATTTTTTACTAAAAGGTTGAAAGGATACAAAGCTGGCTAACGAACTCATCCAATGTCTTTTTCCTAAATAGCTATATACAAAAGTTCAAATAAATATGACAAAAATAACGGACTCTAATCTGGGTCAAACGACTTCCTATAAACGGTTGTTTATGTATTCAATGAGATATTCAATTACAATATGCTCGGAGGCTCTCTTAGCCACCCACTTAAGAAAGTATTTCGCCAAGTTTCAAGCTTGTGTGTACATAAATATCGGAGATTCACTTGTTTACATACATACGCACACACATACATACATACGCACATACGGCGCTTCGCGCCAAATGTACGTTCAGCAGCGAGGTTAGCGTAACTAGACATGAGGTAATTTTTATCTTGTTACTTCAATTGTTAGAGGTTTAGCCTGCCCGCCTTTATGCTATTAAATTCGCCCCACCGCGGCCCGTCCTAAAAAGCCCCTTCTATAAATAGAAGGGACTTAAAAAGAGGCTGGTAGGACAGAGTTTTCCCGCACTCATGCCCTAGCAAAAGCCGTAAATTCACAAGTCCGACTCAGACCATCCGAATACCGCATTGCCTTTGAATCTTGCTTGAAGAAAATAAAATTTTGCACAAACAGTGTAGGATAGTGCTATTACAAAATGCGAAAATATCAAGTCGGTTGGGCCACCGGTTTTAGGTCTACGGCACAGCTATCATTGCTTCTTTTGTTTTTGTTTTTTTAATCATACCTCGTATAATCTGTAATCATACCTCGTATAATCTGTGTCGCTGTCAGATCTGGATCGAACTGGCTGTGGGTGACGCCGTTCGGCATAAGGAAAATGATGAACTGGTTCAAGTACAACTACAACAATATCCCCATCTACATCACTGAAAACGGCATTTCTGACAAGAACGGTACACTGTACGACTACCATCGGATCCACTTCCACCGCTTGTACATTAGCGAGGTGCTGAAAGGTGAGTGATGAAGATACTGAAAGAAAACTTCATGCCAATGAAGGAAACGTCTTAGAGTAAAATCGAACTGAATACAAACTCTCTGTGTCGGGCAGCTATCAAGCTGGACGGGTGTAACGTAAAGGGATATACGGTTTGGACACTGATGGACAATTTCGAGTGGAACTCGGGCTACAGCGAGAAGTTCGGTATGCATTACGTCAACTTTTCCGACCCCGCCAAACCCCGCACGCCCAAAGCCTCGGCCATCTGGTACAAGACGCTGATCGCCGATCACGGTTACAAGCACGGCTACACACAGCCCGGGGGGTGGGGCACGGCGCCCGAGTTGGACAAGGACTTCTACTACGGCACTTTCCCCAAGGGATTTGTGTGGGCCGCCGCTACAGCCTCCTATCAAGTGGAGGGCGGGTGGAATGCTGAAGGTGAGGTTTGGTCATGTTTAAAATCACTGTACAGAAAATCATACTGCAGTTTTATAAGGCAACAAGCGTCCTTTGTGAAACGAACGTTTTTGTTTCGAGTTTAAATATTGAACGTTCCCATTTTTTTTTAATAGAATAGGAACGGTTATTACGGCACCTGAACAGAATGTATTATGCTACAGAGCTTTGGAAAGATTCGATTATTATTTAAGTGACTCACATAAACCTTGTCAAACGCAAGCGTTCTGTGTTGCAGGTAAGGGGCCCAGTATCTGGGACACATTTTCGCACCAAGATGGCCACATTGACAACGGTGACACGGGTGACGTGGCCTGTGACAGCTACCACAAGTACATGGACGACGTGCACATGTTGCAGGACCTCGGGGTGAGTACAGCGGGTCTTCTAAATACATGCATGTGTGCAGAGGTAAACTTGGGCGGGTATACTGGGCGTAGTGTACAGTGCACATACATGGTAACTACCCAGGCTGCAAGCCCATGAGTACCGAGGTGGGGCCGACGCGAACTCCGAGTGGTTTACCTGTGGCTATCTGGGACCCGCCTCGGCCACACCTCGCTACTCACGGATTTGTGAGGCTGGGTAGTAAACTTTCTGGGACATACCTACGTAATGTTGCATGCCTCTACAGCCTCACATGAACGGTATGGATTCTCGGAATGAGAAGCTAAATGCTAGCATGGTGTAAGAGAACATCAGTACCACAGACTCATCCTGCAAGCCCATGAGTACCGAGGTACCTAGATAGCTACAGGCAAACTACTCATCCTGCAAGCCCATGAGTACCGAGGTACCTAGATAGCTACAGGCAAACTACTCATCCTGCAAGCCCATGAGTACCGAGGTACCTAGATAGCTACAGACAAACTACTCAGGGCACACGTCGGCTCCACCTCGGTACTCATGGGCTTGCGAGCGGGGGAGGACCACGTGGACTTGAGCAACATCTCTCTCTTGGCTTGACTTCGCGGACGAAGATTTTATTGGAGTTGCCCACGACGTCTGCAGGCTTGTTCGTGGCTGCGGAGGCCAATCCGGGACAGGCAGGTTCAACCGCAGTGGCTGCAGGGGAAGGTCTGGCCAGGGATTATATATTTCTTATTTTTATATGTTGCTCAAGGGCCCCTGGCCCTTGAGCAACATATAAAAATAAGAAATATACAAAACACAACCGGTAGCTGCATGCACGTGGGGGTTAACTACCAAAACGCAGTACGTTATCCAGTGTTTATCTTCAAACCAGGTGACGAACTACCGGTTCTCCATCGCGTGGTCGCGCGTGCTTCCGGACGGCACCCTGGGCTCCCGGAACCAGGCCGGGATTGACTACTACCACCGGCTGATAGACGCGCTGCTGGCAGCCAACATCAAACCCATGGTCACGCTGTACCACTGGGACTTGCCGCAAGCCCTGCAGGACAAGGGCGGATGGCTGAACGAGTCCATCATCCAACACTACAGGGACTACGCCGACCTCTGTTTTAGGGAATATGGGAACAAGGTATTCGAAATTAATTCAGTATAGAGAACATTGCACCACGCTCATCTGCCATCCAGGCACGAAAATTCACAAAGACAAACTGACAAACGTATTCCGACAGACTGCAGGTTCAGTGTTCAGATATTGACCATAAGCAAAAATGATGCGAACATAGTCCGTAAAAAAATGTCAGCAGATTTTACTAAACTTCATAATTGTAACTTATATTACATCGAACTGAATGGACACATGGTTCCATGTACGAAGATGTAGCTACTCGTAATTCGCAGAATTGTGACTTGCAGGTGAAGTTATGGATCACGTTTAACGAGCCGTGGGTATTCACGGTGAAGGGTTACGGTACGGGAGACAGGGCGCCGGGTATAAACTATCTTGATACAGGACCGTACATTGCTGCTCACACCGTGCTGAAGGCTCACGCCGAGGCCTACCATCGCTACAACGACACCTATAAACCCACACAGAAAGGTACGAATTACACACAGACACAGGTACGAATTACACACAGACGAAAGGTACGAATTACACACACAGACGCTTTAAGATCAATCAACCAAACATCACGGTGTTTATGCTTGCGGGGCATGGAAGAGCGTCGATGTTTCCATTATTTTAGCTAATTTCGGAGATATTGGAGAAAGCTATAAAGCACTGTTGTCACAAATTATGGGGAGTATGAAGCAGATTCCTGATACCCCAATCGATATCCTGTGTAGACCTTTTTCCGTCCCCAAAGCGTTTATCATGAATGGCACACAAGCTTGCGGTGCTGTGTATAAGTGGAACTTAACTTACAATGAACTTAACTGGAAATATATATTTACTACCACAAGGGACTCGCAGCTCAGGTGGTTCCAGATAAGACTGCTACGCCGTATTCTCCCTACGAGCAAATACGTGTACAGATGTAAATTGACAGACTCCCCTCTATGCAGTTTTTGTAAACAAGAGGACGAGACTATTGACCATCACTTTTGGCACTGTCCAGTTGTTACTGCTTTTTGGACGGATCTTTTACAACTTTTTCATATCAAATGTTCACACTGTGAACGCCTTACTTTGAAAATAGATCTTATTTTGTTTGGTGTTGCCAAAAATATAGTAAGTGACAATGTAATGGATCTGATATTACTTCTAGCCAAATATTTCATTTACAAATGCAAATTTCAAAGCTGCAATCCCTCTGTAAATAATTTTATAAATACAGTAAAAGCCAGATATAGGATAGATGAATGCGCTGCAGCTGTCAGGGGCAGGTGACTTGAATTTCTGCTGGACTGGACTGGCTTGGAGGGTAGGGGGGGGAAGGGGGGGGGGTTAAACTGTAATAATTTTTGTTGTCTAGATGCCTTAAGGTCCGTTGTATTGTATTGTATTGTATTGTAAATAAGTAAAGATGCAAAAAAATAATTTTTGGGGGGTGGTGGGGGGTGGGGGGGGGGGAGGGGGGTGGTGTGGGGGTTGCAAATGTTTATCATTGAAATCTGCTAACATTTTCTAGTCATGATGCCTACAGCAATGAAAAGCTGTGAAAATTTTAGACCAATTGTTGAGTCGGGGTTTTTTTTGCAAGTGGTCCTAGACTTTTAAGTTGTAATCCAGACCAAAAAGGTGACTGCCAAGCGTGTAATATGCAAAGAAGTACCCAACGGAGAAAGAAACACGCTTAGAAAAGACGGGTACAACACAATTTATTAATATTTCGGGTAAATATCCTTTGTCAAAATAGACAAAGAAACAAACAGAGAGATTAGTCGCTACTTATCTTCATTGGCAGAAGGAATGACTTCTTTTTTTTAAGTTGTAGTTTAGACATACACTGAAAGGTGCACAGTACCGCCTTAAACTCGGCACGCAGAAAGAAGCACGCAACACCATCTATGGAGCGACACATAAGGAAGCCCGCGAAAACCTATAAACTCACATACCCGACACAAAAACATCTACAAGCCCAAATGGATGGGTGAAGGTCGAACCTATAAACACACACGAAGAGGTGGACATGGCACTTGTAGCTGCTCACCCCAAAATGATTATCTCGATGATGATGAAAATAGTGACCATGTTTTGGGTTTTTTTTTTGTTTTTTAATGAGTATGACTCGTTTGTCGCCAGGCATGGTAAGCATCACACTGAACTGTGACTGGGCGGAGCCTAAGGACCCCGTGAATGAGGACGACCTTGTGGTGTCGGACAATGCACTGCAGACCTTCCTGGGCTGGTTCGCCCACCCCATCTACCTCAACGGCGACTACCCTCCGGTCATGAAGGAGCTGGTGGAGAACGCGCCACACGTGCAGGGCAAGTCCCGCCTTCCCACCTTCACACAGCAGGAGAAGGACAGGATCGCACGTGAGTCCATATCTATCTTCATCGGACCGGGTATGTGTTGAAGGAACTTTGTGTTAGACCAGTTTCTGTGTCCAGCATAGTATCTGTATGTCAATCTATATTATTATTGATCCTCTCCAAATTTATTTTCAGACACGTATGACTTTTTCGGCCTGAACCACTACACGACAAACCTGGTGACGCGGGCCAACAGCAACGGTGCAGATTACTTCAGTGACCGAAAGGTGGCCGAGTCCAAGGATCCCTCATGGATCGAGTGAGTCCCGCTGGTCTGTCTATGTTTACCCTGGCTCAGTCCTGCGCGAAAGAAAAGCCCTTACCCACGACACTTGTCCACTAAAGATAGGTCATTTCTGTTGTTGATAAACGCAATGACATGTTCCCGTCTGCCACTCTATATTGTACTTCTCGTTTCTTTTTCACTTCCATCTTGTGCATCGTTTAGGAAACACCTAACCATATTCTAGTAAAATTGACAGAAAATGCAGTTTTAACATTTTCTAACTAATTTCATTACATGATTAGCAAAGCCCTTAAGGCTCACCTGCATGACAGATCCACATGATTAATCTGATCTTCGTGACCTTGATCTTTCCAGCCGGTCAGTGAAATAAGAAAGTGATCAAATGGTCTAACATAACATAAGGAAAAGGTTGTCTTTTATACTAGCAAAATCCATGTTTTCAAATTATATGCATTTTCACTTTTTTTTCAACCTCCCATGACCCTTAACATTTGTTAGTAGTGAAGCAAATATGCATAGAAAGGTCTTTTCATCAGCTACCTTTTTGCTAATGTTGGC
Source organism: Semisulcospira habei (assembly GCA_036245525.1). Lineage (NCBI taxonomy): Eukaryota > Metazoa > Mollusca > Gastropoda > Semisulcospiridae > Semisulcospira > Semisulcospira habei. The sequence goes on from BTPG01000007.1 coordinate 163,339,207, forward strand.
TGAAAGGTTGTGCAAAATCCTGATAAAAACAAAACTTCTCAAAATAATTGATATTTTTTACATCATGTGCTGATCTCGTGCGTAACCCATGACCTTCACAAGGGGTCGTCCAAATTAGCATGCATAGGAAGTATCACTGTACCAGGTTTGGGATGGAAATTGTAAATGGTATTTAAGAAAAAACTTGTGTGTCAAGAAATGGCTATTTCTGACCTATTTCATGATCTCCTGTGACCCGTGATCTTTCCGAGGGGTCATCCAAATTAGTATGCATAGGAAGGTCTTACAATCAGGTATCTCTGTACCCTGTTTGGGTTTGAAGTAGTGAATATTATGTGAGAAAAACATCGTTTGTCAAAATATGGCTCTCTTCCTGACCTCTTGTGACCGTTGACTTTTCCGAGTAGTCAACCAAATTAGTATGCACAGAAAGATCTTACCGTCAGGTATCTTTGTACCATGTTTGGATATGAAATTGTGAATAGTATTCGAGGAAATATAAATTTTGTCAAAATATGACTATTTTTTACCTATGTTTTGATCTTCTGTGACTTTGACCTTTGAGAGAGGTCACTCAAATTGGTATGTTTAGAAAGGATTTGCCACAAAGTATCCTTGGGCCATGTTTGAAGACTGTGGCTTGAATGATCTCCGAGAAAATTTCAACGTTAAGTTTACCAACAGACGACCGACGACGAACGACAGCGGACGGACGACGGACAGACGACCACTGGCCGAGAACATAGACTCGCTTTTGCTTTGGGGAGGGGTGAGCGACAACTCACAGTGTAGTAGCAGTATGCGTGAGATCTCTACTTTTTCATTACTTACAGTGAAAGTACACTCTTATCAGTTGTGAAATGTTCTGCGGTGTACTTTAATCTGGATTTTGTATCTGCATATATAAGTTTTATTTATGTACCTTTCCCCATGCATTAGAAACAAGAAATTTTGTTCGACATCGTGCGTGTAGTCAGTGTAGTTCACTGTGACAGTGGCAGTAGCGGTGACCATTCAACACCAGTCGGCATAATGATGGACCCTTCTATACTGCAAAAAGATTCTGGATAATCATGAGGTGAGGACTACAAAATCGATAGACAAAAAGTGGGGGCCTTGAGGAATGAAATTTTCCAATTTAACTAATTCAGCCACGACATACCACAGCAAGACACGGAACGAGCATGATAGTTCAAGGGTGGTGCCAGAACAGCTTGGCGCCCATAGGCGCCAAGCTGTTCTGACACCACCCTCGAACTATCATGCTCGATCTGCCTCTAGAATTGTAATACAGTCCTTCAGAGAGCAACTTAAAAAAATTGGGAATTTCGGTACTGGGGTAGAATGTTTTAAAAACGTTTTGATAAACCTCCAGAGCAGGACCAGCCGGTTGGAGAATGTGTACACTACGGTGGCTAAGACAACCGGTGACCTACCCCCCCCAAAAAAAAAAAAAAAAACACACACACAAAAAAAAAAAACAACTGTCCAACCTGCACGAAAATCTCGAAGTAAAGATTGACAGCCTTGAGGGATTTTCCAGACGGGACAATTTGCGATTTTGGGGTTAGTCGAAAATAAAATTGGCCCAGACAACTACGATGCGTGTGCCTCGCTAGTCATAGCGATCTTGAACGGCAGAGGTATTGAGGGCAGAGCTTGGGACAGTTCTGACAACGGTCATCGCATCCTTAGTTCTGACAACGGTCACCGCATCCTTCCTGTCTAAATGTACAAAGGACTCGAGATATCGTCAAGACGGTAAACCCAGGTCCATGATTGTGAAATTCAGACTTGGTCAGACAAGATTTGGGTTTTGACTAAGTGGCGCGAACCGTTGAGAAAAAAGGGATTTAACTGACAGACATGACTACCTATGATCAATAAACACAGAGCAAACGGTGTCAGAGCGTATTATAAAGGCAACGGTTTGATTGTTGGTGACCTACTACATACAGGACCGTACAACGACGATTGTAAGGACAGACACCACATCAGGCACATGAATAGCGGTGGCATTGCACCCATTGAGCAATCGGATAGTGCAAATTTCACAAAGGACAGATCGTGTGATTACACGGGCGACCGGCAACAACAGCAGGTCTGGTACACATAATGCAGACATCAACAACAACAGCACGGCGTGGCTACACAACAGCCCGAGTGGTTATCAGCACAGGGAAGGAAGCGGCGTTGCGTGTCCCCGTGGGGAAGACATGGCAGGTCCCCGGTGCTACAATCCGTACTAGGTAATCAAGGACCCAGACTGGGGCGATCGCTGGTGTGAAGGCCTGGGACCTGGAACCAAAGGTGACGACAATGACCGCAGCAGCAGCAGCAGCCTCAGCGACGTGCGGCCTGTGGTCCCCGGGAACCTGTTAGTGGAAACAGATCTAGACAGACAGCAGTAGCGTACCCTCACAAGAAATGCAACAATATCGATGGAGGAGGCGCGCCAGAACCAGATGCAGGCCGCCAGAAAGCAGCGCTCATCCCCGATTTCCAGTGCCCGGCCTGCTCGCAACTCAGCAAGTCCAGAGTGGGACTCCAGAGAAATTTCCGCACCTACAGATAGCTGCACAGCTACGTCCTCCTCGAAACTCGAGGGACCACCACCAGTGTGATTGATAATGTTAGTTAGTTATTTGGGTTTTAGCGCCGAGCAGGCGACTAAGGCCCTCTCACGGCGGGATTGATAATGTGATTGTATCCAAACAACTATTAAAAATGTGTAACTCTTTGGAGGTAACTCCGATGATAGAGTCGAAACATATGCCAGTAGAATTGTGTTGTGTTTTACAGTCTATACCTGGAAATGTTGTTTTGCCATCAGTTGGTGTGTACAATGCTGCTTTGTCTACATTTAATAATGGCGTAAGGCATGCTGGTATATGTATGAAAAGGACCATTCATATTAAAAATGAAAAGCGTAAAATATGGTTTGATCTTGAATGTAAAGCGAGTAGGAAGGTGCTCCGCAGCAAATTAAAGGCTTATAGTAATTCGCACACTGATCATGGATTAAGTTACTTCGATAAACTTATACAGACATTTGTTGAAGCCTAAGGTCAATTTAGTGGACACTTTATTAGATAGTTCATCTGACCAGAAATGGTTCCGGGACACAGTTAAACTGTAATTGCTCTTTATGGGATAAATACAGGTCTTTTAATTGAATTGAATTGAATTGAATCCATACAAAGGTAAGGTCCTGGCGTGAACAACATTTCCAGGGAACAATGGTTTAATCATTTTCATGATGTATTTAATTCCTTGTTGGACGTTCAGGATGACGGGGTTAGTCCTCACCTGGGTACCGATGTCCCTGACGCCAGTATTGTGAGTGAAAATGATTTTGGGGAGGTTCCAAGATATGAATGGTTAAATAGTGAAATTACAGCAGAGGAAGTTAATGAAGCTCTAAAACAAGATGGGATGAACCATAACCCACAAAGTCCCTTCTATTGTCACAAGAACCAAAAGAAGGGAGCATATCACACCAGTCCTTAAGCAGTTGCACTGGCTTCCAGTCAAGCAAAGAATTGATCACAAGATTCTCACTTTGTGCCACAAGTCTATAAACGACCCAGACTCACCAGAGTACCTCCAGGAAATAGTCCCACGCCATAACCCTCCGAGGCAGCTCCGTTTTGCTGTCCGGTCCAAACTCAGCACCTCAAGTGTTGAAAGCCACACAAAGAAGTGACTTGGTTTCCGGGCATTTTCACACTGCGGACCTAGGCTGTGGAATGGACTACCACAATCCCCGAGGGACATTGACTGCATTGGCACCTTCAGGAGACACCTCAAAACCCAACTCTTTCTTGACTTTTAAATCTAGGACTACTGTGCACCAGAAGTTGCGTGTGTTGTTTTTATTCATTTATTATTATTATTTTTTTAATTTATTTGCGCCCTGAGCATGCTGCTAGCATGGAGTGGATGCGCATTACAAGTGGACATCATCATCATCATCATATGAGAGCTGTCCTTGCTGTCAGTGGTCTCTACCTTTTGTCTTTGACCTGATCCTGATGTTCAATTATCTCCTATTGAAAAAGCATCGCAGAGATGCCGATGCGTCAGTGAGTTCTATAAGGGGCGCAGGACATACACGTCATTGATTTGTCAAACGTCATTTGTCATGACGTAAGTTTTAGTTTTTACAAAATTGTATATTTTACATGATATGAGTTTCACTTTTGCTTCATAGGCTTGAGAAAATGGTGACAAAACTAGAACTTCAAGGTACAATTTCAGACTTGCAATAATTTGTGTGAAAGCAGGTTGACTTTACCTATCTACATGATATCCTAAGTACAAGGGTCACATGCATGCTCTTTTGAAAGAGCGTCGATGAGTGTCTGCGTTGTTAGTGCGTGCGTGCGCGCGTGCTCCAAACATCTCCAAGATGCATAGATCCTCATGGGCCTCGAGTGCGCGTGATGATCTATTCCTCCTGGAGATGAGCGCATGTTTGTGTGTGTGTGTGTGTGTGTGTGTGTGTGTGTGTGTGAGTGAGAGAGAGAGAGAGAGAGAGAGAGAGAGAGAGAGAGAGAGAGAGAGAGAGAGAGAGAGAGAGAGAGATGAGAGATGATGAGAGATGATGAGAGATGAGATGAGATGAGATGAGATGAGATGAGATGATATGAGATGATATGAGATGAGGAGATGAGGAGATGAGGAGATGAGGAGATGATGAGATGAGATGAGGAGATGAGATGAGATGATGAGATGATGATGAGGAGATGATGAGGAGATGATGAGGAGATGATGAGGAGATGATGAGGAGATGATGAGGGGATGATGAGGAGATGATGAGGAGATGATGATGAGGAGATGATGATGAGGAGATGATGATGAGGAGATGATGATGAGGAGATGATGATGAGGAGATGATGATGAGGAGATGATGATGAGGAGATGAGATGATGTGGAGATGAGATGATGTGGAGATGAGATGATGTGATGAGATGATGTGATGAGATGATGTGATGAGATGAGATGATGAGATGAGATGATGAGATGATGAGATGAGATGAGATGATGAGATGATGAGATGAGATGAGATGATGAGATGAGATGATGAGATGAGATGATGAGATGAGATGAGATGATGAGATGAGATGATGAGATGAGATGAGATGAGATGATGAGATGAGATGATGAGATGAGATGATGAGATGAGATGATGAGATGAGATGATGAGATGAGATGATGATGAGATGATGATGAGATGATGATGAGATGATGAGATGATGAGATGAGATGATGAGGAGATGATGAGGAGATGATGAGGAGATGATGAGGAGATGATGAGGAGATGATGAGGAGATGAGATGATGAGGAGATGAGATGATGAGGAGATGAGATGATGTGGAGATGAGATGATGTGATGAGATGAGATGATGTGATGTGATGAGATGATGTGATGAGATGATGTGATGAGATGATGTGATGAGATGATGTGATGAGATGAGATGATGAGATGAGATGATGAGATGAGATGATGAGATGAGATGAGATGATGAGATGATGAGATGATGAGATGATGAGATGAGATGAGATGAGATGAGATGAGATGAGATGAGATGAGATGAGATGAGATGAGATGATGAGATGATGAGATGATGAGATGATGAGATGATGAGATGATGATGATGAGATGAGATGAGGAGATGATGATGATGAGATGAGGAGATGAGATGATGAGATGAGATGATGAGATGAGATGATGAGATGAGATGAGATGAGATGAGATGATGAGATGAGATGAGATGAGATGATGAGATGATGAGATGATGAGATGATGAGATGAGATGATGAGATGATGAGATGATGAGATGATGAGATGATGAGATGATGAGATGATGAGATGATGAGATGATGAGATGATGAGACGATGAAATGATGAAATGATGAAATGATGAAATGATGAAATGACGAAATGATGAAATGACGAAATGATGAAATGACAAAATGATGAAATGATGAAACGATGAAATAATGAAATAATGAAATGAGATGAAATGAGATGAAATGAGATGAAATGAGATGAAATGAGATGAAATGATGAAATGAGATGAAATGATGAAATGAAATGAAATGATGAAATGAAATGAAATGATAAGATGAAATGGTGAAATGAGATGAAATGGTGAAAAGAGATGAAATGGTGAAAATGAGATGAAATGGTGAAATGAGATGAAACGGTGAAATGAAATGAAACGGTGAAATGAAATGAAACGGTGAAATGAAATGAAACGGTGAAATGAAATGAAACGGTGAAATGAAATGAAACGGTGAAATGAAATGAAACGGTGAAATGAAATGCAATGGTGAAATGAAATGAAATGGTGAAATGAAAATGCAATGGTGAAATGAAATGCAATGATGAAATGAAATGGAATGGTGAAATGAAATGGAATGATGAAATGAAATGGAATGATGAAATGAAATGATGAAATGAAATGATGAAATGAAATGAAATGAAATGATGAAATGAGATGAGATGATGAAATGAGATGAGATGAAATGATGAAATGAGATGAGATGAAATGATGAAATGAGATGAGATGAAATGATGGAATGAGATGAGATGAAATGATGGAATGAGATGAGATGAAATGATGAAATGAGATAAGATGAAATGATGAAATGAAATAAAATGATGAAATGAAATGATGAAATGAAATGAAATGATGAAATGAAATGAGATGAAATGATGAAATGAAATGAGATGAAATGATGAAATGAAATGAGATGAAACGATGAAATGAAATGTAACGAAATGTAATGAAATGAAATGAAATGAAATGAAATGATGAAATGAAATGAAATGAAATGTTATGAAATGATGAAATGAAATGAAATGCAATGAAATAATGAAATGAAATGAAATAAAATAATGAAATAAAATAATGAAATGAAATAATGAAATGAAATGAAATAATAAAATGAAATAATGAAGTGAAATGAAATATTGAAATGAAATGAGATGAAATGAAATGAAATGAGATGAAACGAAATGATGAAATGAAATGAAATGATGAAATGAAATGAAATGATGAAATGAAATGAAATGATGAAATGAAATGAAATAATGAAACGAAATGAAATAATGCAATGAAATGAAATAATGAAATGAATAATGAAATGAAATGAAATAATGAAATGAAATGAAATAATGAAATGAAATGAAATGAAACTTTATTTCTCAAGGATAAATGATTAGGTACACAGACCTTTTTTCAATCATGACCTTGCACACGCACTCACACAACAATCTCACGCGCGTGACTAAAACTAATAAAATTAGAGAGAGACAGAGAGACAAAGGCAGAGAGACGCAGAGAGAGAGAGAGAGAGAGAGAGAGAGAGAGAGAGAGAGAGAGAGAGAGAGAGAGAGAGAGAGAGAGAGAGAGAATGACGTCATATTTAATTAGTCTGAGTCTGCGTAGTGAAGGAGTTGCCTCTTTTACGTCGCCGTCACCCCTACTGTCTGACTTTCTCTAGATTTACAGGATTTTTAGTGTTTTAATTCTTTTCTGAAAAGAATTAATATTTACTAAAGAATTTTAAAAAATACAAAGCTGGCTAACGAACTCATCCAATGTCTTTCTCCAAACTAGCTGTATGCAAAAGTTCAATTTTTTAATGACAAAAATTACGGACTCTAATCTGGGTCAACCGACTTCCTATAAACGGTTGTTTATGTCTTCAATGAGACATTCAATTACAATATACTCGGAGGCTCTCTTAGCCACCCATTTAAGAAAGTATTTCGCCAAGTGTCAAGCGTGTGTGTACAGAAATATCGGAGATTCTCTTGTTCACATACATACGCACACTTATACATACACACATACATACATACGCACATACATACACACATACATATATATACGCACATACGGCTTCGCGCCACATGTACGTTCAGCAGCAAGGTTAGCGTAACTATACGTGACGTAATTTTTATCTTGTTACTTCAATTGTGAGAGGTTTAGCCTGCCCGCCTTTGACATCATGGACATGTTATTAAATTCGCCCCACCGCAACCCGTCTTAAAAAGTCCCTTCTATAAATAGAATGGACTTAAAAAAGTTAAGAGCAATAAAGCTGCAGGTCCGGATGGTATTATTTATGAGCTGTACAAGCATTCTGCTCATTACATTACACCTTTCTTGGTTGCCTATTTGAATTGATTGTTTGACAATGTATTTCATGATGCTTGGACAGAAGCCATTATTCATTCGCTGCACAAAAAGGGTGACGTTAACCAGCCGGATAACTAAAGGGTCATATCACTATTGAATATATGTAGTAAATTGTACAGTTATATTCTGAATCGTAGGATATCAGAACGGGTAGAGGAAAATAACATGTTTGGGGAAGAACAGGCAGGGTTTAGAAAAGATCACAGTACAGTTGACCATATATTATTTACTTTAATGGCATTAATACAAAGCAACTTGTTAGACACGAAAACTTGTATGTTGCCTTCATAGATTTCCGTAAAGCTTACGATTATGTTAAGAAAAATCTGTGGAGCGTGTTACATAAGAACGGTATTGAGGGTAAACTGCTGAAGGCTATAGATAGTATGTATATTGTTATAAAAGCACAGGTACGGGCTGGAGCAGATATAACGGAGTGCTTTGCTTGCCCGCGTGGTTTGAGACAAGGGGAAATTTGCAGTCCTGTGCTTTTCTCATTATTTATTAATGAACGCACTAGGGAGATGAGGAATAATGGTCGCCGTGGCATTCAGATTGCTCCTGATCTGTTACAGTTATTTACCCTTCTCTTCGCCGGCGATATTGCTTTATTTTTTGACACAGTTGTTGGCCTTCAAAATCAGCTGAATGTTTTGTGTGTGATACTGCCAAGCGTTTAGACTTTGTTGTAAACATGGACAAATCCAATATTGTTTTTCGAAATGATGGCTGTATTTTAAAGCGGAAGAAGGGGTGGTATAATGGTAATGTTGTACAGATAGTTAATGTATACTGGTATTTCTTATGTCCGCGCGCTGTGTATTCAGTCGAGCTGTAGAAGATCTTGTTGCCAAAGCGCGTAGGGGCGTAGTTTGTATTCTTAAGATTCTGTGGTACCTTGAAAATCGTAACCCTGCTTTGTTCTTTAAATTATCGGATGCACGGATGCAATCAATTCTATTGTATGGGTCAGAAGTTTGGGGACTTAGTGGGGATTGTAATGTTATTGAAAAAGGTTCACTTATTTGCATTGAAGAAATTTCTTGGTGTTGGTATTAGAACTCTAAATACTATGGTCTGCGGCGAATGTGGACACCACCGACTATATATTTGCATTTGAGCACGTTGCGTTAGTTACTGGCAACGCCTTCTGCGCTTACCCGAACATGGCATCCCAAATAAAGCATATAAAATGTTGTTAACGCTTCACGAACAGAACAAGATTACATGGGTTCATCATGTAATGGTACTGCTTTATCAGTACAGCTTTTGGTTTGTATGGGAAAGTCTAGGCGTTGGCCATGTGGGGCGGTTTTGAGAAATTTCAAGCAAAGACTGGTCGATTGTTTCAAACAGGAGTGGCATTATAAATGAGAAAATAGTGAACGTGTTTCAACCTATAAGCTGTTAAAGCCTGACTTGACACAGAGTACTTTTTCTGTCGAGCTTGAGTCTTATTGGTATGCGTAATTCACTTATTAGATTCAGACTTGGTGTGACTAATCTGCTGTGCAACAAACTTGACTGCATTACAGTCACGCTAGCGTTTCTTGCAATTGTCCATTCTGTCAATAGCTGGAGACCAAATTACATTTTCTCTTTGTTTGTCCGAAGTACGCTGATTTAAGGGAACAATATATTCCCAGAAAGTTTTGTAGGTATCTATATGTATTCAGATTTTCCACGATAACGTCTGATAGCAGCACTCGTCTGACACGAGTAGCTAGCTGTATATACTATGCAATGATAATTAGAGGAAACGTTGAGTAAATATCGATTTAAGTTGCTACATGCATATCGACGTCGTGGTGGTGTTTTGGCGTGACTTGTTACGTACAAAATCTTAAATAAGTTGCGCCAAAACTCAACTACAGCGTCATTATTTCATGTCGTTTATTTATATTTGTATACTGTTGAATGTCTTTGTATTAATGTGGTTACTGACATGTTCCGGCCCGGTTGTTGTTCACCCAAAATGTTTCGGTTATGGGGCGTTGGCCTACACTAATAAAAGATTTTGAGCCTTTGAGCTTCGCACGTGAGCTGAATAAAATCTGTGACTTAGTTATATCCCGTATTCATAACAAGTCACCATGTAGTATCGGTAGCTATTATCACTCTTAATGCCCCCTGTCAGGTCTGGGTCGTCCTGGTTACGAGTGACGCCGTTTGGGATCCGCAAAATGGTCAACTGGATCCGGCGTCAGTACGGTGACGTGCCTATGTACATCACTGAGAACGGACTGTCCGACCGCAACGCCTCGCTGTCCGACCAACACAGGGTCTATTACTACACGCACTACATCGACGAGCTGCTTAAAGGTTGGGAAAAATCCGCGACAAGGGTGGAAAAAATTAAGGACGAAAAAAATATGTAAACTGTTCGTCCTTGCTTTTTTTTTTAACGTGTTTTTTACTTCTTAGAAGTAAACTGTCTGTTTTTCTCTCACTTCACACACTTTTTGGGTTTGCCATTCCAGACAAACAGTCGTCGTTCAGTTAGCAAAGGGAAGGTATTTTTGCCATAGCAACGGGCGCGTGCTGGTCTCTGATTTCAAGTTTTACGGTCCAAAATCACGGACCACGACACACATTAAACATGGGTTACTGAAATTAGCGCATTCAAGCCGTGCTTTCAAATACATATTAACCCACTGCGTGTCGGTAGCGTGTTTTTTTTTTTTTTTGTCGCGATGATTCCTTGGAATCGTGGCGACAAAAACCGGTACCGACACGCAAGGGGTTAAGCGTCTCTGTGTTGACGATTGATTTAACATGTGCACTTTTTTTCTGCCAGCCATTAACCTGGACGGGGTGAACGTGCGGGGCTACACTGCGTGGTCACTGATGGACAATTTCGAATGGGCGCGGGGCTACAGCGAGAAGTTCGGTCTCTACAGTGTCGACATGACGGATCCCAACCGCACCCGCACACCCAAAGCGTCAGCTCGCTTCTATCATGACGTCATCAAGGTACCTGCGGTTTGTTACAGATACAGGATTTCTGTATGGTGTAAGAACGTCCAAAGTGTTTGTTAGTGGCATAAAAGGTCTCTTGTCCGAAAGACCACATGAACGTTTCAACAGTTTGTATGCCTATGTCAGGCAAAATAAATGGCGAAGGACGCTTTGGCAGCCGTGACTGAACCCACTAATCAAAGGTCCTCGGGCCCACTGCAGCCGTCGTGGGCCAGAATATGTTTTGCTACTGGGGACACACAAACCAACTCACACGGCATCGTCTGCTGTAAACGGTTGTAGAACAGTGTTTTATTCCGTAAATTATCATTACCTTTTTCAGATCTTCAAATGTTTAAATCCGTAAATTGTCATTACCTCTATCAGATCTTCAAATGTTTTAATCCGTAAATTATCATTACCTCTCTCAGTTCTTCAAATAAACCACAACTCCATCTGGATTGCCTAGCAAAGACACACAGCTCAAAGATGACCGATTTCTTTTTGATGACTTTTGTAAATTTGATGTGCTGTGACTGTTAATTGGATTTCACATTTTTCTCCGCTGTGCCGCTATGCTGGGAGTTATACACGCTGATTCTTGTTGTACCAAGCGGATTTCAGAAGAACAGCGCGCGCTATGCTGTGGCAATACACCCAACGTGCTTTCCTCCCCTTTCATCATTTCATCTCAGGAGTGGCTCTTCCGGCACGCCACGCTCAACAGCACGGCCTGCGCTAGCCTAGTGCACTCAACGAAGCAGTACCAGCAAGCTTCAGGCACCACATTCCAGCCGAATGATGTAATGACTGAGACCTCCCAGACGCAGTGACCGTGTTTCTTACTGAACAGCCGCGTGTGTACTTTTTTAGAAACCATCGGACTGCTTTCACGTTAATATTTAGTTCTACTACGTTAGTTTTTAAAATGAATATGAAGTTATATACTAGTTAAGTTCAGTATAATTAAGGTGGTGACTGTTTATGCCGGAGCGACTGTCTAAACACCGGCGCTGTACTATGGCGGCGACGGGCCCCCAGGTGCTGTTTGACCGTTGTTCAGTTTTATGTTGCCTAGATCGGAGATCATCTCCGTATCGACGCGGGTATTTTGTTTCTGTTGTTAACTTGTTTTATGTACTAGTTTTAGCCAAGTAGGAACTTAATAAAGAACTATAATAGTGTGTTCAGGAGACATAGGGCTGTCTTAGCATTCTGTTTTTGTCAGGGAGGTTCGGGTTGGGATGAGGCCACTGGCGCTGGCCATTAGATGCCTTGGCGACGGGCTTCACCCGTCCGAGTCATTGTCCATTGTTTAGCTCTGTTATTGTAATTTGTGGAATGAGCGATTGAGTGAATGTAAGCAGCACCTGTGGTGGCAAAAATGTGAATTTCCCCATGAGGGATTAATAAAGTATTATTGTATTGTATTGATGTTAGTTCTCTGAAACTAGAAAACGACCAGTGTCATAGCCAATCGATGGTTTCTTCGCTGCTCATAAATATGTCTGGCTTGTTGCGCAGGATAACGGGTTTATCCGAGGGTCGCGCACAGACCCCGCAGTCCACACTTACTCAGACACGGACCACGGTCTGGTGTACAGCAGCTTTCCTGACGGCTTCATGTGGGGCGTGGCAACCTCCGCATATCAAGTGGAGGGCGCCTGGAATGAGGACGGTGAGTAGCCACACAACACATGACGGAGCGTGACCTCCGACACTAGCCAAGGTCAATGTTAGCCGCAGTCAATGCCTTTCCGGTGGAAGATCAACTACGACTGGATGGTGTGCCGTCTATATATCTGATATCTACGTTGCCCACTGTGAAATTCCTCGCGGCTTTATCCTCCCGAAACTAACTTACCATCTTGACATTCACATTTCAGCTATTGGTATGTTTGTCAGGTAAGTCCAACAGCACGTGGGACGCTTTTGTAAACACACCTGGCGTTATCGCGGGCGGTGCCACTGGTGATGTTGCAGCCGACAGTTATCACAACTTCCTCAAGGACGTCGGCGCCGCTGTAGAGGCCAAGGTACGTGTTTATTTCTCGTGTGTCGCTTTAGAAACGTTAAACGTTTTAAGGTTTAACGTCTTTTGTCCACCACGAAGGTGATTTAAAAGACGGGGCACCGAAAAGAGGTCTGTACAAAATCTGACCTCAGCTGGGTTCGAATCCACGACCTTTCGGACGAGAGTCGAACGCTCTACCACCGAGCCACCCAGCTCCCCTGTGTCGCTGTACTGGCAGGGTTCACGGTACATGTTGTTGTATAATAATAATAATAAAAACAAGAAAGGCAAAGCCATTATGACTCACGTGTATGACCTATTTACATGTGTGTGACTTTCCTGACAATAATTAAAGGGCTGATTTCTGCACCCGAAAAATAATCAAAATGTAAGCATTTTTCATAAACATCTGTCAACCCCCCAGTGACCCTTGACCTTAGAATGAGTCGACTAAATTAGTATGCATAGAAAGGTCTTATCTTCAGCTACCTTTGTGCCACATTTGATTGAAAATTTGCAGAAATATACAATTTTATTAAAATTGGTATTTTACACATATTTACAGGCCTCTTGTGACCCTTGACCTTACCGAGGGGTCATCCAAATTAGTGTGGATAGATAGGTCTTACCATCAGATATCTCTGTAGCAAGTTTGGGTTTGAAGTTGTGACTAGTTTTTGAGGGGGAAAAAAATCTTTTGTTAAGTTATGGCTATTTTAACCTGTTTCCTGAGCTCTTGTGACCCTTGACCTTTCTGATGGATCAACCAAATTAGTATGCATGAAAAGGTCTTACCATCAGGTATCTTTGTACCAAGTTTGGGTTTTTGATGTTGTGAATAGTATTTGAGAAAAAATAAATTTTATCAAAATATAATATTTTTGACTTATTTCATGATCTTCTGTGACCTTGACCTTTGTGAGAAGTCACTCGAATTGGTATGTTTAGAATTGTCTTGCCACAAAGTATCCCTGGGCCAAGTTTGAAGACTATGGCTTGAATAGTCTCAAAAAAAAATGCCAACGTTAAAGCTTACTACGGACGACGGCGGACGGACGACCACTGGTCCAGAACATACTCACTTTTGCTTCGCACGTGAGCAACAACAACAACAACAACAACAACAACAATAACATTATTATTATTATTATTATTATTATTATTATTATTATTATTATTATTATTATTATTATTATTATTATTATTATTATTATTATAATGACCACATAACCTCAGACTAGAGCTCTGGGCTCTTCACAGGAAACTAAGTAAGTTATTAATTACAAAAACAAAACAATGAAAAAATGGAAACAAAAAATACAACACATTACCTAAGATTCAGTTATCCATAAAAATTAATCATGTTATTAAAGAAAAGTGTTGCAATCACACACGCATGCTCTCACACACACGCACGCACGCACACACACGTACGCACGCACACGCACATGGCTAAATACTGCGTCGGTGGCATCTATCAGTGATAGTAGAGAGAAAATAGATGAGTCTTTAAAACTTGCTTTAACGCTTCTCTCGAGTCCATATATCCAAAGACAATACATTACTTATAATATACCGTCTTTGATATTTCTCAGTTCGCAAGAACATTCCACATGAATGACCTCCCACCAAACGATTTTGTTTTCATAAGTGGGATACGTAGCACTCGGCAATCAGCAGCGGAGCGGAAATTCTGTCTGGAGGATGTGTATAGCTGGAGGAGAGAGGCGAGGTAGGGTGGACAGGAACAGGTAATATTATAGCTGTGAGTCAGGCAAAAGAGGCGTAACTCATTCTACCCCAACACCGAAATCCCCAAATGTTGCCGTTGTCCTCTGCAGACTGCATTGCAGTGCAGGACACAGATCGACCATGATAGTTCAAGGGTGATGCCAGAATAGCTTGGCGCCCATAGGCGCCAAGCTATTCTGGCATCACCCTTGAACTATCTTGGTCGATCCTTATC
This sequence comes from Semisulcospira habei, assembly GCA_036245525.1. Classification (NCBI taxonomy): domain Eukaryota; kingdom Metazoa; phylum Mollusca; class Gastropoda; family Semisulcospiridae; genus Semisulcospira; species Semisulcospira habei. The sequence goes on from BTPG01000007.1 coordinate 163,354,361, forward strand.
TTCCTGTGGTGTGTCTGGGGTAGAATGAGTTCCAAACACCCGACAATGCATTATAATAGTTCACTCGCGTTCTTTACAATACCGTACACATTACGCTTGACATACTGGCTGTGGCATGTGCAGGCTGGACACCATTTGAACAGTCTTCCGCGTTTTAACTCTTTACAGACGTACGACATACGGATACGCGGCCGCGTATCCGTATGCCTTATGTCTGGATTGAGTTAATCTAACTGACTGGTACTGTGTGTACTCACCGCAGGCTGGCCACTACTACATCGGTCTGTCTTGAATCTAACCAGGTACAGTCCTATATGCATTCGCCACAGGCTGGCCGCTACTATCTCAGACTATCGTGTTCTCAGCTAACCAGCTATGGTCCTATGTGTATTTGCCAAAAGCTGGCCGCTACTTGGTCAGTCTTTCGTCTTTACTGTAACCTACTATGGTCCTATGCAGGCTGGCCACTACTACTTCAGCCTGTCGTGGACCCGTCTCCTGCCCGCCAGTGACGCTAGCCAGCTGAGTGCGGCCGGTGTGCACTACTACAACAACCTGCTGGACGCTCTCCTGTCGTCAGACATCACGCCCATAGTGGCGCTGCACCACTGGGACCTGCCCCTAGACCTGCAGCGGGCGGGCGGCTGGCTGAACGAGGCCACGGCAGACAGCTTTGTCCACTTCGCCAGGCTCTGCTTTCAGCAGTTTGGGAACAGGGTCAGTTTCCAGCGTACACCCCTTTGTTTGTGTAGTCAGTCTTTATCACTCGACATATTTTAACAGGTTTTCAAAACTTCCATTGCAATCATTAGCAACATGACAACGTTTTGAGAACAGCTTGCTCGGGCGCCTCCTTTCTCGATGAAAGACTGGCACCATGGATGCAGTACGACCATCGTATGCTCGTCTGTCACCACCGTCATTTTACACCTTGTGACTAAAAGTCGTCAGGTTCCAGCACGCACATTTTGATCTTGTGGTGATATTATATTATATTGAGCAACAGTTTGCTTGATATAGTTCTGATAACAGGCAGATGTGATTACGAGATACGAATCAAAATGTCCGAGTCGTTAAGACGAGGACATTTTATTTGGGTCGAGTAATTACATCTGTCGGTTATCGGCACTATATCATGCAAAATGTTGCTCAATGTAATTTATGTAGTACCGAGTCCAAAACAAAACAAAACATTCATTTTGCGGCTGAATTGCGGTGTTCAGACAAAACACATGAATGGCAGACGACTGCATAACAGCGTCGACTTAGCGCGTAGATTTCGTCTGACTATGAGCACATGCAGTGCTTTTTATAACCGTGTGCTACTGAGTAAATTCTACTTGTTACTAGATCACGTATAATTGCGGAAAATGCCAGCAGGTTTGATTATTTAGTTCTTTTCTCAGGTTGTCGATATCGCCAGCTGATATCTCGTCAATTTCAATAGACAGTCCAGCGACTCGCACGTTTCCTGGCGTCTGCTCTTCGTTCGTGTTTGTGTATACAGGGGCCGATCCAGGGGTGTCCAACACTCCCCCCCCCCCCAACTGGTCATGCAAAAGAAATCCAGACCAAAACAGTGACTATCAGGCGAACATAAAATCATAACAAAGAAAGAAACACGCTTTAAAAGAATAATTAGAAATAAGTTGTGTTGAAATTATTATTTCTTGGTGTTTTTCTTTCTGGGATTTTCTTTAAAATTAATCTATCATGATGTAACTGTTCTCTGTACGCGTGTTTCTTTTATTTATTTAAATATTTTTTTAATTTTATTTTATTCTTATTCATTTTAATTTTTATTATTTATTTATTATTTTATTTATATTTATTTTATTTTAATATTATTTTGTTTGTATATATATATATATATATATATATATATATATATATATATATATATATATATATATATATATATATATATATATATATATATATATATATATATATATATAATTTTTCATTAAATTCTGAGAATGCTCTTGCTATCTATCTATCTATCTATCTATCTATCTATATCCCGTAGTCTTGCCGACCGTTGGGGCACCACTGATGACTTGGCAACCAGCTCCCTCCAATCCTCTCTGTTCTCTGCCATTCTTAGCGTATCGCCCAGTTTCAGTCCTGTCCACTCTGAGATATTGTCCTCCCATCTTTTCCTCTGTCTTCCTCTCCTTCGTCCTCCTTGCACAGTGCCTTGCAGGATTGTTTTGGCAAGCCCTGCTGAACGCGTGACATGCCCATACCACTTCAGTTTGCGTTTTCTCACAATGGTTAATAAGTCTTCATAGGGCCCGATGGCTTGCTACGCTAATGCCATGGAATTCCAGGCTGGTAAGCTTGCATTGTGTCATCAGGACATCAGCTGCCCCTTTTGTGACCGCATCGCCTACTAGTTCTAGAAAGGAGAGGGTTAGTGGGAGAGAAGGAATGACAGACCTATCATTTTAAGCTTTCCACTGAACACCTACTAAATAAAGTAGTAGGGACTACCCCCAGGCGCCCCGCAATCCGCTGGAGAATATCCAGTCTCCCGAGAGGGGAGGCTAGTGCATGAATATTCCCAAACAGATCTTGGACCTGCTGGATAGATTTAAGTTTTTGCCGCCTACAACCGGTTTCGCTCCAAGGGGGAGCTCATCAGGTAGGCATACGGCGTAACCTGAAATTGCAAACACAACGCATGTACGAGAAGCTTCCTCCAGAATTTGACTGGTAGCACCGCCTGTACAGCGTGTAAATGCATCCCGAAAACTTTATGAGGTGTTGCAGTGGAAGAAGACAGACTAATTTTGAAAAGGCAACACCTAGGCGAAACCATTGTTTGTGAGGTTCATGTGGCGGAGATGCAGAGCTATGATCAACGCCCTGGGTGGTCATACACGTTATTGACAGTGTTTGTCTTCTGAATGTTGGTAGAATGACGCCATTTTGTATCAGGACGACGTTAAGATGCACATGTCTGTGATCCTTGATTGTTGTGTAAATTCACTGTATACAGCAATTATAAATTTATTGTCAAAATTAAATCGTAAAGAGACCTCTCTACTGTTTTCGCGTTTCTTTTGCCTCCGAGTATATTTTGATGCTATTATCATTGTGATGCTATTCTATATTAACTAAGTCCGCACTACACAAACGTGCACCCAACAAATCAGGCCTACCCCAGTGACGTAGACATAGTGATGTCATTATCCCATCAAGGCTCTTGTGTGTTCAGGTCAAAACGTGGGTGACGCTGAGCGAGCCGGACGTGCAGGCCCTTAACGGGTATGAGCTGGGGATCCACCCGCCCGCGCTAAGGACTGCTGGAACTGACGTCTACACCGCCGGTCACGTGATGATCAAAGCGCATGCGCGGGTCTACCGCATGTACCAGCAAGAGTTCAGGAGTCAGCAAAAAGGTAAAGTACACTTGGCACACGACCGTACAGCATTATGGATACATGTCAACGCGAACTACATTTAGATGTACGTAGTCAGCTCATCAAGGGATGAAACCACGGTTGGCAGAAAAGACTTGTACCGACCGCATTACAGAGCAGATGGCCAGAGATACCAACAGCAGCATCCCGCAGAGGAGACTGAAGAATTAATTTCTGCAATGGCATCCTTCATGTCTCGACAAGTGAGTGATTTGGAAACTGATGTAGAGGGGTGTACGACCTTCCTGACGGAGGATCTTATCTTCTACAAGGTACACTGTGCTTTGTGTTTTACAGAACATGTGGGTATAGACCAGCCGCCTGACCTGGTAGGGACGAGGGTAGTGCTGTAAAGGACTGTGTGTATATATCGGCCAGGTGGGTATAGACCAGCGGTGGGACCTGGTAGTGCCGAAGGTAGTGCTGTAAAGGACTGTGTGTGTATTTACAGGCCAGGTGGGTATAGAACTGCGGCCTGACTGGGTAGTGCCTAGTGATGAGAGAGACCCTGGTGACGCCACAGCGGCGGAGAGAAGCAACGAGTTCAGCCTGGGCCTGTTTGGCGACCCCATCTTTTTGGGTCACTACTCCAGCACGGCGACACACAGAGCCGGCGCCGCGCTGCCCAACTTGACACTGGCAGATGTACAGACCATCAAAGGTGGTAACACTGTCGTATTGTGTATTCATGCCGCGTTACTTTAATACTGGCTGCAGGTTTCTTGCTTGATGGTCAGATTTAAACATCCCTATGAAAGTCGTAGCGTGACAGTTTTGCCAATGTAAAGTGACTTAACGTAGCACATGTGATTTTAAGAAAATATATTTCATCTAAACAGTACATTTCCCCATTTTAAGTCTCTTCTGTTTATGGAAGAGACTTCATAGGATGGGTCGTGGTGGAGCGGATTCAGCAGCGTGCCTATCATGTCATGGGTGGGCTGGCCACATCCTCTGACAACTGAAGTAATACGCCACGTGGAGGCAGGTGCCGTAGTGGGCGGAGAGGGGTGTGTGTGGGGGGGGGGCGGAGGGGGGGGGGGTTAGGGTGAAGACAGGTGAATCAGAAGGATACGCTTTAAAATATGAACAAACAAACAAAACAAAACAAAACAAAAAAAAAAAAGAAAAAAAAAAGGGTGGGGTGGGGGGGGGGGGGTTTGGTTTAGGGTGAAGACAGCTGAATCAGGAGGATGTGCGTTAAAATATGAACAACTCTGAATGTTCCTAAAAGAAAAACGTATGTCAGCTCAAAACAATACGGTAGACTTTGGGATGAAATCCTCATATTGTTTACAAATTCATCTCTGTTCTGTTTTATGCATAAAGATAAAACATCTAGATGACCATAAAACATGTAATTAGCTAGAACACGTAAAGAAAGACGGCACGTTCCGAAACATGGTGTGATCTCTTCATGTCAGTGATGACAGGGTTTTACAGAAATCGGGACATTTTACTTAAATTTAAAATATTCTACCGATAAAGCTTTACTGTTTCTCATGGATGTATACCTCGTCACGTAACTATGTTCACTGACTCACAGGTTCCGCCGATTTCTACGGGTTGTCCTACTCTGGGTTCGGGAAGGTGAAGACTCTCAGAGACAGTCAGGTGACGGGATACATGGCCAGCAGGGGCGTAGTCTATACCCGGGGGTGAGTCCAGTAGAGGAGATTCGTGTAACGTTATTATCAATACTCTGGTTCGAACGCTCTGTTACCACGGCTATTCACCTCCCACCCCACCCCACCCCACCCCCACCCCCCAAATAGCAAAAGGCTGTGTCAGGATGTTTTTTCAAAGTATCCAAATGAGTACCAAAATAACTTCCGCATTGTTTCTGGCAGCAACTGGTATGCGGACGGCGCTTTATGCGTGAGGCCGTTACTGAGGACCCTGTGGGCGCGTTACGGCGTGCCTATCCTCGTCACGGCTAACGGACTGGCGACATCCGACTCCAGACTGGACGACCAAGATCGGATGGACTACATCAAGGTCCACGTGGACGAAATACTCAAAGGTGGGTGTTATCTGCTCACTGCCATAATGTTTACGTGGTATATGCATTGGAACAACTAGTATTTTGCCAACAACATTCGTGACTTAATTAATTTGGCTAATTAATAACGAAGATTTGACTTTAGCACGCAAACAGTGAATTGTGCTTGCTGTCATCCCACGGGAACTTCAATATGAAAATAAGAAAGTCGGAATCGTGGCAGCCATCATACCGAGGGGATGTCACGTGTACTTACATGTGCATTGGCCAAGTCTAAGGTCTACCATCATCACCTACCTTGTATTGTGTGTGCAGCCATCCGTGTAGACAACGTGACGGTGACTGGCTACACGTACCGCTCGCTGCTGGACGGCTTCAATTGAGTGGGAGAAGGGCTACAGCCTCACTTCCGGCCTCTTCCACGTCGACTTCACCGACCAGTTCCGCCCGCGAGCCGCCCGACAGTCCGCGCAGTACTTCCGACAGCTGGTAGAGGCCAACGCCGTACTGAGGGAACAACCGACCTCAACAGACACGTCCGTCACGGACACAACGACAAACAGCGGCCACAGAACTCCATCAGGACACGGCCCCACAACACCAGCATAAAACGACATCAGCAACAATTAGCAGACCCACAGAGGCGAATGCAGTGTAACCTTCCTCCGCCGTCATTTGTTAGGGTATTCGGGTGGCAGAACCGGTCTTTTCATCGGCATTACTCGCCGACTTCCGGAACAGGAACAGGTGTGTGCTGGTCTGTGATTTTAGACTTTAAGGCTCTAAGCCGTAATATCTAAGGGCACAGGCCAGCACGGACACACACGGTCTAGGTCCAGAATGACAGACCAGTACACATATAGCTGCCACACTCCATCTCTTGACGCATCGATTTACTGCAAAGTTGATGTCACGGTCACGGAATAGTATAGGTCTGTTACTCTAATTTACTGCAAAGTTGATGTCACGGTCACGGAATAGTATAGGTCTGTTACTCTGATTTACTGCAAAGTTGATGTCACGGTCACGGAATAGTATAGGTCTGTTACTCTGATTTACTGCAAAGTTGATGTCACGGTCACGGAATAGTATAGGTCTGTTACTCTGATTTACTGCAAAGTTGATGTAACGGTCACGGAATAGTATAGGTCTGTTACTCTGATTTACTGCAAAGTTGATGTCACGGTCACGGAATAGTATAGGTCTGTTACTCTAATTTACTGCAAAGTTGATGTCACGGTCACGGAATAGTATAGGTCTGTTACTCTGATTTACTGCAAAGTTGATGTCACGGTCACGGAATAGTATAGGTCTGTTACTCTGATTTACTGCAAAGTTGATGTCACGGTCACGGAATAGTATAGGTCTGTTACTCTGATTTACTGCAAAGTTGATGTCACGGTCACGGAATAGTATAGGTCTGTTACTCTGATTTACTGCAAAGTTGATGTCACGGTCACGGAATAGTATAGGGATAGTATAGGTCTGTTACTCTGACGTCTGGGAGGAATCCTAACTCACTGAACAACTCCGCATCAATAGCTGTGGAAGTGTATTAAGTTGCCGACGGCAAAGCTATGCAACACTTCCGCTGCTATTGATGCGGGGCGCCTTGAGTAAGGTAAATGGTCGTGCTTACCATCACCATTCTATGCGCCCTCCACCTGTTAACTCATTCTACCCCAGACACCCCACAGCAAGATAAGGATCGACCATGATAGTTCAAGGGTGACGCCAGAATAGCTTGGCGCCTATGGGCGCCAAGCTATTCTGGCATCACCCTTGAACTATCATGGTCGATCTGTGTCCTGCACTAGAGTGCAGTCTTCAGAGGACAACGGCAAAACTTGGGGATTTCGGTGTTGGGGTACAATGAGTTAAGTTGACGTGGTCGAGCCCCACAAGAATCTGTTTGAAAAATGGTCGTACAGGAACTATATCTGCAAGGAAAATGGCGTGGCGGTGGTTCGGTTTTACAATTGTCTACTCCGTCAGTCAGACATATGCTGTGTGGAATATATACCATTTGAAGGAAGATATTAAATTCAAAAGTTGTATTCACAATACTTTAATCTATACTCTAAATCATTAAAAGTACAGGTTGAAAACAGTGTGCATGGTTTCTCGGTTTAAATCGTACAAAACTGGCTTTTGACAAATAATAGCAGAATTCAGGACAACGTGTTCTAATTTAAACAGGTCGGCTGAAACTCAATGCCAGGCGGGTTACCATACCTCCTGCAGTGGTGTGTTGGCCGAATTGAGTAACAGACTATACAACAAAACGGTTATACATCTAAATTTTGAAAATCCTGTTTTTGGCTCCTCCGAGTACACCATGATTCATATCGGGGACACACACACACACACACACACACACACACACACACACACACACACACACACACACACACACACACACACACACACAAAACCCCACACATTGCTTTCCTTACCTAACTCTCCAAAGTGCACTACACACAACCCTTTCAAAAAGCAAAACACAGTCCAACAGAGACAGACAAGTGCAAACGGAACACGACCCCCCGAACAACCGTGTTCTTGACGCGTTTGGCATGCACGTCTGACTGACCTACAATACAATACAATACAATACAATACAATACAATACAATACAATACAATACAATACAATACAATACAATACAATACAATACAATACAATACAATACAATAATACTTTATTTATCCCTCATGGGGAAATTCACATTTTTGCCACCACAGGTGCTGCTTACATTCACTCACTCGCTCATTCCACAAATTACAATAACAGAGCTACACAATGGACAATGACTCGAACGGGTGAAGCCCGTCGCCAAGGCATCTAATGGCCAGCGCCAGTGGCCTCATCCCAACCCGAACCTTCCTGACAAAAACAGAATGCTATGTCTCCTGAACACACTATTATAGTTCTTTATTAAGTTCCTACTTGGCTAAAACTAGTACATAAAACAAGTTAACAACAGAAACAAAATATCCGCGTCGATACGGAGATGATCTCCGATCTAGGCAACATAAAACTGAACAACGGTCAAACAGCACCTGGGGGCCCGTCGCCGCCATAGCAGTGCGCCGGTGTTTAGACAGTCGCTCCGGCATAAACAGTCACCACCTTAATTATACTGAACTTAACTAGATATAACTTCATATTCATTTTAAAAACAAACGTAGTAGAACTACATCATTAACGTGAAAGCAGTCCGATGGTTTCTAAAAAAGTACACACGCGGCTGTTCAGTAAGAAACACAGTCACTGCGTCTGGGAGGTGTCTGCCATTACATCATTCGGCTGGAATGCGGGGCCTGAAGCTTGCTGGTACTGGCTTCGTTGAGTGCACTAGGCTAGCGCAGGCCGTGATGTTGAGCGTGGCGTGCCGGAAGAGCCACTCCTGAGATGAAATGCAAAGGGGAGGAAAGCACGTTGGGTGTATTGCCACAGCATAGCGCGCGCTGTTCTTCTGAAATCCGCTTGGTACAACAAGAATCAGCGTGTATAACTCCCAGCATAGCGGCACAGCGGAGAAAAATGTGAAATCCAATTAACAGTCACAGCACATCAAATTTACAAAAGTCATAAAAAAGAAATACCGGTCGTGATGCAGCATTGCAGGGCCTGACATCGTATATCAAACCGCGAAGGTACCAATGGCTAGAATTCTGTCGGTGGCGACCATTTCTGCCGGAGCGGGCGGCCAGGAGGTGTTGCATGGCCGCCATCTTGTCTATCATGCTCTAATTTAGCAAAAACAAACGTGTCCGTTACTGTGTAACGACATATTTAATTTAATACATTTGACAAGGTCGCTTTTTTCGACAGTAGACATAATGGCTGCTAAATCAGGACATGGTGCTGCACAGATGTGAACTGTTTTCATCCTCCAAGATCCGTTTTCAAGACTTTGCACCCAGAAGCACTGAGAACTGAAAACGGTTATTCTTTGATGACAGGTTTAGCGGTGTCAGGAGGGTATCAGTGTCTCTTCTGTAAGTAAATATGTATGATTGTTATTAATGTTTACTTGTTTGAAAGTAAATCGCTCCTGATTTGGCAAGTCAGACAATCCATTTTTTTCAAGAAGAGATTGCATTGTAATATATCAAACGATCCCATGTTTAACAAACATGACCATACTGCCTGTGCCAAATTAGAACAGTGATGCACACGCACACGAGATGCACACGCTGGTGCGAAATCTAACTCCCCAGATATTTTCAATGTAAATGAACATATTTCGGGGAAATGTGCCTCTGCACACACACACACACACACACACACACACACACACACACACACACACACACACACACACACACACACACACACACACACACACACACACACACACACACACACACACACACACACATCTTTGGAATTTTAGGCGCATGGAGTAGTGCCCTTTCTGCCTTCCCAACTGCCTCTTCTACCTAACCGGTCAATGACAATAGGACAAGAGCACCCGACAAACGTCGCGGGAAATAAAATGCACCACGATTGCTCAAGTTCAGTGTGGGTGCCTACTCAATCAAGCACTG
>BTPG01000007.1:163368893-163376393 GCA_036245525.1 Semisulcospira habei
ATGACATACAAACTGTACTTAAGTACCCAGATCCTGGTAGTCAAGTGTATTTTAAGAACTATGGGAATCAGCAAAAGTTGCCGTTTGTAGTGTACGCAGATTTTGAATCATTAGTTGTTCCGTATGAAGGTCCTGTTCCAGAGTCATTACCAAAGACTATAAAACTGAGTGACCAAGTGGTGTGTTCTTTTGGATACATTATTGTTAGGTCAGACGGTCTTCATTCAGAGCCTGTTATCTACAGGGGTGAAAATGCAGCATGTCTGTTTTTAACAGAAATGAGACATCTGTATAGTCAGGTAGTACAGTATCTCACAACATGTCAGATGCCTCTGGTGATGACAGAAGAAGACAAACTAAAATTTGATACAGCTGAGTCGTGTTGGATTTGTGAACAACCTCTGGGGGGTGATAAAGTTCGTGACCATGATCACATAACTGGACGTTACAGGGGTGCTGCACATAACAATTGTAACTTATTATTAAAAACAGATCCCAAGACATACAAGTTACCAATCTTTTTCCACAATCTCAAAGGATATGATTCACACATTATCATGCAGGCTGTAGATGAGTCGTACAAAAACATAAGTTGTATTGCCCAGACAACTGAGAAATACTTGACTTTTAGGTTAGACAAATTAGCATTTTATGACTCCATGCAACATTTGTCTTTAGGTTGGCTAGTCTGGCAGAAGGACTGACTGAGTATCCAATAACAAGTAAATATTTTGAGCCAGACTTGATTAAGAAAGGTGTTTATCCGTATGAGTACATTGATCACTGGGTTGTGTTTGAGGAAACAAGACTGCCACCAAAAGAGAAATTTTATTCTACACTAACTGGAAAAGGTATTTCTGACTCTGAATATCAACACGCTCTTGATGCGTGGGGCAAATTAGGATGTCAGACAATTGGTGACTATCACGACCAGTACTTGAAAGCTGACGTTTGTTTGCTAGCAGACGTATTTGAAAGTTACCGTGAAAAGGGTTTGTTACACTACAGACTTGACCCTGCTTGTTACATAACTAGTCCTGGCATGACATGGGATGCATTTTTGAAATCCAGTAAGATATTTATAGACCTGTTGTCTGATCGTACGATGGGTGAAATGGTGGAACGTGGATTGAGGGGAGGCATTAGTATTGCAGCAAATAACTACGCCAGAGCCAACAATAAATATCTGGACGGTCATGGTGACCTTGACCGGGGTTTGACCCCTCAAGCCCGGGTCAAGGTCATTCATTACGTACTTGGACGCTAATAATTTGTATGGCTGGGCAATGTGTGAGTTATTGCCCTTGAAAAACTTTTGTCTGTATGATTTGTCACAGTATGATGTAACAGAGTCAGGGTTAACTAACAATATTATGAATCTTGACCGAAACGACGCGAAGGGTTGGATCTTTGAAGTAGACCTGGAGTACCCACACCATCTACATGATTACCATAATGATTATCCATTAGCTGTTGAAAAAATGAGTATGACAGGAAAAAAAGAAGACACTAAACTTGTACCAAATTTGAATGACAAATTCAATTACGTTTGTCACTACCGCTTGCTGCAGTTTTACATCAGACACGGGTTAGTACTAAAGAAAGTTCACAGAGGAATTCAATTTGATCAGAGTGCTTTCATGAAAGATTACATAATGAAGAACACAACCCTTCGTGCCAGAGACGGCAACACTGCATTTGACAAAGACTTCTTTAAGCTTATGAACAATGCCTGTTTTGGCAAGACAATGGAAAATCCTCATCACAGAAAAGATGTGAGACTGGTCACAACTGAATTGGGTGCAATTAAACTTACAGGTAAGCCACAGTACACAGGGTACAAAGAGTTTCATTCATCATTGTATGCAGTGTCACTCAAAAAAAAGATTGTTAAACTGGACAAGCCAGTATTCATTGGTATGGCAATTCTGGAGTTATCAAAACTGTTGATGCTTGAATTTTATTATGATTACTTCAAACCAAAATATCCTGACTGCCGTCTGTTATACACTGACACTGACTCTATGATAATAGACGTGCCTACTGAAGACTTTTACGAAGACATGAAAACAGAGTTACACATGTATGACACGTCTGACTACCCTAAAGATCACCCGCTGTTTAGCACACAAAACAAGAAAGTGCCTGGTAAGTTTAAGGATGAACTAAATGGTGTGCCTATAGTTGAGTATGTTGGACTGAGATCCAAAATGTATTCTATACTGCACCAGAAAGGTAGTCAGTCAAAAGCCAAAGGTATCAAGAAAACAGCGATAAAAAATAAAGACATACGTCATGAACATTACAAGCAAGTGTTAGATGGTGCATTAATGCCTGATTATCCAAACAAGTCACTGAGATCAAATAAACATAATCTTGAAATGATCCAAACACATAAGAAATCACTGGCAGTTGGGGACACAAAACGAGTGTTTCATAGTAAAGAGAAAGCTTATGCACCAGGTCATTACAGGCTCAAGTTATCTGAAGACATTTGTGATGAACTGGTTGATGAATTAATTGACGACTTAGTTACTGAAATGAGTAACGGTGTCTGGGGGAATAATCTGTAATTCTTCTCTGACAAATGCCCTCTGGGGTGCAGGGTCATACAGGTAATATATTGTTGCGTCTGCGCCGGGAATTATTTTTTTTATATTATGAACGGATGTTGACCATATGGGGTCTGTCGACCTGCGTCTGTCGTCGTTCTCAGCTTCACCTGGTTGATATAAATATCTTACCTGTTTAGTAAATAAACTTGTGTCTGGCGCAAGCGGTGCCGGGGTTGGTCCTGTTTTTGGCTCTGTAATTGTTTTCAATTTAATAGCATCAGCAGGCTTAGGGTGTCCTTCGTTATTCATTGCTTTTATCACATGTGGTAATCTCTTTACCCATTCAGTGTTACGGGTGTCATGCATGAGTTCCTTAGAATACTGGTAACTGAAAAGTCTTTCCGATAACTGTTTGTTAAAGTTTTCAACAATTGCCTGCGATCTGTGCACGCCTGGAATACCACGTCTGACCAGTACACCATGCTTTGCAAATAACTGATTAACTGCACCTTTGAATTCTGATCCATCATCAACTTGTACAAGTCTGGGGTATCTTAAAGGGCCTCGACCATATATTTTTGTTAATGCTGTAGCAACAGTGTTAGCAGTTTTGTCAGATATGGGTTCAGCGTCTTTGTACCTTGAAGCAATGTCTACAACAGTTAATGCATACTTGTATCGTTTCTTTCTTATTGTGTCATGTGGTAGGAACAGGAGGTCCATTTGGTGTGTGTCATTGGGGGTAGTGTTTTCAAAATGGGGTCTTGTTATCTTTCTTGGAGCAGGAAGATATATCTGCCAAATTGCTTGTCTCTGTAACCATTGCTTGACTTGATTGAGTGTTATATCTCCGCCCACAGCGGCATGTAATTTCTGAATAGCTGTTTGCCCTTTCCAATAGCCTGATGGAGAGTAATATATTTTTGATAGTTTATTTTCGGCTGCCATTTTTTCTAGCAATGAAAACTCCTGTAAAATAAACAAATGTCATTCCCACTAGAACAAAGATTATCTCCCCGTTTCTTTGTTGTGTGCTTGGTTTGTAATAGTCACTTAGTTTTGGTTTCGGGATAGACATGTCTTCACCTGTGACAAGAAAATATTCCCTGATTGCTTCGTCTGTATTTGAAAACGTATGTTGTGCGTGGCCTTCAAGCCTGAGTTTTTCATTGATGAAATCAAGTTTCTCAATTCTATTCTTTTCATATTCTTGTTGAGCTTGTGCTAATTTTTCTGACGCCTCATTGTGACGTTTCATTTCTTCTGCTGATTCTTCTCTACCCATTTTTGAAAAGAGATAATTAGAGCCACTAAATGCCAGAGCGTTAACCATCGCTCCTCCTATCATAATAGCTATCGTCGCCATATTATTTTTATTTACATAGAAACATTTTCTGGAATAATTCCCTGCTTGACAAGAAAATCTTTTGTCGCAATCGACGCTGTGACAACTACAATTAGCTTAGCACTGTCTTCGAAATCAAGTCTACTCAAGTCTGCTGATTTCATTTTGAGTAGACTTTTCCCCAGCATAGAATAAGCTACTGCTAATCCACTGATTACGGCAGAGTGATACACAAGGTTCATCATGTTCTTTGAGTCATTCATTTTCTAAGGCAAGAAAAATTAAAATAATATTTTTATTTACTGCATATAAAATGGGTCAACGGCTTTGGATGTTACTGGTAATGTGGCGACTTCTGGTTTTGTTTTTGGAGTGTCTGATTTTTTGGTCACTGTACGAGTCTGTGGTTTGTATTTTTTGTATAATTGATACCCTACGTAACCAAATCCGACAACAAATCCGGCAATTATATATTTTGTTGATTGAGGTTCGGGGTCAGGGTCAGGGCGGGGGTCAGACTTAGTTGTTTGTCTCTCACTTTGATGAGGGTGTGTTGATCCTGGCTGTCCTGACGGTAGTGACACCAATGATGTTATTGACGGTGGGTCAGTTACATGTACCTTTTGCAGTAGTTCTAACTTTCTTTGTTTGTTCAATGCAGCTACTCTCTTTCCAGCCTCAACCCTTCCTGGACTTTTAACCTTAGTCACAGTTTGAACCTGTGTCAAAACAGGGTTGGGGTTCTGTTGTGTAGTCATCTGGGTTTCGTCCATTTTCTTCTGCAGTAAAATTTATTTTTGAAAAATCAATATGACTCCCAGTAACAAGAAGGGTTACGACAGGTGCAAGGTAATTTCCAAACTTGTAAAACATGACACATGCTAATTTGCCAATTGAACTTGAAACAATAGGATTGCTTTCAAGGTCGTGTGATAGACTGTCACTATCCACAGGTAGAAAGTGACTCACTGCTTTTGTGTATAGGCATACAAGAGATCGACTCAAATCACGAGTCATTAGTGAGGCAATGTGGTTTTCATATTTAGAATGAAGCTTGATTAGTTCATCAGAGCTTAGAGATTCAATATCCTCTGTCATGTATTGTCTACCCAGATAAGCCTTTGATTTGCCTGAGACAATCACAGACAAAAGCCGCTGTTTTTTGGAGTCTAAGTCTTTGTTTTCTACAGCATTGATATCATTTAATAGAAGGAGTTCGTCTTGGTTCATTTATAATGTAATTAAAAAAATTAAAAACAAAAAACAAAAATTGTTATCAAGCAAAATCATGTTTCCTAGGAAGTACATTAATAGTAACTTTATACGTTTGTACCATTCAGCAAAATGTAGCCAATAGTTTTTGAGTTTACCCCAGACCAATATTGTGTCTCTCTCAGTGGGCTTATAAATGACATGTTTCACAGATTTCAATTGTGGTGTCATGTACAATAACCCTGTCCTTTTAAGCAAACAAACCTGACACAGTATTGGAGATTATTGGCTTTGCATTAAATTATAAATCACACCCTGGCCAAGTGTGAGCCAAATGAAACACCTAGACAGTAACATAGACAGTAACTTGATAATTTTACCCATAACTTGAGCACCAGAAAAAGGAAGGAATCACCCCTTATTTCAGATTACTTTTTCCTTTGAGTACAGGTTTATACAAGGGAAGTAATTGTGTAAAAATTTCAGCAAGACAAAAAAGTTACTTCCCTTGCTCTATTAAATTATGCTTTAATTCTTGACTAAAGTACATTTTTTGTCAAAATTAAATAACAAATTGTGTAAATAATTACAATAGATAATAGAATAAAAATGTTGTTATTTGATTTTGTTAAAACAATGAGTGATTTGTTTTTTTATAAAACCAAATTAAACATTATTTTGTAATTACTTTTTGTCACTTTAACACCTGCTTAAATGTTTTTTTACAAGTGCGTGCACACACTCGCTAACAATGTTTCTTATAGCCATGTTTTTAGGGTATTGACTCAGAAATAATGGTATAAATGGCTTTTTTCTTAAAGCCTGAGGCTAACTAGCGTGGATTGTGTACTTGAGTGATTTGTATGAGGAGTCTCAGCCACAGGTGGTTTTACCCGCATGCGTCACTCCACAAATGCATGACTTGTTGACGACGGGATGTATTAAGCTGACACCTCTCAGCTATAAGCCTGCTGCATTTAAAAAGATATGTCCCTTACCTCAACTGTGACATGTGGTGTGTGGCGTTAAGGGCAGAGATTTACTAGTGTTTGTCAGTTGACATAAGCACAGACCTAAACCAGCAAGGGTAAAAGGTATTATGATTACTGTCTTTATGACAGGCCTCTCTCTGTGTGAGGTGGAAAGAGAGAGAGCTATTGTGTGTGTCCGAGGTATTTCCGTGTGTCTGTACATGCGTGTGTGTACATATGTGTGTGTGCGCGCGTGTGTGTGTGTGTGCGCGCGTGTGTGCGCGTGCGTGTGCGTGTGTGCGTGTGCGTGTGTGTGCGCGTGCGTGTGCGTGTGTGTGTGTGCGCGCCGTACCGGCACTGCAGTACGCAGAAAACCGAGACACCTCACAGAACCTGTTCTACGAGTCTACGTGTCTACGTGTTGGAGCGCTAGAAATTTCACGTTCTGAAAAGTCAGAAACCTTTTTCATGCTCACATAAAACCGGATCGATTCTTTTAATCCATACATAGTGCTCTAATCCATTCATGGAATTTCAAAAATATCCGGCTGAGCAATGGCGGCTGCTCTGTCATACCGGTTAGTAGTTGGCTGTATGTGTGCCTATTTTGTTTGTGTCTGTGTTAGTGTATATATATGTGTTTGTGTATATGTATATGTGTGTATATGTATGTGTGTGTGAGTGTGTGTGTGTGTGTGTTTATGTGTTTGTGTGTGTGTACGTGTATGTTTATTTATGTGTTTGTGTGTGTGTGTGTATGTGTGTGTGTGTGTATGTGTGTATGTGTATGTGTGTGTGTGTCAATGTGTCAGTACTGTTTTAATAAAACGGTGGAGTGTCGACCTTGTACTAACTGTGTACAAACACGGCAGTCACCGTTTCAGAAATTGTACTGCAGTAAAATAATATTAGATAAGACCCGCCAACATACTCGCTAGGAGAGAGCTAACAAAAAAAAGTAGACTAATAGTTGCAAACACGGGTTATGCCTGGAGTCCGAGACTCTTGAGGATCTGACCTGTGTCCACTTATAAAAATCTAGGCTCGTGAGGATCTTAGACTCAGTTTAAAAAGGCAAGCTAGTCAGAAATGAAAAATGTTAATAATTGTAGGCCCTTTAAATTTTTTTTTTTTCAGAACAAGTCTATTCATAACATACCTGAATTGAGGTGGGGGTCTTTCAGAACCGGTCAAGCTTAGACATGAGGTGTCGGACTTTTACCATTATTTGGTTCCAGACCTCGACGACTTGACCCATGACCTCGACGACTTGACCCATGACCTTGACCCATGCCCTTGGCGACCTTGACCAATGACCTTGACCCATGACCTTGGTGGCCTTGATCCATGACCTTGACCCATGACCTTGGTGACCTTGATGACCTTGGCACGTGACCTTGACCCATGACCTTGGTGA
>BTPG01000007.1:163381393-163458893 GCA_036245525.1 Semisulcospira habei
TATGTATACCAGGGCTTCCGTTTTCACAGCAGCTTAAAGGGTCTGTATACTTCCAGACGGAAATTTCAATGCCGGATCCACAGCCCGCATCTGAACACAGCCCTCACCTAGAGGGTAAAACTGTTGGACCAGTAGTACTGAATCGTTAGCATGTTAGCATTTTATTTAAATAAATGAAAAATAAAGCTTCTCGGACACAGATGCGCTGAATATTACTGCGTCTGCTTACCCCTTCGTCACAGTTTCAGTACGTGATTTTGAGTTCAGAACGCACAGAAACGGCAGCCTCATGTACATGGCTTTTTTCGTGTTGTTTGCTGTCTAATGTTTTCTTTTCGCTTCAATTTTCCAACAAGTTTTCACAGTGAGCCTAGTGAGACTGGTAATACACGATTTGCGTTAAGACCCCTCAGTAGCAGGATGTTGACAACATAATATTACACTTACTACTACTAAAACACCCGCAATATAATTTACAGCATCTACTTGTGTTCAGAGCCGACGTAAACGCCAGCATGACTCCAAGACCAGATCGACATGGAGTCCTGATCAGGCTGGCGTGCAAGTCAGTTGGCGTGTAACAGCGGCAGACTGATCATACGGCTGCTGCAGCAATCAAAGTCCAACCACTGTTCAACGTTAGAAAAAAAAACTAATTCGTGCGCACTCAACGGACATTTATATGTTTTATTTTTTAACACGTTAATTATAACAACCTCGCAACTGTTTCTTTCTCTGTAACAGAGCCGGGGTTTTTCTAGCCAAACAGCATGAAGGTGACACTTGTTCTGACCTTCGCACTGACCCTATTGGTAGGTCAGTGTCAGGGTGCGGGTTACGAAGACGAGTTCTACTTTGACCGTTTTCCGGACGACTTTGTGTGGGCCGCTGCTACTGCCGCCTATCAAGTGGAGGGAGCTTGGAGAGAGGACGGTAAGGCCAACTGTCGTACAGTTATCTTTCACTTCCCCTCAGATTGACAAAGCCACTACGACATTTTTTGTGTGTTCGTGAAAAAAGTGATTTGCAAAGTATCACATTAAAAATCTCGCTTTTCGTTAAACAAGATGAGACCCCAGCCCAAAGTTGTTCCTATTTTCAAGCTTATCCTTCTGATCCATCTCCTTCTACCGACCTAACCCACTCTCTGATTCACAAACACTGGCATACAGAAATAGAGACAGCCATTCGTAAGCTCTGTGCCTGTGGGCTGGCGTAGAATAATAGCACGAGCAGCGAAATGACATCACTTCAAGCTTCAAGTCATGGCATCGTTAGTCCCACGACGCCGTGTTCATATTGACGACTTGATGTTATGTCACTCATCGCAGTACTAACATTTTTCGTATTAGAGGATACTACTTTGCAATTTTCTTGCTGATTTTCACGCCTAGGGCTTACAGATCACAATTTGACCTAATCCTACCCGAGAGCCGGGACAAACAGCAGGCTTATGTAAACATTGTTTATGAAAAAATATGCGGGTATTAATGAGAAGACAGTTTTTTTGCGTAAAAGAAAAGTCAAAAGTTATGGTAGCTGTTTTAAAAATAACTCCGAAAAAGTGGTGCTGAACATTAGCTGATTGTCACGCCTAGGGCTTACAGGTAACAATTTGACCTACAGTACAGTGTGCCCAAAGTATCTTGTACTCTACCAATCACCCCGCCCGATTTCCTGATTACTTTGTTAAGACGATCTTGATCTCTTTTACATAAATTTCCATCCCATCACCTCAGTCCAAAAGTTAGAACGCTAATAATACTGGAGCAGTAAAACATCTGTAAAAGGTGAGTGCTTACATTAAATGATCTGAGTTTTCTCAAACAGTAAGGACGGGTATGCGCTTTTTTCACAATAGCCTCTGTGTATTGTTTCCAGTTGAGCGCTTTGTCAAAAAGAACTCCTAAATACATGTAGGACTCTACACGCTCAACTTCTGTTCCCTTGATGACAACAGGATTAATCCCAAATATTTCATGAAATTAATCCCCAAAAATGAAACTTTTTCCCAAAATATTTAATTATCACTCAAAACGTTGAAGAGGTAAAATGCTGGAACGCATTCAATGTCTTCCTTTAATCTAGCGATGTGCAAAATATCCAGTAAAAATAAGGTAGTTGATTCTTGAGTGTTCTTTTTCATCAAAATGTATGCGTTTTGGTTACGTTTCTTTTTATGATTGGTTGTGTTGTGCGAATTCGCTGGATTGTTCTGGAAAGTTATAAATGTATAAAAGACCGTGCTAGGAAGCGTGTGTGTACATTGTATGAGAAACGCAGTGTGTCAAAAGTGTTGATGCATTGTAGAGGAGACAATGTATCATTGTGAGTGCATTTGTGAATGCATTGTGTGGAAATCGCATCGCTGCAATAAAATATAGTTGGAACTGTTACTCCAGTGTGGTATACAACGTTAAGCCACGTGTGCCGGTTTGCAACTGAGTGAAGTTTCTTTACAAGAACCCTACGTGCGTGCGTCTGGTGTGATATACTACGACCACGATTACCACGTAACACGCACTCCTTGACGCCTGTGATGGTCTCTTCCGGTGAAGTAAAGCTTAGAAATCCATGTGTGTGAAACAGAAGAGAAATGTAATGCAAGCACGGAGCCTAGAAGATACTAGCAGAGCACTCTAACCTACTACTAATATACAATAAGTTATTGGTAGCAAGGGTTTGCTACACGAACCCATGTAGGCCTGAGGATCGGTTTAGCAAGCCCCTGCTACAATAACGTATTGTTTTCATTCCTCCACAATTTTTATAAAAGAAATCAAGAAGAAATATGCCGACCTGGATCCCGCCAGACATGACTGACGTCAAGAGGAATATACATTTATACATAATAGGCTTATGACGTAATTTGAAATCTTTCACGACGTTGCCGTCTCCAGTAGTGTACCTGTTGTCTCGAACAACACTAAATAACTTGTACCTTAGAACGTTTTGGTGATCTTTATAGAACAACACTGTCATCCAAGACGCGCCAGAAAGAGGGCTACAAAATGTCCGCTATTAGTCGCTACAAGGGTTTTTGTAGTCGGTCACATGGTACGGTTTGCTCTAAGCCTTTGGTCGTGTGACGTAGGGACGAAAACAAACTTACATGTATCATGGATACCCGTTGAACAACGTCACTTTTGGCGTGCGAACGGTTTAAAAAACGTACTGTCCACAATGGAACATTCTACTTGACATCGTTATGCATGCAGCCACCGGTATTGTTTACAGGTGAGTTTAGGGTTTCGTTATGCATGCAGCCACCGGTATTGTTTACAGGTGAGTTTAGGGTTTCGTTCACAGTGCCAGTGGCTCCATGCACGAGGGGGTTAATATGTCTGGTCTGTTGTTTTGTATTGAGTTAATGTTTAGGAGTGCAAGAACAAGACGGTTTTCATTAAAGTTCACACCACTGCAATTTAAAAGCCACCACCCACCCCCCCAAAAACAAAACAAAACAAAAAGGCAACAAAAATCTATGTTCTCAAAGTAGTTTCAAGCAATCTCAATCAGCCTCAGGTTCGTGTGTGTGTATGTGTGTGTCTGTGTGTGTGTGCCTGTGTGTGTGTGTCTGTGTGTGTGTGCGTGCGTGCGTGCGTGCGTGTGTGCGTGCGTGTGTGTCTGTCTGTGTGTGTGTGTGACAGGTAAGGGAGAGAGTATCTGGGACGTGTTTACCCACACCCCGGGTACTACAGACAACGGTGACACGGGGGACGTGGCCTGTGACAGTTACCACAAGTACAAGGAGGACGTGCAGCTCCTCAAGGCCATGGGGGTGAGAGACGTACACACAAAACCTATCATAATTTCATGTGTGCTTGTCTGTGATTTGATCCATAATTACAGACGAGCACAGAGCTGCACCGCACATGGGCTTCCTTTTTGTTTACTATAAAATCCTGGTGCTCTAGGTGTGATTCGTAAAGCTCCTATCCTAAGAGTTTCCTCTTCTCAGCTGTCACTCCTAGCTTTCTTGACGCCACTCTTGCAGGTAAGCCATTACCGGTTCTCCATCTCATGGCCGCGCGTGCTGCCCAAAGGTCGTGGTGACGTCATCAACCTGGCGGGCGTGGGCTACTACCACCGGCTGATAGACGAGCTGCTGAACCACTCCATCCAGCCCATGGTCACGTTGTACCACTGGGACCTGCCTGACGCGCTGGAGCAACATGGCGGCTGGCTGGACGATCGCACTGTGGACCACTTCGGGGAGTATGCCGACCTCTGCTTCAAGGAATATGGCAGCAAGGTATGCTACCCTGTCCTGTTTTAACTCTTGATTTCTTCAGACAGTATGCCAACAAGATATGCCAGCCTGTCTTTTTGTCTACCGTATTTTAAAAAAATACGGTAGACTTTGAAATGGGGCTGGGTCGGAGCGCATTCCGGAGCATGCACATGATGTTTTTGGCGTGCGGCGCAGAAATTCTAGCAAAGAAGTAAGACGATAAAAATGACGTCTAGCTATGCAACCTTGCTAGAGAACGCCTTTTTGGCGCCAAGCGCCGTGTGTGTGTGTGTGTGTGTGTGTGTGTGTGTGTGTGTGTGTGTGTGTGTGTGTGTGTGTGTGTGTGTGTGTGTGTGTGTGTGTGTGTGTGTGTGTGTGTTTGACAGCGACTAGAGCCCACGTTTCAGGACGGAGAAGCTTGAAATGTTAGGATATTGTCCTAAAAGATTTATATCGGGACCTTTTTTCGATTAAAAAAAAAAATTAATATGCTCATTGGCGAGAAAATGGCCGTTTCACAAAAAACCGGTTGATCCACACTGGAGTCGGTATTTTTTCTTATTTGTACTAGATATTTTGCGTATAGCTAGATAAAAGGGCGATGTTGAATGAGTTTGTTAACCAGCATTGTACCTCTAGAACGTTTTGTGTGATAATTGAATATTTTTTTGAAAATATATATTTTCACGTTTTGGGGATTAATTTTACGAATTATATGGGTTAATCTTCAAACAGCTGAACTTTGTTTATGAAAAAAAAAACCAATCTTTTCATTAATAATCGCATGATTTTTCGTATACGGTATTTACAGAAGCCTACAGTTTGTCTCGGCTGTCGGGTACGATTAGGTCCATTGTGACCTGTATGCCCTAGGTGTGAAAATCATACAATGTTCTTCAACACGTTTTAGGATTCAATTGTAAAACAGCTAACTTAACTTTAATTTTTCTTTTACGAAATAAACTATCTTCTAATTAATACCCGCATGATTTTTCATAAACAGTGTTTGCATAAGCCTGTTATTTGTCCCGGCCCTGGGGTAGGATTAGGTCAAATTGTGCAAGCCCTGGGCGTTAAAATCAGCAAAAAAATTGCAAAGTTGATTCTCTGATACGTCAAATGTTAGTACTGCGATGAGTGATGTAAAACATTGAGTCGTCACTATGAACACAGCGTCGTGGGACTAATGATGCCATGACGTGAGGCTTGAAGTGACGTCATTTCGCTGCTCGTGCTATTATTCTTCTTCAAAATAGCTATGCTACGCCAGACCACAGAGCTTACGATTGGCGGGAATCGCAGTGTGTCCGTCTTTACTTCTGTGTGCCAGTGTGGGTGGATCAGAGGGTGGGTTAGAGTAGAAGGAGATGGATCCCTGTCGCTACACGAGCCCACAGATCATACTAATGGCGGGAAGCGCCGTGTGTCCGTCTTTATTCGTATGTGCCGATTTGTGTGTTGATCAGGGGTTGGCTTAGAGAGGAGAGAAAAGAATCATCACAATAAGCCCAAAAATATGAACAACCCTGAATCTTCCTAAACGATAAACGCATCTGAGCTCCAAACAATACGGTAAACTTTGGGATGAAATCCTGATCTTGTTTTAGCCTTATCTACCTATTTTTGTGCTTCGGGTAGTATGGGTACCGTGTTCCGTTTTAACTCTTGATTTCGTTCAGGCAGTATGGCAGCAAGGTATACTAGTGGTACCCTGTTCCATTTTAAACAGTTCCCGTTTTAACTCTTCACTGCATTATTTTAATATTATTGCACTACAAAAACAACAAGCAAGACAGTTAACGCAGACCCACAGTCTGATCTGGACTTAAGACGGTGGGTGTAGTCATCGTAACACAGTGATGAATGCAGTAAAATACTGACGTGCATGTCCGCGTTCTGTGTCAGTATATGTACAATGCAACAAGTACTGTGGTATCCAGGTAAAGCTGTGGATCACGTTTAACGAGCCCCACGTCACGGCCTTAGCGGGTTACGGGACAGGAGAGATGGCGCCACGACGTCATGGTCCCGGCACTTACACGTACACGGCAGCACACAACATGATCCGCGCACACACGAAGGCCTACAGGCTGTACCAGAGGGACTACAAAAACATACAGGGAGGTGAGGGGGAAAACTGCTTGAATTGTTTGTCTTCTGGTGAAGGAAATGTACTGTGTTACAGTGGCAATGACACGGTATTCAAGATAAAGGGTATCTGCATCTCGATCTACGTGCTTCAGACCGTTAACATTGCTACGTTTTGTAGTATATTGATAATTTGCTATGAGAGTTGATAACTCTCTTTTAAAATAAGTGGAGGTGACCCTCAACATGACCTGGGCCATGTCCGTCTCCCCCTTCTGCAGCAATCTGTAATAACATCACAATACTGTTCTATCCCAGGACGAGTGGGGATTACCCTGAACATGGGCTGGTCTATCCCCGCCTCCCCCTCCTCGAGTGACGTGGCGGCCCAGGACCGTGACCTGCAGTTCAATGTCGGCTGGTATGCCCACCCACTCTTCATTAATGGCGACTACCCGGATGTGATGAAGACCAAGGTGGCGGAGAAAAGCCAGGCCCTGAACCTGACCCAGTCCCGCCTGCCCGCCTTCACGCCCACAGAGATAGCGGACAACAAAGGTACATACTGACCATACTATTGCACTGTCTTTTTTAGCTTAAGGTTTCAGGCCAGTGCGGCATCTCGCTAAATTTTCACAATGCCTTACTTGACCGTAACCCCGACCGGGGCCTCAGTTTATTTGTTTGTTTGCGCTCTTTTGGCGGGGAGGTGTGTGTGTGTGTGAGAGGGGGGGGGGGGAGGGGATGAGCCTTGGTATGCACTTGATATACCAGCTATACTTGCCGACCCCAAAAACGCCGCGGACAGAGCGTCCGCCGAACCACTTGACAGTCCTAAAAAAAAAAAAAATGCCGACCTTGATACTTCAATAAACCTCATTTACTTCATCAAGTTGTAAGAGGTATAGGTCCTCATCAACTCCCGCACACGCGTAGGTTCACGAGGGTCTTCCCTCAGGAGCTATTCTTCCTTATGCTTCTTAGTCTGCCAGCTATATCTGCACATGATGGTTTAAAAGCTATACCGCCGTGAGATGGCCTTACTTGCCTGCTCGGCGTTAAACCTAAATAACAGACTTTAACTCTTTCGAGACGTGCCGCATCCGGATTCGCGGCTTTACGCTTTACGGTACGTCTCGAAAGTGTTGAAAGGTATAGTTGGCGTTCAATGGCAGGAAAGGGAGTACGAAAAATTGTCAAAACAAGTCTATCCTGAGGATGTTAGCATACATCAGAAACGTGTAGGATCTACATATGGCAAATTATTACATCTACATGTATATGAAATATGTTGGGGTTTTTTAAGCACTCGCTTGCTATGCACGGCTCCCCTGTGTTTTGTGTGTCTGGCTTGTGATTCCACCGTCTTAGGTGTGTTGTGTTGTGTTGACTAGAACACGTTCTGTCAACGAACATCGTTGACTGTTTCAGGAGCGGCGGACTTCCTGGGGCTGAACTACTACACAAGTCAATTCACGACGAGCGCTACACAGCCCGTGGATCCGCCCAGCTTTAGCACAGACCCCGACATAGGCACGTGGCAAGACCCCAGCTGGCCACAGTCAGTCACGTTCCCTGCTCTGAGTTTTTGCTTCGCCGATTTTAGTCTATATGTGTAGTTCTTACGGCCTACGCTGAAAGGTCCAAAATCATAGATCAGCACGAACATGGGTGAATATTCGCTTTATAACGACTGTAAACGTCTTGTCATATCCGTGTGTCAAACAGATGGTGGTGCATTATTCGTGCAGGAACAGTTAGTTATTTGGGTTTAACGCCGAGCAGGCGACTAAGGCCATCTCACGGCGGCGTGCAGGAACATTTCACAAACTGCTCATGTCAAAATCATAAATGCTTCAGCTTGTTTTGTCACATGAAAAATTGGATACCTACGGAAACAACTGTTCAGACATCTGGAACTAAACCCGTTCAATTTGTACTCATAGGACTGGTTCATCCTGGCTGAGGCCTTATCCCAAGGGTCTGCGTGCGGCACTCAACTGGCTGCGTGACCAGTACAACAACGTGACAGTATATGTGACGGAGAACGGCGTGTCACAGCGTGACGACAACCTGCGTGACACAGACAGGATCGACTACATGAAGGACCATGTGGATGAAGTGCTCAAAGGTCGGAATGTTGAGAGTATTGTGTTGACTCTGGTGCCTTTTGTTGTTAACCTTTCTAATGGATTTAGTTACTACGTGACGTTTGTCAAACGGCTTCTGGTTGCGATTCTATAAACACCTAACAGATTTAACTTTTCAAAACGTAACAGTTCAAAATTGTTTGTTTGCAAAAAGCATTTTTTATTAAAGTAATGTTTGGTAAGTTAGAACTTATTTGTAAATATCAGGCATAATCCTACAGTGGTTTAGAGCATCGGTGCACCTTACAAGAGAGGTAAGGCTGGCCTGTTGATTACAGCGATCCGGCTGGATGGGTGTAACGTGCGGGGCTACACGGCGTGGTCACTGATGGACAATTTCGAGTGGGCGCGGGGATACAGCGAGAAGTTCGGTCTGCATTACGTCAACTTCTCGGATCCCAGCAGGCCGCGTGTAGCCAGGCCCTCGGCACGATGGTACGCCAGCGTCATCCACGACAACGGATTTCTGGTACAGTAGAGTTCCTTTGCTGGTCTGTCTGATTTTGTCGAAAGTCGATCCGCTCAAAATGAATCTAACACAACAACCATGGGTGGATTTATGTCGCAGTTAAATTTAGGCCTATTTTGTTTCAATGATTTGAGAAGAACCTAACAGAGAAAGAAACGCGCTCAGAAAAGACAGTTACAACACAATTGTGTTGTAACTGTCTTTTCTAAGCGTGTTTCTTTCTCCCGTGGGTTCTTCTCTGCATTCTACAGGCTTGGCAGTCACCTTTTCGGCCCGGATAATTATTTGATAGGTTTGACGTTTAACGATGCAAACAAATTGCAAGTTCAGCACAGCAGGTGCAACAGGTCCCTATGCAGATAGGACAGTGAAGCGAATGAGAATTAATTTGAAACAAAAATCATACAGTTAGTATTGTCATCTTTCTAACCGTGATCTGCCTGTGTGTGTAGCCCGGGTACCCGGCGCGTGGCGGTCAGGCGACAGGTCCGGTTGGGATGGAGAACGACTTTGAGGTGCTGTACGACCAGTTCCCGGACGACTTTGTCTGGGCCACTGCCACCTCAGCATACCAGATCGAGGGCGGATGGGACGCAGATGGTTGGTCAATGTCCCGACACGCAGAACATATTATTGTTTCCTATATAATTAAAACAAAAGGCCATACTTTCGAGACAGAGGAACCTGAGCGTACTTTCAGTATCTAAATTCTGACTACATAGTGTAGATTGTTGGACATTGCTCCCTTATCGTAGGACAATATGTAATTTGAATCAGGATTTTTTAAAAGAAAAGTATGTATGAGTGGCTAACACTGTATCTAATTGTCTCCAGTGTCCTGCGTTTTCTTCATCCGTGTCATATGTGTGTTGTTCCCCAGGTAGAGGAGAGAGTATCTGGGACAAATGGACTCACGATGGGCGCGTCGACAATCACGACACGGGGGACGTGGCCTGCGACAGCTACAACAAGTACCAGGAGGACGTGCAACTCATGGCCAACATGAAGGTCAGACACACACAGGGGCGTTAGACTTGGAGGCAAAAGGTCGTCGAACCGAGGTTGGGCGTAGCTGGAATGTCAGTTATGGAAGCGAATCCGCCTTGATGTTTCTTAGCCGTCGAGGCTATCGATGTCTTGTTTAGTAGATCTGACGATGAAATGGGCTTGGCTGAGTATTGTGTCAGTCGACGTGGTCATGTGTTGTTATAAACACTTTGTGATATGGGCTGTTCTCTGAAATTGTGGCCGGAAGTGTGACATGGAGGGTAACAAATAAAGTATTAGGTATAAACTACCTGTTTATACCTACTAATAATCTGATTGTTGGCACATACTCTCATGACTTGTTAAAAATATTTCTCCAAATAGTTTTCTTTTTTTTTGTAATAAACTCGCAAAGTACGCTTGGTGTACTGCTGACCGGTCGTAACACAGTAACCAAATTAACCATTGTTTATTTCGTAATCTTCAAACTGTTTATAAAAAAATAAAGGACATCTAAACCACTAGTAGCTGATATGTGCGGTGTGTGGTGACCAACTCTGAAGTGTACGGGCGTCACGCGTACAGAATGTTACAGGAACCACTGCGTGCACAGCGATATTTTCCACTCAAACACACCGGTGAGGAAAATGGGTTAGGCTTGTATCTTTCCGCGACTTTCGTCATGTTCGTTTATGTGAAATACACTTTGTTTTTGTTTTTATAAATTCGTATCGCATTTCAGAAGTTGAAAGAGCGTAACCAAAGCGGATCCACATCCTTGCCTCGAATTTCAGGATTTCAGTTAATAATTGTTAAAAAAAACCACCACCCAGTCCCGAAGTGCACTCGTCATCACTAAAACGGGTACAGAAGTAGTCCCTAACACAAAATTCTTTTGTGTAGAAACAGCCCGTTCTATACGCATGGTTTTAGTACGAATGGTTACAACTGGCATATGTTTTTAGTTGTGTAATCATATGCAGAATACTGAACATTAACATATCATTGAAATTAACACATGTTTGCTGATGTTTATGTTCTTTTTAATATTATTTTCAAAGCAATTTATTGAAGCTGCTCGGCACCACACACATCTGTTTACACCCACAATCATTATGTCACAAATCCGCCATGCCACAATCGGCATTTTTTCAAACATATTAACAAAATAAACGCAATGGAATACAAGTAACACCAAAAGTTGTTATAATTTGTTTCTTTGATATGTATATGAGGATGGAAATTATCGTCTTGTTCTATACCTGCGTATTTCTCTGTGGGCTGGCGATTGGGTGCCTGATAGGCGGGGGCAGGGGATCTAACTGTTTGTCTGTCCAGCGCTGTGATTCCCCTTGGTTTGAGTACAGTTCTGCCAGCGCTAGCCTCACCTATCTGGTTTGTGAGTTTGATATGTATAAGCCACGTACACAACACAAAACATTAATCTGGTGTTTTTGTGTGTAATTACAGTCCCCAA
This sequence comes from Semisulcospira habei, assembly GCA_036245525.1. Lineage (NCBI taxonomy): Eukaryota > Metazoa > Mollusca > Gastropoda > Semisulcospiridae > Semisulcospira > Semisulcospira habei. Next base: position 163,392,799 of record BTPG01000007.1, read on the forward strand.
GAGCAGGGACCGTGGGCACCCCCATCATTTCAGAGAATCACCCATATGCTCACTGAGTAATTGTCACCTTCATTAGTACAATGTGGTAATAGGAAAACCCCATTATTCTAATGATGGTGAAATACTCTATAGAGGGGAACGCGCTAACAGTAACAAACTGGTTTCTGACATTCTCTCTCTGGACGCATTTAGTAACGCCCGTTACAAGTGACGCAGTTAGACACAAATACCTGTTACAGGTGACGTATTGGACTCGTACTAGTTGTCACAGGTGACTATTTAGCCCGTAATGCCTGTTACAGGTGACGTATTTATCCCGTAATGCCTGTTACAAATGACGTATGTATCCCCTGTTGCCTGTTACGCGTAATGTTGTAAGCCCGTAATGTCCGTTATAGTTAGTTAGTTAGTTAGTTAGTTAGTTAGTTAGTTAGTTATTGGAGTTTAACGCCGAGCAAGCGATTAAAGCCATCTCACGACGGGAAGGGTAAAATTCTGGTCAGCCAGACTAAGAGAAAGGTCTTAAAACGTGATGTAAATACAGTTTAAAAGTAATCTTGCTAAAACGTCACACAGGTCAATCGTACATGCCTACAGACTTTGGAAGTTCATAAGAGTAGACAGATATGCATCGACTAACTAGACTACAGAGACTTAGCTTCCTTTAGAAAGCTAAAGATTTTGTCCGGGGAAACGTCCCGAAACAAAAACTTCAAAGAGACTGCTATATAGTGTTTCCGCCTGATATCGATTGGGTCAGCACATGATGTCAAGAAGTGCTTCGCCGGAAACGGCTCGTTGCAGGCGAGGCACTAGGGGCGTTTCTCCCCTTTCAATAAGAAGAAGTGTGTGATATGAGTATGGCCAATGTGAAGACGAGCAAGGACAGTCTGCTCACGGCGGTTGCCGCAGCGAATGAGGTAGACTGTCGGATACTTAAGAAAGAGGTTCACGGAGCTTGTTCGCCTCTTCCTTGTCCCACTCAGTCTGCCACTCACGAGATATACAGGCACCAATAGCTGGCTTAAAATCACGAAAAATAGTCTCAGCCTCACGGGTACGATCACTGCGGGTACTGTTGGGCGCAAAATCCAGAAATTTGGTCCAGGTCATTTCCAGCTGCCTGTAAATGGGGTTAAAATGACCATTAAATCCGCTATATGAATAAAGGGAGGAGGCAGCTGATATATAAGTTTTAAAATGTCATTACTAGAGACACGTTGTGAAGGTGGCAATCAGATACTGCACACCGTTATGGTCTTCTCCAAAGTAATGCGAGCGGCGACAACCTGACGACAGGCGTCAACCGACTAAACAGAATGTGGTTAGTAATTAACAAAACCACTCCACCAGAGCGCGTTGAAAGGAATATGGGTCAGATGACTTCAGGTAAGTCTCCTGAAGAGGGGTTAAGACTTGACTAAAAGACGTAATTCCTCAAAGTTAGCTTGAAAAAAACGACAATTCCACTGAAGTAAAGAGTACGTAGTTAATGTTTTTCGTGGGGAAGAATAGCGACCCCCCCCCTTTTCCTTTATTTATTTTAGAGGGATACGAAAAAACAGAAGGTGGCCGGCTCCCGGACCTCTTCGGAGACGGAGTGGAGTTGCCGCAGCACCAGCCAAGACAATTTCCACTCCCTCCATCTTCTCCTCCAGTGCAGCAAATTTGTTTTGAAGAGGGACTTCTGCGTCACCCTTCTGGATCCGTGTGCACAACAGACCCACGAGTTTCTTTGCTGTCTGGCTGTGGGCAGCGTTCTTGCCGCTAGAATTAGCGGCTTAGAAGGCTGACCAGATCCAGAAGCCTCTTTCAACAGTTCTAGCACTATACCACCAAACTCCCCACCCCAAGCTGACTGTCGTAATGTATTTCACTATTTGTGGTACGTGAGTCGTTGTCTAAAGCGTGCGCATGCGTGCGCGAGTTGTGAGTGCGCGCTTAGAGTTATAATTATTATAAGATAAGCGCATTATAAATACCGTAATTATTATTATTATTAGAAGCCTTTGCAACGGGCAGACTGACAGGTTTGGGGCAGGCTGAGGCTTAGGGGCAGCAGAGGGCGGCGCTACCGGACCGGGAGTGTCCGCCCTTTCTGCGTTCCCTGGTTCCTCGTCACCACTGGAGAAGGATTACTCTCCAGAGTCGCCAGACCTGAGGCTCTGAGCATCAGGCCTGCCGACACGGCTCCAGTGGGTCTCACCCACCAGGAAAGGATGCAACCTGGAGACAGACTTCTCTGGTACTTTGCTATGGACGATGAAGAAGCGAGACCAGATGACCGAAGTCTGAGGCGTCGCTTTCTCCCAATCTGAGTCGCTGTCGTGTTCAAAGTTAGTTTATTTCTTTTACCAGTCTTTTTTTTATTAACAAATTATTTATTTATTTATTTATTTATTGTGTGTGTGTGTGTGTGTGTGTGTGTGTGTGTGTGTGCGCGCGCGCGCGCCTGCGTGCCATAACTAATGTGTGCCATAACTAATATGATGAAGGGATTCATCCCCCGGGGGGTCCCCGCCCGCCACCGAGCCCAACAAGGGAAGGTGCATCTGTCGGCGGGTCTCTAGCCGATGCACGATTGAGACTGCCCGAAAGATATACTCGGGGGGTTAAGTCCGATTGAACCGTCTGAGCCACCGCCTTCTATCACGCTGGTGAATGCAGGGCAATACTGGCGTATAGCACCTAATCAGCAACAGAGGCTATAGCGTGGTGCTCCGTATATCAAAGCCACATATCAACAGTGGGACAGGGCTTAACGTGACAAGAGCCGATTGACTAGGCCGGTGCTCCTAGCCTCCCGTTTAAGTAGAAGTTAAGGCCAAGTGGAGTGTTGGTACCAGTGAGCCGCAACCCAAAGGGAACCTCAGCTACCAGGATCCTCTTCTCCAAGGACGGCAAACACTTGGGATCCAAAAGCCAAAAAACTAATGAGTATTCTTAAGGACCAATCCAACATGGTAAGACCTGGGTTGGCACAGCCCCTTAAACACCGAACCCATGAAAAAGACTAACAACATATCTGCTGACATGAAGTCCTAATCCTGGACAAAGATGGCACCCCTCCGCTAGTCCACTCAGTCAGTAACTGAGGAGACCATCTACCCACGCCACGTAGAGGCCGGTGCCGTTGTGGGCAGTAATTTCCGATACAGTTGACGCATTTACTCGTAATGCCTATTACAGGTGACGTATTTAGACAGTAATGCCTGTTACCAGCGAACTTTTGAGCCCGTACTGGTGATGTATTTAGCCCGTAATGCCTGTTGCAGGTGACACACTACCGTTTCTCCATCTCGTGGCCCCGCGTCATGCCGGACGGTACCCGGGCCAGCGTCAACCAGGCCGGCGTCCGTTACTATAACAAGCTCATTAACGAACTTCTGGACAAAAACATCCAGCCCATGGTCACGCTATATCACTGGGACCTGCCGCAAGCCCTGCAGGACAAGTACGGCGGATGGGTTAATGAGTCTATCGTCGCCGACTTTGTGGAGTACAGTCGGTTCTGTTTCGAGATGTTTGGAGACAGGGTGAGATGTGGTACAGACTTTTCTACAAACAAATAAATAAACCAACAAGCGTGTGTGCCTTTTGTGGTATAAAGCTGTGAAGCGTTCCGAAGCAGTGACCACCGTATAACTCGATCGTGTGAAGTATACGATCTGTACGCGCCCAAAATAGACAGAAATCAGAAGTACGTAAAAATTGCACGTGTTTCTACGAAAACAGTGGCTTGAAAACCCGGACAAACATGCGATCCGCTGTATCGTAGAACATCGAGCAATATGACCTACTTCTGACTTCAGTAAATCGTCTATTATCCCACACTTACCCACCAGACTACATTACACAAACTTCAAATCAGCCAAAGTTATACATACACGCTCCCGGGAACTCACTGGCCTCAGACTGACTTTGTTCGCATGTGTACAGGCTCTTGCTGTTGTTAACCGATGGCTGGCACACATAAATCTTTCCGTTTGTTGCTGTTGTTGTTTCAGATAAAGATTGCTACCTAATGCGCCAAAGGCCATCAGGCCGACGTCGGCCCAATGGCCTGTTGCGCAATGTGCAGCCAAAGAACACTTAACATCGTTAACTTGGCTGAGAATTGTATGGCATGTAATCCTTATTTCTATGTTGTATCAGGTGAAACTGTGGATCACGTTCAACGAGCCCCCCAACATTGCTATTCTGGGATACGGCCTAGGCGCTTTTGCCCCCGGTGTGTCTAACCTGGCAGAGAACGTGTACATCGTGGCCAGACACATCATCCTCTCACACGCCCGGACATACAGAATGTACAAGGCGCAGTTCGCCGCAACTCAGAATGGTGACTTACCTGTTAACTGCGCTCAGTGCCTGATTTATCCCTGTATAACATTTTGCTCACACAACGGGCACATTTTAGATTTATGACTGGCGGAGAAGGCAAGTGACGGCGTAAAATGGTTATGTACCGTCTCCGCAAGTCAGTGTGTGAATGTGTAAGTTAGAGCTGTTCTTAATTAGACGAACTATTCATCGGCAAACCTAGATCGGAGAAGATCGGCGATCTTTTGGTTTGTTTCTTAATTGAGGTTGAACGAACCTAGGCGAATTTCAGCAAACCAGGTTTGCCATGGTTCTCTTTCTCAACTGAAGTGCTTGATTCGGCGTACTTACTGTCTGCGAAGGTGTTCAAAATGGCTGCCGCTATGCCGCTTCGCGATTTGAACGATGTTTGTTTTTGTACTTTTTGCAGTAGCGACCCCACAAACAGCATTGCGCCTCCCACGAATCAATACAAATATGTCTTGTTCTTCGCACGAGTGAAATATCACCGTCCGCCATATTTGTTTGTATCGGTGACTGTCTTCTTATCTCCAACGCAGAAGAGGGTAACAGTTTTGACCAATCAGAGAAAAGGTTCGCCTTTGTTTGCTCAACACGCTGAGCGAACCTTTTCTGACAGCGAACTATGGTTTGCCGAGGTTCGTGAACTACTTCGAACTAGGTTCGCCGTATCTTTAGATCGTCCAATTAAGAACCAACCTGGTTCGTCCGAGATCGTGAACTGTAGTTCGTCAGAGTTCGCGAACTAAAGTTCGTTTAATTAAGAACATGCTTTACAGTACCTATGGCAGTACCAATAATGTAATTACTATTCAGCAGCAGAAATGTCAAACCAGTCCTGATTGGCTATTCAAAAAAGGTGTATAGTCAATAGAACCAACGCAGTATCTCTCAACAGTTCTTGTTTCAGACTTAAAGGGTAACTCTGCGTCTCTTCCAATCTTTTACATCGAAAATAAGAGCAAATTTAATGAGAAGTCCATTCGGGACCAAACTTTGAAATGGTATCAACGAGTTTTAGCAGCACTCTGTTGCAACTATGTTTCACCTTAAATACTCGATCGCTCTAGCTTTATTATCATCCCAAAATGTATTCATTCAGGTCAGGTTGGAATCACCATTAACCAGGGGTGGACTGAACCTAAGGACCCGTTCAATCCAAGCGACATTGACGCGTCTGAACGGGCTATTGCATTTTATGGCGGACTGTTCGGCCACCCTATCCTGCTGAACGGCGACTGGCCGGATGTGGTGAAGGAGCGCGTGGCCAACAGGAGTAGGGAGCAGGGTCTCAGCACGAGCCGCCTGCCAGAGTTCACACTGGCCGAGAAACTAGAGATCAATGGTGAGATAAGCAAACATGCCTTATTATCACACGGACCGATATTTTGTTTTCAGCTGTTCTTTAAAAACAAAAACCAAGTTTGGATTGAAAATATGATGAAGAAGACCTATTCTTGAAGGCGATTGGTTCCATACTTGCAGGTACGGCCGACTTTTTGGGATCCAATTTTTACTCAGCGGGTGTGACGAACGAAATCCCGCAGGGGGCCGCAATCCCGCCTAACTACTATAACGACCACAGCACGGCGGAAATAAGAGATCCTACTTGGCTCGGGTAAGTCACAGGGAGTGTGTCTTTGTGTGTGTGTGTGTGTGTGTGTGTGTGTGTGTGCGTGCGTGCGTGCGTGCGTGCGTGCGTGCGTGTGTGTGTGTGCACTACATTACAATACTTTTGGCTGTCAGATCTGGGTCGATATGGGTGTGGGTGACGCCGTTCGGCATAAGGAAGATGATGAACTGGTACAAGTACAACTACAACAACATCCCCGTCTACATCACGGAAAACGGCATTTCTGACAAGAACGGTACACTGTACGACTACCATCGGATCCACTTCCACCGCTTGTACATTAGCGAGGTGCTCAAAGGTGAGACAGAGTGACGTTAATCTTTCTTTGTAATTGTAATCGTAGAGGCATCTATAGCTCGAACATTTCTGTCCAAAAGTACATTATGTTCAAAACAAAACCGCACGCCAATACAGGAGCCGTACACTGAAGGACGACTAAATGTGTCTGTGTTGTGCAGCCATCAAGCTGGATGGGTGTAACGTAAAGGGCTACACAGCCTGGTCACTGATGGACAATTTCGCGTGGTACGCGGCTTACAGCGAGAAGTTCGGCATGCATTACGTCAACTTTTCCGACCCGGCCAGACCCCGCACGCCCAAAGCCTCGGCCATCTGGTACAAGACGCTGATCGCCGACCACGGGTACAAGCACGGCTACACACAGCCCGGGGGGTGGGGCACGGCGCCCGAGTTAGACAAGGACTTCTACTACGGCACTTTCCCCAAGGGGTTTGTGTGGGCCGCCGCTACAGCCTCCTATCAAGTGGAGGGCGGGTGGAATGCTGACGGTGAGGTTTGGTCATTACATGAAAATTCTTAGAATTTTTTTCAAAAGCATTATCCATATCTACTGCCCTTAGCATGGCGTATTTAAGAGCGCCTTTACGGGAAAGGATACTGCAGTATTTAGGCAATGCAGTATTTAGGCAACAAACGTTCTTCTTTAAATGAACGTTTATGTTTGTAGTTCAAATCTCCAATGTGTCTGTTACATAGAATAGGAAAAGTTATTCACGGCACCTGAACAGAATTTGTTATGCTACAGAGCTCTAAGAATACAGCTGGAATGATTAGATATTATTTCACAGTGTTTCAAAAGACGTTTTTAAATCTACGCTAAAAACACACCTTTTCCAACTCCATTACCCCACTGATTAACATTGACTGCTGAGGATTCTGTTGTAGTTTTGCTGTGGTGCCTGGAATGTGTGTGTGTGTGTGTGTGTGTGTGTGTGTGTGTGTGTGTGTGTGTGTGTGTGTGTGTGTGTGTGTGTGTGTATGTAATACTGTGTACAGTTTTTGTAATTTTTTTTTTAATTTGTAAGGCGCCTAGAGCTCTACCTGAGGTTAGGCGCCATAGAAATTATTATTATTATTATTTAAGTGACTACATAAACCTTGTCAAACGGCAGGTATTCTGTGTTGCAGGTAAGGGGCCGAGTAACTGGGACACGTTCTCGCACCAAGCTGGCCACATTCTCAACGATGAGACGGGTGACGTGGCCTGTGACAGCTACCACAAGTACATGGACGACGTGCACATGTTGCAGGACCTCGGGGTGAGTACAGCGGATCTTCTAAATACACAATTCTGTCGTGGTAAACTTGGGCGGGTAGAGTAGGCGTAGACTACAGTGCACATACACCGAGAACTGTAAACTTTCCGTCGACATGGCTTAAAGTTATATTTGCCAGGATCAAGCATCTCAACACAGTCAGAAAACTGTCTGCAACAGATAATGCTGACAGTATGTTTGGGGGTCTTTGTGTACTATCTTAGAGCTTTATGATGTAAATACAATGCAAAATGTCGATATTCATCGTTTGGAGGGTGATTTGTTTTTGTACCCGAGTCGCGGATTTATTGTCTCCATCGGCCTCCTTTTGAATTAATATGCATATTTATGAGCCTAGGTCACAAGGCAGAACCCGGCTGACTATCAGTGTATCAGAATACTGCAGGTCACGAGGTAATCGGTGTGAGCACACACGTGTCGGCGTACACGTGTACTGATGTTCTCCGGCGCGCGGCATCCCTTTGACGTAATTTTTCACGAGAAAGCAGAATACACCTTCCGTACTTGCTATGCTGTCAAAATCACAGTGCCGGTTCCACTCGACCTGCAGAGAGAGAGAGAGAGAGAGAGAGAGAGAGAGAGAGAGAGAGAGAGAGAGAGAGAGAGAGAGAGAGAGAGAGAGAGAGAGAGAGAGAGAGAGAGAGAGAGAGAGAGAGAGAGAGAGAGAATGGGATTTTTAAATCACCCTTATTAATTACCTTATATTGATTACTAATTAATGGCTAATTAGAGATGTCACCCCCATGACCCCCCCCCTCTCCCCCCCCCCCCCGACAACTCCCTGAATTCCTAAGTACATTAGTCTCTTTAACACTCACTCTCTCTCACCCCCTTACCTCTTTCAATCCACACAGTGCTTGCAGTAGGCTCCACCCACCCGTAACATTCCATGAATAAATTAAACCTAGTTTCTTTCATTCAAGGCTTGTATGTGTGTCACTTCTACTCCAGAGGCCCGCATGTCTTTTCGCTCGCAACAAACTAACAAAGCTTTTACTTACTGATATAGTCTTACAACTCAGCCTAATCTTTGGCAAGCGACACTAAAAAGCCCCCCTGTGGAGGCGATCATAGCTCTTGAAGCCTGCTATTCAATTTCACACATCGCTGGTTTTGAGGTATTCTAGGGGACACTTACCTTTCAGTCCACTGCCAACTGGCATTTAATAAGTTACCTGCATCTTACAACTAACTTCAAACTCACCTCTACAGTACTTATAATTGAGTTAAAATAAGTACTTATAAGTAACATTACTTAATTACTTACAAGTTCTTTGTGACAAGTGATTAGGTTACTTGGACAAATTTGTCAGGTTACAGGAAAATAACTTTTTCAAACAGGGGACAGCAAGACGACGCGACTTTGAAAAGGTGGGCAAACAAAACCCTGACAGCTCAAAAGGGGCTCGCTATTGCGTAGTTGGTTTTCAATTACCGGGAGGTAACAACTGCTGGGGCAGGCAAGTCTATTAGACTATCTACTGTTCCCAAGACCAAGGTGTTATACAAACATACATGGACAACAAAAAACCCCACACTTTTATTCAATAATAGTCTGGAGGCAGAGCTGATGGGGTTACATAGCTAGGTGTGTCATCTCTCTGTAAATTGCATGACAGAAATAAAGAAAAGCTTATCTTTATTTGTTTAGAAGACCTTGCACTTTTGCCATGGTCTCTTTTATGCCAATCTTTTTTCTTTCTTCTAAAAAAGATGCCTTCAGTTCTTCAACATTCACGGGTTGACTACGCATTTTATTCTGAATTTCAGACTTCTGTTGTTTGTAATTAGCCAAATCATCATGCACTCTCTTAAACTCATCATCATCGATTTTATTGTCTTCTAAAGAGTTGCTGATACTAAATTTTATGCTACTCAACTTTGCTGCTGCAAGAGTACTCAATGCTTCATGCTTTTGTAACTTCTTGTGAAATCTTTTGTTAAGGGTTTCCAAACCAAAACATGTCAGACATGTAAATACGCTGACACCTTCAAGAGCAATCTCAATTAACGTCCCCACTCCCATTGTAAACAGAGCAGCACCCCTAAAGAGCAACCGGTAGAAACCACACTGACAGCCATAGTTGCGTTTTGTATAGAATTGAAAGCCATGCTATACCATCTTTTACACCTAGAGCATTTTGCCTCTTCACCTTCCAAATACTTCAACGCATCTGTAATATTTATTTAATGAAATGAGTCAGCACTTACAACCTATAATCTTCCGTCGGGTATTTGCGGATACAAGGGCACCATTTTTTATGACAAATATTTTTTATATTTAATCAGCGATTACATTATGCAACTCCTCTGAGGTATATAATTTGCTAGTGTAATAAAACGAAAGAAGCTCTATGTGTGTCAGATCTATGTAATTTAATGAAACAAGACTTGATTTATCAACTACTACCTTAATAGCTGGGTTACTACTCAATACGTCTACAGCTGTGCCTTTTCTAATAGCAATGAATACTTTTGCTGACTCTGTCACTGAGCTATCCTTCATAAGTTTGATTCCCTGTACAATATTTGCTTCTTTGGCATCATCCAAAGGTCTCATTTTATTTCAAAAACTGTTGTTGCTTCTCTAGCTAAGATAAAGTTTGCTGGTTTAAACTCAACAGTAGGATCAGTTCTACCCTTTTTACCTGAGAGAAGATACCCCCGTCATACTTGTATTTTTATTTTATCTCTGCTTTTGGTGTCTTCGGAATAGCTTGAAACAAGACCCACAATCAACGGACTAGAGTTAAACGCTTTTTTAAATGTTACCTCCCAATGCCCATGTCCAATCTTCATCTGTACTACTTACAAAATTGCCTATTAAACCAAGTAAAGATGCAAGTTTATTTGAAATTGTAGGCCGAATACCTCCAGGAAATTCTAACTTAACAATTAAGTTAGCTGGATTCAAAGTTGCTTTAATTTTATATTTGCTTTTAAACCATTCAGCAATAGTACAAAAGTCATAATACCCAGATGGTACAAAGTGTGTATCAGTGCCTGAGCCACCAGCAACTCTATAACGTACATGATAACTTGTATCATCTTGTACATTAAGCCACTTTACAGTGTAAAACATTTCATGAATAGCTACAACCTTGTTACCATCTCGATTATCAATACCATTAGTTAACATCACTGATTTGCTTGTGTCAAGATTTATTAAGGTAATAAACATTTTTATTATCACATAAAACGCACAGTGGAATTTAAATCACTAACAAGCATTAGTACAAACACGTTTTAATTTAATGTGGATGCCAAGTACAATGTTGCACCTACTTATGACCAGAAATTAATTCAAATAAATCAGCTCGACAGAGCTGTGTGGGAAAGAGGTTCATTTCAAGTAAAAGTACCCAAACCTTTTGATTGATACCTGAACCCACCAATTACAGATGATTCAACTGCAAGAAAGTGGTCCTCAAGACCACCACAAATGTTCCCAAAACCAGCATAACTTTGCTATACTGTGCTCAACTACAGGCTATGGTGTTTCTTTTACAGACCACTTGAATTACTCAAACAAACTGATTAGGTCTGTGTATCGTTTCCACACGTATTACCAGCTTAGAAGAATTCTGTCAGAACTGCGTGTTCCTCTGCCAACTGAATCTAGTTTCAACCAGTTTAATAACCCTATGGATATAAAAGCATTTGAACGCATCTGTAATGAATTGAACATTAGGTCCAAGTATGACTTTAGATAAAACCTTGATGATCCCCACGGCATGGGAACATTGTATTATGCTCTCAGTCACAGACAATACCCCCAAGATTATTACCCCAGTTACACTTCATTCACACAGAAAACTGAAATCTGGTCAGGCTCAATAGACACAGAAACAGTCTAATGCCTGGATCACATTTGTCTTTGACAGAAGTGAAGGGTTTACTCAAGCAGGAGTCGAACACATCAATGAGCCTATCAGAACATATGTGTGGTGTATACTAGGAGCACAAGCTCAAACAAAATCAAATATCTTAAATGGGAGTGGCAAATTTGAAGCAAAAAACAGTTTCTTCCAAACCTGTCAGATGCTATAAACTCAATAGTAGATCTCCCATCAAGCATACAATGCTATCAAGATGTTCTGAGGTATGCCAGGTCAAAAGTTGACTTTGTAGTTGGCATTGGGTGATACATGTTGCCATTTGACTTTCATCTCCAAATGGAGACAATTAAAAATTATAATAATGAAATATATTTTGCAGGATGTGATAAAAAAAATTAATTAGGACTCAGTCAATCAGTAAACTTGGGTCCAACAACCACACAATTACAGTCACCGCTTGCTTCAGTTACAACACCAGCACCAACATCAGTAACATCGCTTGTGACAGCGTCAGTTACACTGCTTGCATCAGCGCCAGTAACACCAGAACAACCGCTTGCGCCACAGTCAAACACGCATGAGTCAGAGAGAACTGCATTGGTAATAGGCCCTACTGGTTTAGGAATATTACTTCTTTACCTGTTTAAGTAAATATCCAGTGATTAATCCTCATACTGTCACCAGAAAGACCACACATGTTCTGCCATAAACCCGACTACCTTCCCTACTGTACTTATCAACCAACTGAACACTCCCAATTATACCAGGCAAAGCATTCATTGCTTTCATGGCCAATTTTTAAAGCAGTCTAAAATAATTTTTATGTGATAGTTGTTTTTTTTTTTTTACCCATGACTGTAAGTCTTTTGGGTCAGAGGCAGCCATTACTGCTTGCACTACAGTACTGATAATAAACCCAAGAGCAGTAATTAAACTTGCAATTATGATACCTTGCTCTCTGAAAAGTGTTTTCAATCTCTCAGCTAAAGTAGTGTCTTTATGAAGTATTTTTTTAATAGATTCTCTAATCCTGTTGACCTGTGTTTTTAGCTTTCTTTTCCAATACTAATTACTTGTAGCCACGCTGATCTTTCTATTTGTAAATCCTTTAAGCATCTTTGCATTCTTAATAATAATAATAATAATAATAATAATAATAATAATAATAATAATAATACCGTTATTATATAGGCGCTTTTTCTCAATTTTGGGGAAATCGACTCAAAGCGCCGCGCCTGAAACCCAACACACACACTCACGAAACAGACACGGATTTACGCCATTTAAGACAAACACAGTACAAGACAAACGAAGGGCCAGTCAGCTACTGAAGTTACAGAGATTTTTGATCGCTTGTATTTGAAATTTGTAAAGTGGCCTGAAACCGGTACCAAAGTGGGGGGGGGGGTGGAAAAACCGGAGTACCCGGAGAAAGAGCCCCCGATGGTCCGCCCGAATTAACGGTGACACTTACCAGAGGAGAAAAATCCAACACCGGAACCCGGTATCGAACCGCGCACCTTTGGCATTGGTGGCAGGCGCCTTAACCACTGCGCCACGGACCGCCCCAAATCTTTCTTTTACTTCAATGTCATAATTCTCTTCATATGCTTTACCTAGTTTTTTTTCCCTTTTCTCTTTCTATGTGATTATCAAGCTCTCCTAGTTTGGCTACATTATTTACCAGTTCGCCTCTGATTGTCTGAAATGCTTCATTCAAGCCCATTATTTCCCACATGGGCAAAGGAGGGTCGTTTATTGTTTTCATTACTTCACGGTAAATGAGGTTTCTTGTATTGCTTTGTCTGTAATTTCCGATAACCCTTTTACTTCCATCATTTCAATTTCTTGTACTGTTGGTAACTTTTTGTGCACGTCATGAAGAGCACTCTCAAATTTGATTGGTAACTTCTTACTACCCACACCAAGATAACGCTGCAGTGCTGCCTCACCACCGACATCAGTTTTGATTGTACTTAAAGCTCTAAACTTAGCAGGGTTGTTTCTATGGGTTAGATACACTTTTCCTTTGTCTGTATTTACAAATACATTTATTCATATTCAAACTGATTAGGATCTATGACGTCTGAACGGTCACTGACACTATCATAAAACGAGTTTACTTTGTCTAGTAAACGTGAGTGATGCATACTAGAAGTATTTCTTGTACCAACCATATCCATTGCCTTATTATCATAGTCAAACATGTCATCTATTTCAATATCATGAGCAAATCCTCCCGCTGCCATTGATGTATTTTTATTTAATAATATTTTTGATTTTGCATAAATAAAATGACATCATCCTATGGATCAAAATTAGACCCGCACAGAAAACTACTTGAACCTCTAGGTGCTAAGTGTATTAGGCAATCAATAATATTGTTATTACAAACAATCCTAGCACAATAGATCAAAACCAAACTCTTACTGTCAAGTTTCCGAACCTAGGTCCCAATGATGTTATTGTTCCTGGTACTGCACACCTTGCTTTTAATATCAAACTTTCATCAGACACAGATGCAAACCGAACACTAGTTGACAACCTAGGTATATTATAAAGACTATTAACGTTAAGCTTGAAGGGTCAAGAAGTGTTTAGTCTGGATGATGCTGATGTTTTCTACTGCTACAAAGATCTGTGGCTCACTAGGGAAGAACGAGAAGACCTTCTTTACCAAGGCATACAGTCTGATAATGTTGCCAAACTTAGAATCGATGCAGGCAACAAATCAACAAGAGGTGCAAAAGACATTATATTAGCAGATGTCGTCATTGTGCATGACTTCTATTTGTGGGTGCAGGTGTGGCTGGCCAAACCAATCCTGGAGCCACATCTGCGAGGGCAATGGGGGCACTGGAACGTAGCTGTAGGGAGAGTCGACGTGGTCTTTCTGCAAGCTCTGGCACTGGTGATCCGTTCGCGCCGATTTTGTTCAAAGAGCGTGCAGGCTTTCCTGGTGGCAGCACACCAGCCAGATCTGTCTTGTGCTTGTGCTTCAAGTTCCTTTACCAGGAAGACGCAGTACTTGAGGCTGTCTTTTATGCAGTCGTTGAAGCATTTCTTTTTGGTGAACTTCCTGGGGCAGCCGAGCTTTGTGAGGATGACCCAAAGCGCTTCTCTGTTCACGGTGTCGAATGCTTTGGTCAGATCTATGAAGACAGCATAGAGGTCCATGTGCTGCTCAATGCATTTCTCCTGGACCTGTCTCACAGAGAAGACCATGTCGACTGTGCTGCGGCCGGGTCTGAAGCCACACTGAGCCTCTGGGAGTGCTTCCTCAGATACAGAGCTGATCAGGCAGTTGAGGATGACTCTCGCGAGGATATTGCCAGCAATGGACAAGAGTGAGATCCCTCGGTAATTGGCACAGTCTGCTTTGCTGCCCTTGTTCTTGAACAGGGAGACGATTGTAGCATCTCTAAATTCCTGTGGCATGTTCTCCTCTGCCCAGATGCATGTCAGAATGTTGAGGAAGGCGTCAAGGGTCTCAGGTCACGCTGCTTTGAAGAGCTCTGCGGGGATGCCATCCATGCCTGCAGCCTTGCCGGAGCTAGTCTGGTTAATCGCTTTCTTGACCTCGCCCAGGGTAGGCGGGAGGTCAAGAACATCCAGTGTCGGCTTCTGGGGAATCATGTCCAGGGCCGTGGGGTCGACAGTGGAAGGCATGTTTAACAGATTTGAGAAGTGTTCTCTCCAGCGCTCAGTGATGCTGCCTTTGTCCTTCAGCAAGGTGAAGCCGTCGGAAGAAAAGAGAGGGGTTGTGCTGGGTCTGGCAGGGCCATAGACAGCTTTCATAGCGCTGAAAAACTCCTTGGAGTTGTTAGATTCAGCAAAGGAAGTTCTTTTGCCTTGCTGTCCCACCAGGTGTCCTGCATGTTGCGGAGCTCTCTCTGGGATTTTCTCTGGAGGTGTTTGAAGCGGTCTTTCTTGGACAAGGAGTTGATGTCATTCTGCCACTCGATGAAGGCACTGCGCTTTTGCTCCAGTAGCTTGTTCTCATCGAACCAATCCTGGTGTACCTTCTGCTTGGGTCCAAGCACGTCTTTGGCAGACTCCGCCACCATCCCCTTGAACTGGTGCCACATTTCAGTTGGGTTGCCAGTCAACGGTCCATGGGCAGTTAGCAGGTCATCAAGGTGGGACTGAAAGTTTTCCTTGACGTCAGGGCGCTTAAGCTTGGCTAGGTTGAATGAAGGTCGGATGAGCTTTGGCCTCTTCCTGTGTGCTGGTGCAATGTGCAGGTTGAGGACAGACCGCACCGGCCGATGGTCGGTCCAGCACTCGGCTCCTCTCATGGCTCTGGTGATTCTGATATCACGAATATCCCGCTGACGGACAATGACTGCTTGGACCTGGGATGCATACATGTTGTCTTGTACTTACTATCCAGCCTGAAGAGGGTGTTGGTGATGGCAAGTCCATTCTCAGCGCACAATGTCAGCAGCAGCAGGCCATTGCTGTTCATCTTGCCCAGTCCATGTGGGTCCATCACTCCTTCCCAGCAGTCACATTCGCGCCCAATTCGAGCATTGAAGTCACCAAGCACGATGAGTTTGTCACTTGCAGGAGTGGACTTCAGGAGGGAGTCGAGGCTCTCATAGAACGCCTCCTTGTCGTCATCGGCGCTGGTGAGTGTCGGAGCATAGGCGCTGATGATAGTGACGTGTCGGGTGTGAGAGATGGGGAAATGGAGCTTCATCACTCGTTCCCTGATGCCAGTGGGAAGAGAAGGCAGCTGTCGGAGGAGCGTGGTGCGGATGGCGAAGGCAACCCCGTGTATCCTGACCTCGTTCTCAGCTTTGCCCTTCCAGAAAAAGGTGTACCCACCCTCAGTTTCACAGATCGAGCCTTCGTCAGCAAATCTGGTTTCATTAAGAGCAGCAATGTCGATCTTATATCTCGCCAGCTCCCTGGCTATGAGGGCTATTCTTCTGTGTGGTCTCTTCTCTGATCTCTGTCCAACAGGGTTCGTACATTCCACGTACGGAGAATACGTTTCTTTCTTTGTTTTTCTTTTCGACCACATAAAAGGGTTAAACCACCAGCCGCGGTAAGCTGACCGGTTTGGTGTAGGGCAGGCAATGTTTGGAACACCTTTTCTAGTTCCCTCCCTTACTAGGGTGAGTAGTGCAGTCCTGAAGAGGGCTGCTCAGTCGCCTGGGATGCTGCCGAACTTCCCTGCTGCCCCTGATACAGGGAAAAGCGACACATACTGCAATAGATTTTACATTCCACTTGAATTTGAAATCCTAACAGCACATTTGCCATATTAACAAGGAGCACTGAATGACCATCTGAGTTTTGAACTAACCTTCAATGACCACTCCAACGTTATCAGGTCATCTGACACTGACACAACATACAAGATCTCTAACATTTCCTTGGAATATGAATTTGTCACACAAGAATATCTAGCAAGACTCATACAAAATCAGTATCAGTCAAGACTGCCAATTCATTATGACCGTGTGATAAGACACAGTTTAATGTACAGCTTCGTCTCAGACAGGGCCCAGGCATGTTATTTCCACCTCCGCTGCATCAGTCAGATCAGAAAATACCTCACTACCAAAGCTTCCACCAAACTCGCTGTCTCTCTCATCTTATCTCGCATCAACTACTGCAACTCTCTCCTTTCCGGCCTTCCTCACTCCACCACTCTCACTCTCCAGCGCATCCAGAACAATGCTGCCCGCCTCGTCCTTAGAAAGAAAAAATCCGACCACATCACTCCCCTGCTCAAGCTCCTTCACTGGCTCCTCATCCCCCAACGCATCCAATACAAGATTCTGTCTCTCTGCTACAAATCCCTGAACAACTAGGCTCCTACCTATCTCTCCAACTTACTTCACCCCTACACTCCTTCCCGCTCTCTCCGCTCCGTCTCCGACCCTCTCCGCCTCCTCATCCCCCGCACCAAACTCAGCACTTTCGGCCCCCACTCCTTCTCAGTATATGGTCCATCCACCTGGAACACCCTCCCACTCTCTCTCCGTCAGAAACACTCTCTCTCCTCCTTCCAGTCTGCCCTCAAAACTCACCTCTTTCAACAGTTCTAGCACTACATCACCACACTCCCCACCCCATGCTGACCATCATAATGTATTTTCACTATTTGTGGTACGTGAGTCATTGTCTAAAGCATGCGCATGCGTGTGCGAGTTGTGAGTGCGCCCTTAGAGTTATAACTATTATAAGATAAGCGCATTATAAATACCGTAATTATTATAATTATTATTACAAAGACAATAGTGATCCAATGTAAAACATCAACTTGAACACACCTGCTAGGTCACTGAAAGGCATTTTTATGTTATTTGTTGAACCGAGAAGTCCATACAAAAGGGAGTCAGAAAAATTCTACAATCCAAAGATTGTCCTGCACTATTGAAGGGCACCCTAATCAAGTGTATGCTTCAGGCATGCTACATTATCAACATTATGATGCTATCATAAAATATTTTGCAGGTGGAAGACTTAGAAAAAAACCAGTAAACATGGCACGCAAAGATCTACATTTTAATGATGTAAGAATCCACCAATACCTGATGCACAATTATGCACTTTGGCTAGACCTACGTAGTACAGATGATGACTACTTACATGGGTCAGGTCATACTGTCGAGAATGGCAGTGACGGAATTACAATTCAGATACAAAAAAAGAGTGAAACAGCTGGAGCAATAAATATATATCTGTATTTGATTTATGATGCACAACTGAACAATCAAGAAAGCAAACTATGTCATGCCGTGTATTAAAATTATATTTAGTTTTAAAATGAACTTGCTGACACTCGATCCTCACTATGGTTTGTTTTGTGGTGCCACATGCTGTGGAAAAACTGAATTTGTTCTTGATCTATAGCAAACAAGATACATCTATCATTTCAAAAACATTGTGATATTCTGTCCTACGATCAAACACAACAAAGCTTATCACCAATGTTTATTCATTTGGACTGATCAGAACATTTACTTACTCGACCCAGAGAAAAAAAATGAACGACTACCTGCAGTATTTTTACAAGCAATTTCAAGGGCAGCCAACTTTGTTTATAGTTGATGATTGCTCAGCAGAGAAAGACGTTGTCAAAATGAGAAACACTTTAGCACAACTCACCTTCATTGGTAGACACACAAACATCAGTATATGGATTCTCTCTCAAAAATATAATGCTGTACTAAAAGATTTTCGAGAGCAACTAAAGTTTATCTGTTTGTTTTACTGTAAGGACTCGACAGCTTTGAAGACTGTCTCAGAGAGAATGATGTTATACCCGGCAGAGAGAACGATGTTATACCCAGCAAGCATGGACGAGACATTGTAAAAAACAAACTGAAATCAACTAAGTATCTAAAGCTTATCTTAAAGACAGATCAGCCCACTGGTTAGGATTAGTAAATTAATTAATCCTTTTGTTTTGGTTATTAAAATGATGAGAGAGACATTCTACACTTTTATGACTTAATAACATCTCCCAAACATTCTGACATAAGCCTCTCAGTACCAGTGGTAATATATATATATATATATATATATATATATATATATATATATATATATATATATATATATATATATATATATATATATATATATATATATATATATATATATATATATATATATATATATAAAATGTGACTTTGGAATATGTTGATGAAAATCCATTTGTGGAGAGTATGCCTGTTGATTAGTTGATTATAGGACAAATACCTTTAAAGTTAATGATGCCAGCTGCGGCTGGATTGAGACACTGAGTTATAACATATTCAAACAACTATGCAAACTGCATGTTCATATTGAAAGTGTTACAGTTAATAAAATAGTATTACACATACTGTAATTTTTTCTATTTATTATTTTGTTGGACAAATAAAAATGACCGACAATGTTCAAAGTGCTCAAAGCTTGCAAAAAGTGTTTCACACAACAAACGTGCCTATATCAAACACTTACAATGTCTAATAATATCGTTTATCTCAACGAAACAACACACAGTTAATGCAAGAAGGGAACTGGAGAACATGTTTAGAAACAAAATGTTGTCTGACTTTCTCAAAGGAATTGATAGAGCAAAAATGAAGGGGTCTGGTTGGCATGAAGGGCATGTACATGAACTACAACTAAGGCAGCCAAGATATCATACTATTTTAGGCAAATCATGGTTGCCACTACCAACAGAGGTTGCAAACAAAAAGGCTGTCGTTAATAGTCAGAACAATTACAATCACTGTTTCATGTGGTGTGTGCTTGCTAAACTTCACCATGTAAAAACAAAACCTGAGCGTGTATCCAACTATACAAAATTTGTAAACGAACTCAACTTCAGCGGCATAGATTTTCCTGCTGTAGAGGATATAGACTTGTTTGAAAAATTAAATCATGGTATTTCTGTAAATGTGTATGTGTGGGACACTAAGTCTGATAACAAGTTGCAACCAATTAGAGTATCACCGCTTGCCCCAACCTATGGACAGCCAGAAGATAAACATGTTGACATGTTATTAAAAAGCTCCGGAGATAAATTTCACTACACAATTATCAGATTGATTGATTGTACATTGCTTAACTCCCCGACAGCAACTAGGCTTTCTCAGGACCTGCCTGCACTGCTTGTGAAAAAAAAACCCACCAGAATATTGAATGTATGTCGCCAGCCAGTCCAAATGGTAAATAAACCTATGATATGGGGCCTAAATAAAGCTAAGACCATTTAGCAACACACATCCAATATCAAGAGCTACAGGCATCACAGACAGTAGGGAGAGTTTAAAATAGGAAAATATAGGTGAATGGACCAAGGGTAAACAGAAACACATGCCCCAGAATAGAGAGGAAAACCGACCCTATGGGGCTGACCAGGGTGACCCTGGGAACTAAAAAGTAGTTAACCCCACCCAAGTCCCCCAGGGCAGACCCAGATGGGGACACAATTATCAGAAATATGTCACAGCTAATTCATGGGCATACAACAAAACATAACTGAAAACAAGAATTTTGTAAGAGATGTTTACAAAGGTTTTCCTCATTTAATTTAGCACACAAACATGTACAACAATGCAGGTCAGCTGATGACATTCAAACAATACTTAGATATCCAGATCCTGGTAGCCAGGTATATTTCAAGAACTATTGTAATCAGCAAAATCTGCAAAATTTGTAGTGTATGCCGATTTTGAATCACTGGTTGTACCATATGAGGGTCCTGTTCCAGAAGCACTACCAAAGACTGTAAAATTAAGTGACCAAGTTGTATGCTCCTATGGTTACATTCTTGTTAGGTCAGACGGTGAGCATACAGAACCTGTTATCTACAGAAGTGAAAATGCAGCAGGTGAGTTTTTAACAGAAATGAGACAACTGCTTAGTAGTGTAGTGAAATATCTAACAACATGCCAAAACTTATGGTAATGACACAAGAGGATAAGCTGAATTTTAATAACAGCAGAGGCTGCACATGGTGCATGTAACTTAAAACTAAAAATAGACCCAAGACATACAAACTGCCTATCTTTTTCCACAATCTCAAAGGGTACGATTCTCACATGATATCAAAGGGTATGATTCTCACATTATCATGCATGCTGTAGATGAGTCTTACAACAACAAAAAAATAGTTGTATTGCTCAGACAATTGAAAAGTACTTGACTTTTAGGTTAGACAAGAAATTAGTCTTTTATGATTCCATGCAGCATTTGTCCTTAGGACTTGCTAGTCTGGCAGAAGGGTTGACTGAGTTTCCAATAACAAGTAAATATTTTGAGCCTGAGTTAATCAAGAAAGGAGTCTAGCCCTATGAGTACATTAATCACTGGGTTATGGTTGAGGAAATGTCTCTGCCTCCAAAAGATAAATTTTATTCTACACTAAATGGTAAAGGAATTTCTGACTGAATATCAGCATGCTCTTGGATGTAAAACGATTGGTGACTACCACGACCAGTAGTTAAAAGAGACGTTTGCTTGCTAGCAGACATATTTGAAAGTTATCTTTAAAAGGGTTTGTTGCACTACAGTCTTGCCCCAGCCAGCTATATAACTAGTCCTGGCATGACATGGGATGCATTTTTTTAAATCCAGTAAGATACAGATAGACCTGCATGATTTTTGACATAGTGGAAAGTGGTTTGAGAGGAGGTATAAGCATGGCAGCAAATAATTATGCCAAAACTAACAATAAATATCTTGACGACTTTGACCCTTTAAGGTCTTCTAATTATATCTTGTACAAAGACGCATGTAATTTGTATGGCTGGGCAATGGGTGAGTTATTGCCCTTGAAAAACATTCGTCTGCCTGATTTGTCACAGTGTGATAGAACATACTTAACAAACTGTATTATGACTCATGATCGGAATGACTAGAAAGGTTGGATCTTTGAAGTTGACCTGGAGTACCCGCACCATCTACATGATTACCATAATGATTATCCATTAGCTGTTGAAAAAAAAATCTTTGACAGGAAAAAACGATGACACTAAACTTGTGCCAAATTTAAATGATAAATTCAATTATGTTTGTCTCTATCACCTACTGCAGTTTTACATAAGGCATGGGTTAGTACTAAAGAAAGGCCACAGAGGCATTGAATTTTATCAGTATGCTTTCATGAAAGATTACGTAATGAAAAACACAACCCTGCGGGCAAGGGACGGTAACACTGCTTTTGACAAAGACTTTTTTTAAGCTTATGAACAATGCCTGTTTTGGCAAGACAATGGAAAATCCACATCACTGCAAAGATGTGAGACTGGTCACAACTGAATCAGGTGCAATTAAACTTACAGGCAAGCCACAATACACAGGGTATAAAGACTTTCATCCGTCGTTGTATGCAGTGACACTCAACAACAACAACAACAACAAAAAAAAAGATTGTTAAACTCACTGACTATAATCATAGATGTGCCTACTGAAGACTTTTATGAAGACATGAAAACAGAGTTGCATATATATGACACGTCTGATTATCCTAAGGATCATCCACTATACAGCACACGAAACAAAGAAAGTGCTAGGAAAGTTTAAAGATAAACTGAATGGAGTGCCTACAGTTGAGTGTGTTGGACTGAGGTCAAAAATGTATTCCATACTGAACCAGAAAGGCAGTCAGTCCAAAACAAAAGGTATTTTTAAAAAAAACAGCGATAAAAAATAAAGATATTCGTCATGAACACTATAAGCAAGTTTTAGATGGCGACCTAATGCCTGATTATCCAAACAAGACACTTAAGTAAAACAAACATAATCTTGAAATGATCCAAACACACACAAAAATCACTTGCAGTTGGAGACACAAAACGTGTATTTCACAGTAAAGAAAAGGCTTATGCACCTGGTCTTTACCAACTTAAGTCATCTGAAGAAATAGCTCATGAACTGATTAATGAAATGGTTGATGAAATGGTTAAAAATGTGTAAGTGTCCAGTGGAATAATCTGTAATTCTTCTCTGACAAATGTGTGGCAGGCTCATAGAGATAATAAATCGATGGGTTACCAGGGACTATTTTTTTTATATTTTGAACAGACGTAGACCATATTGGATCAGTTTCCCTACACTTTGTATCATTCTCTGCCTAACCAGGTTGATACAAATATCTTACCTGCTTCATAAACAAACTTGTGTCAGGTGGCGTTTGTGTTGTTTTTAGTCCTGGTCCTGTCGGCATTGTTTTTATTATAATAGCATCAGCAGGTTTGGGGTGACCCTCGTTATTCATTGTTTTTAACACAGATGGTAATCTCTAAACCCACTCAGTGTTACGTGTGTCATGCATGAGTTCCTTAGAATACTGGTAACTGAAAAGTCTTTCGGATAATTGTTTGTTAAAGTTCTCAACAATTGCCTGTGACCTGTGCATGCCTGGTATGCTGGATCTAACTAGAACACCATGCTTCACAAATAATTGATTAACTGCACCTTTGAATTCACTTCTATTGTCAACTTACACAAGTCCAGGGTATTTCAGAGGACCATGACTATATATCAATGATAATGCTGCGGCTACAGTACTAGCATTTTTGTCAGTTACAGGTTCGGCGTCTTTGAATCTCGAAGCAACGTTGACAACAGTTGTATTGTTTTCTTCTAATCATATCATGAGGATGAAACAATAGATCTATTTGGTGTGTGTCATTAGGGGTGGTGTTCTCAAAGTGTGGTCTTATTATTTTTCTTGGGGTGGTTAAATATATTTGCCAAATAGCTTGCCTCTGTAGCCAGTGTTTTACTTGCTCGAGTGTAACAGCTTCGCCTACAACAGCAGACAATTTTCTATTGCAGTTTTTCCTTTCCAGTAGCCAATTGGGGAGTAATATATTTTTAATAGTTTAGCACCAGTGCTTGTCATTTCTCCTAGCAAGAAAAACTCCTGTGAAATAAAAGAATGTCATTCCTACTAAAACAAAGATTATTTCTCCATTTCTTTGTTGTGGGCTGGGTTGGTAGTAGTCGCTAAGTTTCAGTTGTGGGATGCTCACGTCTTCGCCAGTAACAAGGTAGTATTCTTTGACAATGTCATCAACATTTGAAAATGTATGCTGTGCATGACCTTTTAGTCTGAGTTTTTCATTGATGAAATCAAGTCTCCCTATTTCCCCCCCCCCCCCCCCCTCATAATCCTGCTCTGCCTGTGCCAGTTTTTCAGATGCTTTGTTGTGTCATCTCATTTTGTCCGCACTTTCTTCTCTACTAACTTTTGAAAAGAGGTAATTTGAACCACTGAAAGCATGTGCATTAACAACAGCACTGCCAACAATAACAGCCAATGTTGACATATTTTTTATTTACATAGATACATTTTCTGGAATAATTCCCTGCTTGACAAGAAAGTCTTTTGTAGAAATTGATGCTGTGACAACTGCAACTAGCTTAGCACTGTCCTCGAAATCGAGTTTACCTAGGTCTGCAGAATGCATTTTGAGAAGACTCCACCCTAGCATAGTGTAGGTGACAGCTAGTCCACTTAGAATGGCAGAATGGTAAACAAGCTTCATTATGTTCTTTGTATCACTCATTTTCTTAGGCTACAAAAATTAAAATAATAAATTTATTCACTGCAGGAAAAATGGATCAAAAGGTTTTGGTAATACTGATAATGTGGAGACTTCTTGCTTTGCTTTTTTAGATTCTGGTTTTTTGGACACTGTTCGAATTTGTGGCTTGTATGTTTTCCATAGCTTGTAACCTACATAACCAAATCCAACAACAAATACACCAATTAAATATTTTGTTATTTCGGGTTTAGGCTGATGGGTGTCAGGTTCAGTTGCTAGTCTCTCACTTTGTTGTAGTGGTTGTGGTTGTAGTGACGATGTTGGTGGTGGTGATGCTGCTGATGGTGGTAGAAGATTAGTTACATGAGTCTTTTCTTGCAGCTATAATTTTGTCTGTCTATTCCATTCAACTAAGTTTTTCCCTGCCTTGACCCTGCCTTGGCTTTTAGTCTTAGTTACAGTTTGAACCTGTGTCAAGATCATTTGGGGGGTCATCTGATGGTCCTCCATTTTCTTCTGCTTTAAAATTTATTTGGGAAAAATCAACAAGACTCCCAGTGATTAATAATGTTACAGCCGGGGCAAGGTAATTTCAAAACGTGTAAAACATAAGGCATGCTAATTTGCCAATTGTACTTGAAACAATAGGATTACTTTCAAGGTCATGTGTTAGACTGTCAGTATCGAAAGGTAGGAAGTGACTAACTGCTTTTGTGTACAGACACATGAGAGATCGACTTAGTCACGGGTCATTAGTGAACCAATGTGATTTTCATTTATAGCATGCAGTTTAATTATCTCATCAACATTGAGAGTTTTGATTTCTTCTGTGGAGTACTGTTTTCTGAGATAAGCTTTTGATTTGCCAGAAACTATCACAGACAGAAAACATTGTTTAAATGACTCTAACATTTTATTTTCAATGAGCAGATATCGCTTAGAAGTAGTAATTTATCTTGATTCATTTTATAATAAAAATAAAATAAAACAAAATTACTCTTAACAGTAAACTGCAAATAGGTGTTACAAATGGTGTTGAGTGTATTAATCTGACCCCTACAGTGTTATAAAAGCTTTCATAAACCTCCTGGTAATTAAAAAACAACCACACAATAGCGGGCCCCTTATGAGCTGTGAGGGTTTTTGTTTGCCCACCTTTTCAAAGTCGCGTGCGGCAAGGTCTTGCTGTCCCCTGTTTGAAAAAGTTATTTTACTGTCCAAGTAACCTGGCAAATTTGTCCAAGTAAACTAATCACTTGTCTTAAAGAACTTGTAAGTAATTAAGTAAAGTTACTTATAAGTACTTATTTAAACTCAATTATAAGTACTTGTAGAGGTAAGTTTGAAGATAGTTGTAAGATGCAGGTAACTTATTAAATGCCAGTTGGCAGTGGACTGAAAGGTAAGTGTCCCCTAGCATACCTCAAAGCCAGCAAGGTGTGAAACTGAATAACAGGTGTCAAGAGCTATGATTGCCTCCACTGGGGGAGGGGGGGAGGGGGTTAGTGTCACGTGCCAAAGATTAGGCTGAGTTTTAAGACTCTTTCAGTATGTAAAGACGTTTTCTTAGTTTGTTGTAAGTAAAAAAAAAGACATGCGGGCCTCCGGAGTAGAAGTGACACACATACAAGCCTTGAATGAAAGAAACTAGGTTTAATTTATTCATGGAATGTTACGGGTGGGTGGAGCCAACTGCGTGCACTGTATGGAGTGAGAGGTAAGGGGGCGAGTGTTAAAAAGAGACTAATGTACTTAGGAATGCAGGGAGTTGGCGGGGGGGGGGGGGGGGTGTAATGGGGTTGATATCTCTAATTAGCCATTAATTAGTAATCAACTTAAAGTAATTAATAAAAATCCCATCATCTGTCTTTCTCTCTCCCGCTAGTATTTACTAGTAACGATCGTGCGTAGTGCACCGAGGGCGTGCGTGTTTGGTGCTCTCAAAGTGAGTCAACAGTGCCTAGTTTGACCTTTGATCCTTTACCCCTCTGAAACATGCACCGTCTTCCATCATTGAAACAGAACATTGGTATTCATACCCACTTTCTGCACTGCAGTCAATTTCACATCTCACACATCGAGGTCTTCGTAAAGCATCATTGGAAACAACAAGTGCACCCTCGCAGCAGAAACACTACCTCTCTGAATCCAGTGAATAAGAACCGGCACAGACAAAAACATGTTATGACCAGCGATGTGTAACTTTGACACACACCGTAGTTTTCCGATCTCTGCAGCATAAAATGTAACAACTAGCTCGTAACGTTATGATAAAACAGGTTTAAAATTCTGCAAAATCAGTAAGAAATAAATTCTACTGAAGATCATCAGTAAAATCTGAAAATCACTAGCGCTCGCGGAACTATAGGAAGATCAACAAAGACTGCAGATTACTTGCTGATTCATCAGGAAAGTGACAAATTCCGGGTGGGTGGTCATGCCAAGCTCTTTCTTTACGCGTTGCCACATTTCCATATTCCCTTGTCAAATGTCAGTTCTACTTAAGGGTATATTGTCTCTCTTCCTATGTCTTCTCTTCAATTCCGAGTCTGTCAAAGTCAGAGCGAGTCGATTGGATACTTTCTTTTCTTCTTCGCTGGCTCATCCGCCATCTTGTCTCTGAT
The DNA here is from genome assembly GCA_036245525.1 of Semisulcospira habei. Lineage (NCBI taxonomy): Eukaryota > Metazoa > Mollusca > Gastropoda > Semisulcospiridae > Semisulcospira > Semisulcospira habei. The sequence continues at coordinate 163,419,820 of BTPG01000007.1, forward strand.
TGGTTATAATTATGCAGATCACCTAAGGTCGTATAGTATAGTTATGACGTTAGCTACTATCGCCTATCAGAAGCATTTTTTTCAGGGATCCTACAAAAGATTCCGGTGGGCCTGTTTTCACTTTGAACGGACGAAAGAAAGCATTTGGTGGGACAATAGGGTGGTCACTGTCTAAGTGGGTATGCATAATGAATAACAAATCAGACCAAAAAGGTGACTGCCAAGCGTGTGAAATGCAAAGAAGTACCCAACGGAGAAAGAAACACGCTTAGAAAAAACGGTACAACACAATTTATTAATATTTCGGGTAAATACCCTTTGTCAAAATAGACAAACAAACAGACAGACAGACAGACAGACAGACAGACTGTCTGTCTGTTTGTTTGTCTATTTTGACAAAGGGTATTTACCCGAAATATTAATAAATTGTGTTGTACCGTTTTTTCTAAGCGTGTTTCTTTCTCCGTTGGGTACTTCTTTATAATGAATAACAGTAAAAGTTTATTGCGAACTGAAGCCTTAAAAAAGGGCGGATGTGCCCCTTTAAATGTGTAAGTATTGACATGCACTGTGATTTCAAATGGGATTTTCCATTAACATGCTTCAGGAATGCCTTCATTACGTTCCCTAGGGTCCCAGTCCTTCACTAAACACAATGCTTACTTTACCCAAGCTCTCCTAACATTTGCTATTATCGTTTAAAGTGCGTAAGTATCCATTCGTATTTTTGTGTTCTGGTAATGGTGGCTAAATTGGCTCGCTATTATATTCTTTATGAAAAAGCCAGCACGGGCATGTATCCTCATGCTGATTTTACAATTATTTGATGACAAGGCGATGTAAATTAACGAATCATATTGAAATAAATCGTCCCAGTAGAGTTTCAAGTTACATACCATGATAATTCAAGGGTGATGCCAGTAGAGTTTCAAGTTACATACCATGATAGTTCAAGAGTGATGCCAGAATAGCTTGGCGCCCATAGGCGCCAAGCTATTCTGGCATCACCCTTGAACTATCATGGTCTATTGTGAGAATGCCCACAAAACTAGGAATGCCTACTACAGTCATTTAGAACAGGCTAGCTGAAAACGCAAAGCTTGGCTGTTCAATTATGGTGCAGAAAGCATTACCAGAACGATGACAATGCTAATGTCATTTGGGCCCATGCATGCGTGTTTCTTACATATCTCAGTGTAATGACCGCAAAATATTTTGAAGAACAAATGTTATGGCATGCGGCTGCATTTAGTGTGACGGTGTATTATCAAAACCGGCGAGCGCAGCTCAGTCTCAGTTAGATTGTTCCGTGCGAGAAACAAGGCCGTGGCTGTGTGTAACCCTTCAAGCACACACTTGTTTTTTGTCATCATATATGTCTATTTTTTAAGTTCTATTTCTGGACCCCCCGTGATCTTGACCTTTGAGAGAGGTCAATGAAGTTGGTATGCTTAGAAAGGTCTTATCCCAAAGTATCCTTTGACCAAGTTTGAAGTCTGTGTCTTGGATAGTCTCCTAGAAAATGACAACGTTTAATGTTTACCAAGGACGACGGACGCGGACGACTGATGACTGACGACGGATGAATACATAAGTAATGTACATACCCAATATAAGTTTCGCACATTTGATAACAGAAAACCGCCTGCAATCTTGAACACCGAATGGCCGATCTGCTGTTAAGTGCAAATACGGTAACCTTAAACCACGTCGGCCTGCCGCCACCACTAGTGAAAATTCTACCGGTGGCTGCATGCGCGTGGGGGTTAACTATCAGAACGCAGTACTTTATCCAGTGTTTATCTTCAAACTAGGTGACGAACTACCGGTTCTCCATCGCGTGGTCGCGCGTGCTGCCGGACGGTACCCTGGGCTCCCGCAATCAGGCCGGGATTGACTACTACCACCGGCTGATAGACGCGCTGCTGACGGCCAACATCAAACCAATGGTCACGCTGTACCACTGGGACCTGCCGCAAGCCCTGCAGGACAAGGGCGGATGGCTGAACGAGTCCATCATCCAACACTACAGGGACTACGCCGACCTTTGTTTCAACGAATATGGGGACAAGGTACTGTTGATTATTTTGGTGTTACGTGGTAGTCGTGTTCGTAGTATGATGCAATCACACCAGACGCACTCACGTAGGGTTCTTGTAAAGAAACTTCACTCAGTTGCAACTAGTCACACGTGGCACAAGGTTGTAGACCACACTGGAGTAACAGTTCCAACAGTACTTTTTTTCTCACGATGCAATCTCAGCACAATGCATCCACAATTGCATCCACACGTTGGTACACTGTCTCGCACAATGCATCCGCAGTTTTGATACACTATGTCTCCCATACAATGCACCATCACAGATACACTGCGTCTCTCATACAATGTACACATATTTCCTAACACGCTCTTTTATACTATTACAGATTTCCAAAACAATCCAGCAAATTACACAACTCAACCAATCAGAAAAAAAGTAATCAAAATTCATTAATATTCAATAATAATAAAAAAGAACACTAGATCTATCTACGGTCTTCCACTCAATATCTAGGCGCAATCCGTAAATGTTGCAAAAAGTAGCCAACGTGTACTAAACAACTTTGACGTCATATTTGAGGTCACTAGAACGACCGCGACCCTTCCCGTATCTCCCACCCTCTCTCCGTCAGAAACACTCTCTCTCCTAAATCCAGTCCGCCCTCAAAACTCAGCTCTTTCAACAGTTCTAGCACTATATCACCACACTCCCCAACCCAAGTCGACTGTCGTAATGTATTTCACTGTTTGTGGTACGCGAGCCGTTGTCTAAGCGTGCGCATGCGTGCGTGAGTTGTGAGTGCGCGCTTAGAGTTATAATTATTATAAGATACAGTGGGCAGATGTTCACATCTGCACGGGACATAGACGACCCCGCCCTCCACGAGTCGCCTGCTGCCTTGCAGGCCTGGCCGCTTGGCTGCGGAAAGGCTAAGGGAGGAAACCCCTGACATCAAAGCCCCCGTGTCTCCGGGGAAGGCTTTTGAGCCAGAGACTAGGACAAGGACAGTCTGATATAAAACCTACGACCTGAGGACCTCGATGCCATCGTCCCAGCTTGCTAGGCCATGGCAGATGAACCAAGGGTTTAAAGGGTGGGGCCAGTACTGCGCACACTGCACTCCACCAAAAAGCTCCACCGCGCAGGCTTTAGGAAACGTCCACGGACCATGACACTGACCATTCCAAGCCCTGTAGCGACGGGCGAGGGGCGAAACGGCAGGTGAAAGATGTCACTGGAAGCCGCAGTCTCAAACCTGCATGCAGGCGGTTCAGGATATTGGTCGCCTGATGTTGACCTGGGGATGACAACATCACTCGGCACACCCTGAACGACCAAGCAGCCTTCTCTAGGGACAGCACTGCTTGCTCCACACGGAGAGGGGCCTAGAAAAGGTGGCCTAACCAAAGCTCGTCCCCTCGCAACCCCAGTTGGCTAGCCGCGGTCAACGGGCATCTTCTCCTGCGGTCAAAAAACAAGAAAGAATAACGGATCCACTCTCATGACGACCACGACCGGACTCAACGTAGCATGCTGGAACGTCCGAACCATGCTCGACAAAGCAGACAGCGGACGCCCTGAACGTCGCTCCGCCCTCATTGCCCATGAATTGCGGAGGTTAAACATCGACATCGCCGCGCTCAGCGAAGTACGCCTTCCGGACGAAGGCAGCCTCCAAGAACTTGGTGCTGGGTACACCCTCTACTGGTCAGGCAGGCCTGCATCAGAAAGGCGGCTTTCAGGCGTGGGTTTCATGATCAAGACATCCATTGCGACTAAGCTGGAAAACCTACCAACGGGCCACTCAGACCGCATCATGTCCATGCGCCTCCCACTGAGACACCAGCAGCACGTCACCCTTCTCAGTGTGTACTCCCCAACCCTCCTGGCAGAGCCTGCTGAAAAGGACAAGTTTTACACTGACCTGCGCAGCCTCCTACAGAGTACCCCTGCAGACGACAAAGTCATCATCCTTGACGACTTCAACGCCAGAGTGGGCCAGGACTCTGAAGCCTGGAAAGGAGTCCTCGGCAAGCATGGCGTGGGGAACTGCAATGACAATGGCCGCCTACTATTGGAGTTCTGTGCGGAGCAGCAACTGGTCATCACCAACACTACTTTTCAGCAAAAGGACAGTCGAAAGACCACCTGGATGCATCCTCGCTCCAAGCACTGGCACCTTATCGACTATGTCCTAGTGCGTCAGAGGGACCGCAGTGACGTCCTCCTCACCAGAGTGATGCCCAGCGCAGAGTGCCACACTGACCACCGCCTTGTCCGCTGCAAACTCAGGCTCCACTTCAAGCCAAAACCCAAGAAATAGGGGCCCCCCAAGAAAAAGCTTGATGTTGCCAGCCTTCAGCGTGACGATGTGAAAGCTGCCTTTCAGACAGATTTACAGCGCAGGCTCAAAGACACAGCGGACCCAGTAGACTCCTCCCCTGAAACACTTTGGGAACAACTGAAAACTGCTATTGCAAAATCCTCTGCAGAAGTCTTGGGTTTCGCCAGAAAGAAGAACAAAGACTGGTTTGACGAAAACGATGTAGAGATCCAGGAACACCTAGCAAAAAAAAAAGAGCCGCCCATCAGGCCCACCTAGCCCAGCCTTCCTGCCCTGTGAAGAAGTCTGCCTTCCGCCTCGTCTGCAGCAGTCTCCAGCGCAAGCTCAGAGATCTCCAGAATGAGTGGTGGACCAGACTTGCACAGAGGACCCAGCTTTGTGCTGACAATGGTGACTACAGGGGCTTCTACGAAGCACTGAAAGCAGTGTATGGCCCCAGGCACCTGGTACAAAGTCCCCTGCGAAGCGCGAATGGCCAGGCACTCCTCACAGATAATACCTCCATCTTGAACCGCTGGTCGGAATACTTTCAGAGCCTCTTCAGCGCTGAGCGCACTGTTCAAGAAGCAGTCGTCCTACAAATCCCACACCTCCCAGTAAAGGTTGAATTGGACGAACCGCCCACCGCTGAAGAGACCCTCACAGCCATCCACCAGCTCAAGAGTGGCAAAGCAGCAGGCATTGATGGAATACCGCCAGAGATCTGGAAACATGGGGGCACAGCACTGCACAACAAGCTCCATGACCTCTTTCTCTGCTGCTGGGAGGAAGGAACACTACCAAAAGATCTCCGTGACGCAGTCGTTATCACCCTGTACAAGAACAAAGGCGAGAAGTCTGACTGTTCCAACTATCGGGGAATTACCCTGCTGTCCATTGCTGGGAAAATCCTTGCAAGGCTGCTCCTGAATCGGCTGGTACCTGCCATCGCTGAAGACCAACTCCCAGAGGGCCAGTGTGGCTTCAGAGCAAACAGGAGCACCACCGATATGGTCTTTGTGCTGAGACAGCTACAGGAGAAGTGCCGCGAGCAGAACAAAGGGCTGTACGTAACATTTGTCGACCTAACAAAAGCGTTCAACACTGTGAGCAGGCAAGGCATGTGGCAGATCCTGGAGCGACTTGGCTGTCCCCCAAAGTTCCTCAACATGATTGTCCAGCTACACGAGGACCAGCAAGGCCAGGTCAGACTCAACAATGACCTCTCAGAACCATTCCCTATTCTCAACGGCGTAAAGCAGGGCTGCGTGCTGGCACCGACCCTCTTCACCATCTTTTTTAGCATGATGTTGAAGCAGGCCACAGTGGACCTCGATGATGACGATGCAGTGTACATCAGGTATCGTCTCGATGGCAGCCTGTTCAACCTCAGACGACTGCAGGCCCACACGAAAACCCTAGACCAACTGATTCGTGAGCTGCTTTTTGCTGATGATGCTGCCCTCGTTGCACACACAGAGAGAGCCCTGCAGCGCATCACGTCTTGCTTCGCAGACGCTGCCCAGCTCTTTGGACTCGAGGTCAGTCTGAAAAAGACAGAGGTCCTCCATCAGCCGGCACCCAAGACAGTGTATCGCCCTCCTCACATCACCATTGGCGAGTCTGAACTAAAGTCAGTGCACCAGTTTACTTACCTTGGCTGCATTATCACGTCGGACGCCAAGCTGGACAAGGAGCTTGACAGCAGGCTGGCAAAAGCGAACAGTGCTTTCGGGCGACTTTTCAAGCGGGTGTGGCACAATCAACAGCTGAAAACAGGCACCAAGATCAGCGTGTACAGAGCTGTGGTCCTCACCACCCTGCTGTATGGTTCCGAGTCCTGGGCCCTCTACCGCAGCCAACTACGACTCCTCGAACGCTTCCACCAGCGCTGCCTGCGTACCATCCTGGGCATTCACTGGAGTGACTATGTCACCAACGTCGAGGTCCTTGAACAGGCTGAAACTGTGAGCATCGAGGCTTTGCTGCTGCGGACACAGCTCCGCTGGGCGGGGCATGTCTCCAGGATGGAGGATCATCGCCTACCAAAGATCACCCTGTTCGGCGAGCTTGCTACTGGACACCGTGACAGAGGGGCACCAAAGAAGAGATACAAAGACTGTCTCAAGAAGTCACTTAGTGCCTGCCAAATCGACCACCACCAGTGGTCTTCGCTTGCTGCGGACCGTGACACCTGGCGCTCCACCATTTACAAGGCAGCTGTCTCCTTTGAGGACTCTCGCAGAGCTAGCCTTAAGGACAAGCGGCTCAGGAGAAAAAACAGAGATGCCGCAGCTCAGAACCCTGGCCAGACCTTCCCCTGCAGCCACTGCGGTCGAACCTGCCTGTCTCGGATTGGCCTCCGCAGCCACGAACAAGCCTGCAGACGTCGTGGGCAACTCCTATAAAATCTTCGTTCGCGAAGTCAAGCCAAGAGATTATAAGATAAGCGCATTATAAATAACGTGATTTTTATTTTTATTATTATTTAATGTAGGTTAGACTTTGCCACAATGTAGCGAAAATATGCAACGTTCTAGCTACACAACAAAAATCGATCGGAATATTCGACGCAAAAGAAAACGAATCACACTAAAAGGTACTTGGTTCTTATCAAAATAACGCAACTGAAATCGGATCCTTCCCATGATCAACGCACACATACTCTAAAAACAATAACACAACCACAAAAGTAACATTCGGCAAAGAGAATACTGTCCTGCGTTCTAATGACATCCCTCCACAATTCACAGAAACAGGCTGACAAACATTTGCTGACAACCCGGCAGAGGTTTAAATGTCATCTGTAAGTATTTTTCGAAAAAATACATGTTAGAGAAAAATTAATTTTTTTAATAACAATTGACCACAGGTGGCAAGAAAAAGCCGTCAAAAGATTTTACAGAACACCCTAACTTCAACTTCTTGCATATCTTATAGAAAAGGCGCATGATTCCATTCCAGAAATGTAGCTACTCGTAATTCGCCGAACTGTGACTTGCAGGTGAAGTTGTGGATCACGTTTAACGAGCCGTGGGTGTTCACGGTGATGGGATACGGTACGGGAGAGGGAGCTCCAGGCAGAAAGAATCTTGGCACAGAACCGTACATTGCTGCTCACACCGTGCTGAAGGCTCACGCCGAGGCCTACCACCGCTACAACGACACCTATAAACCCACACAGAAAGGTACGCACGTGATACCACATTTATTACTTCAAACAGAAGAGTACACGCTTCTCATATGCAGAAAAGTACTGTCTAATAAACCCAGACACACCTGATAAGCTTTGGCTGTCGGTGGCGAGTTTTGTCGCGAAGATTCCTGAGGGAATCATCCCGACAAAAACCGTTACTAAAGAACTAAAGAATGTTGACAGACACTATCCACTGATATTACTTTTGAAAAGGGTAACAGCCTGACGGACAAGCGAGTTGGCATAACGTGATGTATTACTTGTGGGTACTCGAAGTCTGCCACTTCGTTCGATACGTCTGCTGTCAAATTCATATCTAAGTGGATGTGTTTTGTCATCAACAATGTCAGCCAGTTTGTTCGTAATCTGTCTGTTGTACAGTGTGTCCAAAGTATCTTGTGCTCTACCAATTGTGCTCTACCAATCATCCTGCCCGCTTTCCTGATTACTTTGTTAAGACGATCTTGATCTCTTTTACATAAATTTCTACTCCAGCACGTCAGTCCAGAAGTTAGAACGCTGACAATACTGGAGCAGTAAAACATCTGTAAAAGCTGAGTGCTTACACTAAACGATCTGAGTTTTCTCAAACAGTAAAGACGGGTATACGCTTTTTTCACAATAGCCTGTGTGTTTTGTTTCCAGTTGAGCGCGTTGTCAAAAAGAGCACCTAAATACTTGTAGGACTCTACGCGCTCAACTTCCGTTCCCTTGATGACAACCGGATCGGGATGATGTTTGATTAATTTTCCTGAAATCTATCACCATCTCTTTTGTTTTGCCAACATGTAATCCAAGATAGTTTCTATCGCACCACCCTACAAAGTCGTCGATCTCTTGTGGATAGTGTCTGTCGTCCTCATCTGTAATCAGACCAGTCAGTGCCGTGTCGTCAGCGTATTTGTCCATGACACAGTCGTCATGAGTGGCTCTACAGTCTGCTGTGTACAAAGAAAACAAAAAAGGCGACAGGACAGTCCCCTGTGGTGCACCAGTGTTGGTAAAAAGTACATCTGAGATTAAATCCGAACTAATTGTGACATACTGTGGGCGGTTAGTGAGATAGTCCAAAACCCAAAGAGTGGTAGAGGCATTTATGTTCATGTGAACCTGTTTGTGAGCGAGTATGTGTGGCTGAATGGCGGTAAAAGCAGACGAAAATCATAGAGCATCAGTCGAATGGAGGCTCCTGGTTTTTCTAAATGAGAGTAGATGTTGTTTACAACATGCAACATGGCATCATTAACACCTCTTTGCCTTCTGTAAGCAAACTGAAAGGGGTCGAAAAAAATCAGAAACCTGTATTTGAAAATGTGAAAGAGCAGCCCTCTCAAAACCCTTCATGACACATGAGGTAAGAGCAACTGGTCTTAAATCATTCATCACAGATACAGTTTGCTTTTTTGGCACGGGGATAATACAAGAGATCTTCCACGAACAGGGAACGACACACTGGGTAAGTGACATGTTAAAAATATAGCAAAGAATTCGGTACAGTTGTTCAGCACATAATTTTAACACATTTGATCTACCACCATCTGGCCCAGACGCTTTGTTTGGGTTGGTATGATATAGTACGCTAAGCACCTCCTCTTCAGTCACCACAATCACTTCACTTTGCATGTGTTTAGGTCCACTAACTAGCATTTCCTTGACCTGTTCCCTCTCATGCTCAAAATCATGCCAATCAAATCTTGCATAGAACTTATTTAAGTCGTTGACATAGTCCGTAGTTTTGCTCAATACCGGAACAGCTTTTGCTTTTTAATACCACCCATCAGATTTATACCCTCCCACACCCGTTTCATGTTACCCGTCTCAAACTGTTTTTCTCACCATTATCTTTTTTCGCTATTCTTCCTTCCCCTTCCTAAGCTCCCTTTTCAATTCTTTTTGTACTTTCCGTAACTGTTCTTTGTTCTTGTCTTCAAACGCTTTCTTCTTTCTGTTTAAGACCTCCTTGATGTGCTTCGTGACCCAAGGTTTGTTGTTGGAATAGATTTTAACAGTTTTTTTAGGCATAAGACTGTCTACGCATAAATTTATGTAGCTGCAAACTGTGTCAGCCAGCTCGGCAACGTCGCTTGTAGTGTCCGTAAAAACATTCCATTAGGTGCAGTCAAAGCAACCTTTCAGGGCATCTTTAGCTGCTGTGGGCCACTGCTGTACTGTCCTGGTAGCCGGCGGCTCGCGTCGTGCGCGTGGTGTATACCGTGGCACGAGTTTAACCAATTATATACAACACCTACAAGCCCAAAACGGAAGGATGAAGGTCGAACTTATACACCCACACAGTGAGGTGCTCGCGGCACGTGTAACATCTGTAAACGAGTTCCACTGCTTGTTTCGCTGCTGATAAAAATGGTGACCATGTTGTCCAAACACACACACACACACACACACACACACACACACACACACACACACACACACACACACACACACATTTATTACTTCTCATGTCTCCCCGCCAGGTATTGTAAGTATAACGCTGAACTGTGACTGGGCGGAGCCTAAGGACCCCGTGAACGAGGACGACCTTGTGGTGTCGGACAACGCGCTGCAGACCTTCCTGGGCTGGTTCGCTCACCCCATCTACGTCAACGGCGACTACCCGCCGGTCATGAAGGAGCTGGTGGAGAACGCGTCGCACGTGCAGGGCAAGTCCCGCCTCCCCACCTTCACACAGCAGGAGAAGGACAGGATCGCACGTGAGTCAATATCCGTCATTACTGGCCCTGATATGATTTACAGAGGACAGGGCTGGCTCAGGCGGTAAAACGTGGGACTCTCGATAGGGAGGTCGTAACATCGAACTCCGATGGAATCTAACTTGACCTTATTCGGTGCCTCGTCTTTGAAATCAACTTCGCGGAGGCAAAAGACGTTAAGACCTAAACGTTTAACGTTTCTGATAAAAAATGTATCATAACTTTCTGTGTACGCAGCTTCTATGCACACTAACTTTGTGTCTGGGTAGCTTCAACGCACAACTTTTCTGTGCATGACCTTTGAAAGTCTCCGGTTCTATACAACACATGCCTCTTTGGCGACAGGTTCAGGAGAGCGACTTCCTTAGATGATCTGCAGGTCTAGTTGCATAACGTATTAGCTAGGCCCTGCGTACTGTTCTCCATTGCCTTTATGCTTAGACCACAATAGTTACTAAGGCATACGGTGTGTGTGTGTGTGTGTGTGTGTGTGTGTGTGTGTGTGTGTGTGTGTGTGTGTGTGTGTGATTGTGTGTGTGTGTGTGTGTGTGTGTGTGTGTGTGTGTGTGTGTGTGTGTGTGTGTGTGTGTGTGCACATGAGTAGCGTAATTATATTTTGATGTGTTTAATGTTCTTCTTTTTATGTTGCGCAGCACCGCAACGATTTCCTAATGTATTACTACATATGGCAATAAAGTTCTATCATATCATCATACTGAGTAGCTACTCTAAAGCCGTTCAATTGTACTTGCAGGCATAGGCAGTTAACCCTGAAAGTCCTGCCACGATACGACATAATGTGGATCGACCGTGATATTTCATGCGTGGTGTCGGAATAGCTTGGCGCTACTGTGACATAGACCTCAGAAGATATTTTTAACTTTTTGCGTGTCGGTGCTGTTTTTTTTGTCGCGATGATTTTTGTAGGAATCATCGCCATAAACCCGCTACCGACGCGCAAAGGGTTAAACTTTGACAATTTCGTCCTCAGGGCTAAATGTGTGTAGGCAGTCTTTTCTGTTGCCGTGAGCTTGACTGTGTTATCTGCCTGGTTCAAATCACATACCAACACGCATTGTATTATGGACCAATTTGTTGCGTGTGTGTATTTACAGACACGTACGACTTCTTCGGCCTGAACCACTACACGACAAACCTGGTGACGCGGGCAAACAACAACGGTGCTGACTATTTCAGTGACCGCAAAGTGGACGAGTCCAAGGACCCTTCCTGGATCACGTGAGTTATAGGGCAAAAGCCAGAATGTCTTTCAATGAAATCCCCCTTTTCTAAAAAATGGACATACCGCGTGGCTTTTGTCATATAAAAGCATAGTTGTCCTGTCTGAAGTACACCAGGTCCAGTTAGGTGCAAATTAAGAAAACGCCACTGCCGTGAGTTGATCTGCGATTTGTAGGAAAGGAGACCCATGTATGAAACACATAAGCAAACACCGTCCAAAGAAAATTAGAATCAATCCAGGGTTTGATAGAGATTATGTTGGTGCATCTTATGACAAAGCCACATTTCAAAACTCGAATCGACGCAGAAGCAGTTCCAGTTTGAAAAAAGTGACATTGTTTCATATTAGGCACCATTTGCCTACTATGTAACACCTGGTCTGTTATTATGAAACAGTGTGAATATGTCCCTTTTACAAGTTTCACTTACATTTTGTTGGAAAATTAAGGTATGAGAGATGGTTACCACACATTATAGGCTCCTTTAACATTGAAAGTTAAATATAATGATTTATCCGCCACTGGTCCACTATTGGTCCATCCATCCATCATCCTTTGTATATCCAATTGTGACAGATTTTATCATTTTACATTTCTGAGAGACCATCAAAGCCACATACTTCTAATTTGACACAGTGATCGAATTTGATAATAGCTTTAACTGTCATTTGTGCTGACCTCCATGAAAGGTCAAGGTTAAAAAGGTCAATAAACGTTCGATTGTTTTAATGAAACCAGTTATAAGTTTATTTTAAAACTTGCCAAAGACAAAAGTGATGATAAAACTTTTGTTTGCAGCTCTGCTAAGTTAACCACTCATTAAGGTCAAAGGTCACGGGAAGTAAGAAGTCTTTTTATGTTCGGTTATTGCTGTTACAGGTAGTTTGTATGTGAACTTTGCAGTAAAACCCCAGTAGAAATGTTGCTATGGGTTACATTGTCTATGCATATTAATCTTATTGGCTCCCTCCAAAGGTCAAAGGTATGGCATGGTCAGCAAGTGTGTGGAAAATGTCCTATGTGTGGGGAAATAAAAGCTATTGCATTTAATTTTTCCACCTCAGAAAAAAAACCTTGATAAACGCTAGCATTATCGACACAGGTTTATGTACAAGTTTAGAATCGGATTCAGGGGGAGAAGGTGTTCCAGGGTCCACGGCTCCCAGAATATTTTTAAATGCGTAATTTTCTATTTGGGGGAGTTTGGACCCCCCCCCCCCTTCCTCCCCCTCACACACACACACGCATCCTCCCGCGCCTCTTCTTGGAAATTGGAAACGGTCCCGTCGTTTGGTTTTTTGGCCAGTGGTGAAAAGGTCTCCAGACCTCTCTCCCCCTTCCCTCGACCCAACATTCTCACTAACACCAGCACTGTGGTGCATTTGTAGGTCCTCACCCTCTTCACATTCTCAGCAACTGTGACATCGCCGACAGGAGGAGTTCCCATTTAAAGGTCTACGGAATCTCCCTCACGTTCTTTTTTAAACGGCCCTGTACCTTATAGGGAGGTCATGCAGAACAGTATTTGTACTATAAAAAGCATACTGAGGTACTCTCAAACGTTTTAAAAAATGTGTTTGTGGAAAATTACTGTTCTTTACAAATGAGTTGTTCTCCCGAGATGGTACCCAAAATGTTGAAGTCAAGTAAAAAAAATTAAACTGCATATATGATTTTTCTATGATATTTTATTGCAGCGATGCGATCTCCGCACAATGCATCCACAAATGATACACTGTCTCCTCTACAATGTATCAACACTTTTTACACACTGCGTCTCTCATATAATGTCGTCATATTTGAGGTCACTAGAATAATCACGCCTTTTCCGAAAGGTTCTAGGTCAAACGAGGTCGGACTATAACAACAATGTAACGAAAAGACGCGTCATTTTAGCTACACAAACAGAAATCCTACTAAAAAGGTACGTAATTTTTATCCAAAATAACTCAAATGAATATCGGATCTTCCCCATGATCAACACACATGCTCTCAAAAAAAAATATAACACAACCACAAACAGAACATTACCCCTCTTTTTAGAATGAAATTTTACAAACTTTCTTCTCAAATCTCAAAACACGGTTGTGGTTGTGTCAAACTTCACAGAATAATAAACACAAACAATCTCACATCAAAATTTAAATCTAATAAACCGCTCTGGAATAACTGTTCCTTTAAACTGCTGTGTTCAGGTAATCCGCTCCAAAGTTCTGTGAACCCTTGATAGACTGTAACTTAATGTCAAAGTTCTGCAAGAACATCGCCCATCTCATGATACGTGAGTTTGTGAACTTGTCAGAATTCAGATAGTTGAAGAGTTGATGGTCCGTCTACAGCACAAACGGTACTCCCTGCAGGGTACAGTTCAAACCACCTCACTCCCCAGATGATGGCTAGGCACTCCTTCTCGATGGTAGAGTAGTTCTGCTCGGCTCGGGTCAACTTTTTGCTGGCGTAGCTCATTGGGTGGAGTTTCCCGTCATCCTCCTGCATTAGGATGGCACGCACTCCGTCGTTGGAGGCGTCGGTCCTCAGGACGAAGGTCTTCGATGAGTCGAAGAGGTGTTGAACGAGCTTCTCGGACAAGATGTTACCAACCGCCTGGAATGCTCGCTCTTGGGCCTCCTCCCATTTCACATTGTTGGGTTGTCCTTTCTTCAGCAAGTCATTCAAGGGTGCTGTGACAGCTGCGAAGTTAGGGATGTACTCTCGGTAGTAGTTTGCCAGGCCCATGAATGAGCGAACCTGCGTCTTGTTAGTAGGTCGTGGGGCATCTCTGATCTTTCTCACGTTGTCGTCATGTAGCCCTTTCAAGCCCTCGCTTAACCGGTGCCCGATGAAGTCTACGTTGTCGGCCCCAAGAATACACTTGCTTGGTCGTATGGTGAAATTCGCATCTGACAGACGCTGGAACATCTCTCGGAGGGCCTTGAGGTGATCTCCCCAGGCCTTGGTATGGATCAAGATGTCGTCCCAGTAAAAGATCACATTCTGCATATCTTCTAGGATCTTGATCAGTCTTCCCTTCAAAGTGGCACCACTGTTCACCATTCCAAAAGGTATTTTCAGGAATTTTCAATGACCGTCGGATGTGACGAACGCTGTATTGTAGACATCTTTCTCTGCAGCCTTGATTTTGGAAAAGAACCTGTCTCCACTAACCTACTGGAACAGTTCTTCCGCTGTGGGCATGGGCTCTGGGTCGAATACTGTCAGCTTATTGAGTTTACGGTAGTCCACACACCCCCGGTTGGATCCATCTGGTTTCTTCACGATGACTACTGGGGACGCATATGGCGACTTGGACTCCCTGATGACTCCAAGATCCAGCATCTCCTTGATGTCTTTCATCAGTTCTTCCCTCGTGTTAAAAGAAAGACGATACGGCTTGCTGCGAACTGGCTTGTTTGACGTCAGATTAAGTTCATCTTGATGGTGTCTGTAGTCCCTAGGTCAGGCGTAAACCGATGCTTGAACTCCGTAGTTCGGGTTCTCAGCTCTTTTTGTTGTGCCTCGGTCTGGTTTTGACTGAAATGTGTCTTCAACGCCCTCCTTGTGGTGGAGTTCATTAAGGTCAAACAGGTTCTCGTCGTCTATTCTCTCGTCAGCAGCCAGACGCACTGATGCCGCTTGTTGTGGTTTGTCCTGACGACCTCTCTCGATGTACTTCTTCAGCAGATTCGCGTGGTAAGTCTTCATCATGTTGTTAACTTTGACTCTGTAGTGGTTGATGCCAACCACTGTGTCAACTATGTACGGTCCCTTCCACTGCATCAAGAGCTTGTTGTCGTAAGTGGGGAGAAGAACCAACACCTGGTCACCTGGCTGAAACCGTCTAGGTTTGGCTTTACGGTCATAACAATGCTTCCCCTGCTCTGCGCCTTCTCCAATTCTTCTCGAGCCATCCTGAGGGTACCCTCCAGCTTCTCTCTCAGGTCGAAGACATACTGGTAGCTGATCTTCAGCTCAGGCGCGTCGATGTCCTTGGTCCACAGCTCCTTCAGATGTGCATGGGTCCTCTTAAGTCCTGCGTACAGTAATTCAAATGGGGAGAACCCTGTCGAATCCTGGGAAACTTCACGGTATGCGAAGAGCAAGGCATTGATGTACCAATGCCACAACCTTGGCTGCTCAGCACACAGTTTCTTCAGCATAACGTTCAATGTTCCGTTAAACGTTTCAACCGACCCATTACACATGGGGTGGTAAGGGGTCGTAGTGAGGTGTCGGATGCTCAACAGCCGATTGATTTCCTCCATGCAGTCGGAGACGAACCGGTTCCCTAGATCACTCAGGATCTACTCAGGAATCGTCAGACGGCTGAACATGTCTACGAGCGCCTCTGACACTGTTGGAGTGTCTATTTTCTTTAGTGGGATGGCCTCAGGATATCTTGTAGTGTAATCCACCAGGGTCAGAATGTAGCGATGACCATCTTCGCTTAGGGGAGATATTGGCCCTACCAGGTCCACGGCTGCCCGCTTGAAAGGCATATCGATCAGTGACATTTTCTCTAGAGGAACCTTGGGCACCTTTCCCTTGGAGATTGTCTTCTGGCATATGTCGCACGACCTGCAGAATCGGGTGTCGTCGCCCCCCGCCCCCCTCCCTCTCCCCCTCCCCTATCAGGCCAGTAGAAGACTGCTATGATCCTGTCTAAAATGGAATCGTGGGTCAGTTTCATCACTTGCATCTTCAGGGGTTCAGGAACCACCATTTGACAGACATGCTTGTCTCCATGGCTGGTGTATACCCGATACAGGATGTCCTTTCTGGTCTCGAAGGTTATCTCCTACCCTCTTTGTGACACGGGCTTGGTCTGACCTTGGAACTTGTCAAGCGTAGGGTCGGCTCCTTGTAGTCCACCAGCTTGTCTCTATTTACCACAAATAATGGTCTCTGCGACTATCACCTTGCAGGTCGTCAACTGATTCTGTTAATTAAAGACATCACATATGAGGGTAAGGCGTAATTTCCTAAATAATCACAGCAAATCAGTACAGCGGTTTCAGAGGTATTCTCTACACAATAATCTGCAACAACAAGAACAAATAAATACATAAATAATAAAAATGGCAGCTATGACCTTGACCTTGCGGTAGAGGCACAGTTAAGATTGATGGCAATGTGTGATGTGGTAAAATACTATTATCTAAAATTTGGATTGAATAGGCACAATGTTCGGGTTTTTTAGATATTGCCTAGCACATAAATCTGCACAAAACAAATATGGCCGCTGTGGGCGTGGCCTTTTAGGCAGTGAATAGATTCTGGTGTGCAACATTCTGTATCGTCACAACATATCACAATTTGCCATTTGGATCAAATTGTTTCGGTGTTTACAGCAACATTGCCTGGACAATGGCATGCATAGTAAATGTAGCCGTTGTGACCTTGACCTTGACGAAAGTGACACGATCCTGGTGTGGGATACTCTGTATTGAGAAAAAGTATCAACATCTGAAATTTGGACCAAACCGGCTGGATGGTTTCTGGTATGTACGCTAGGCAAACAATGCTCCTTATGAAACACCGTTTCATATTAGGTGCTCTTGTGTTTAATACCTCACGTCATTATCGTAATACTTTCACTGCGACCCTATATTATTCAGTGTGTGCGTTCACGCGCGTGTTTGTGTGTGTGTGTGTGTGTGTGTGTGTGTGTGTGTGTGTGTGTGTGTGTATGCGTGTGTGAGCACGTGTTTTTTTTTAAAAATATGTTATTCATAATTTTATTTTTAAAAACAATTTTCAATATAATATTTTCACACTTGTGCATTATTTGTAGGTTAGATTAGAGTTCGAAAAATGGTTGTGCCAGCCAAAACTTTCACCATATTAAAATAAAGAATCATTGTCATTGTCATTGTCATTGTCATAATAGGAACAAGATACCTCTCTAGGAAAATGCGTGTCTCCAAAACAACAAAAAGAGAACCAAACGAATGCCGCTGGTTATCTGATCTCCGAAGACTGCTCTACATGACAAGAATGTTGTTTTTTTTAAATCACAAAACTGAATGCTGATTTAGGTGTTTCAAAATGGCGGAAAAATAAGAAGCGGAAGGGTAAAAAAAAAAAACATTTTCTCGGCGTGTTTTCGTTTTCATCACGCCTGACATTTTTGTACCGGAAACAAGGCTCATTAAAGTAGCTCTTTATTACTGCACAGACAGAATTTGGAAAAGTTATTCCGTTTCGACAGGAGAATGAATGTTTAATAATAGGCACTGTTTCATAATCGGGGCTCCTCCCCTACCGTTCAAAAACACGATAACGTTTTTCCTGCCGGCCACTCTCAGGTCTTTGTCACACCTATCCCAACAATACAGCGTTATCTGGCAAAAGCCAGTTTAGATGAAAATCTCGTTTTTCTATTAAGAAGCCAGTTTGTCCATTTTTATTTTTATTTATAGAAAAAACACATTTTCATTGTATAACAAAAATGGACATAACTGCAGAATGGTCATAGAAAACGACCTGGAACAGTTTACTAAATATATTTCGTACAAAATGTTCTTTCCAAATTTCATTACGATCCGTGCATTATTCCCTTGTTCGATAGCTATTGTAATTCTCATTGTCCCGTGTCAGGTCTGGATCTTCATGGTTACGCGTGACGCCGTTCGGAATCCGCAAGATGGTGAACTGGATCCGGCGTCAGTACGGTGACGTGCCTATCTACATCACTGAGAACGGACTGTCAGACAAAAACGCCTCGCTGTCCGACCAACACAGGGTCTATTACTACACGCACTACATCGATGAGCTGCTCAAAGGTTGGGAAATAACCAGCTCAAAGGTTGGGAAATAACCAATATAGAAGGAAGGGCCCTTCGGAAAGAAAATAAGATGAGGATTTCATCCTAAAGTCTACCATATTGTTTGGAGCTCAGATGCGTTTATCTTTTAGGAACATTCAGAGTTGTTCATAGTTTTAGACTTATTATGCTGATCCATTTCACTCCTCTCTAAGCCAACCTCTGATCAACACACACATCGGCGCACACAAATAAAGACGGACACACGGCGCTTCCCGTCATTAGTACGGTCTGTAGGCTCGTGTAGCGGCAGGAATCCATCTCCTACTCTCACCCACCCTCTGATCCACACACACTGGCTCACAGAAATTAAGACGGACACACAGTGATTCCCGCCATTCGTAAGCTCTGTGGTCTGGCGTAGCATAGTTATTCTGAAGAAGAATAATAGCACGAGCAGCGAATTCACGTCATGGCATTTGTCCCACGACGCCGTGTTGGTAGTGACGACTCGATGTAATACGTCCCTCATCGCAGTACTAACAGTTGACGAATCAGAGGATCAACTTTGCAATTTTACAGGTCACAATTTTGACCTAATCCTATCCCAGGGCCGGGACAAACAGCAGGCTTACGCAAACACTGTTTATGAAAAATCATGCGGGTATTAATGAGAAGATTGTTGGGTTTCTTTTAAGAAAAATTAAAGTTATGTTAGCTGTTGTACAAATGACTCCTAAAATGTGGTACAGAAAATTGTCTGATTTTCACACCTAGGGCATACAGGTCACAATTGACCTAATCATACCCGACAGCCGAGACAAACTGTAGGCTTATGGTAAATACCTTATACGAAAAATTATGCGATTATTAATGAGAAGAATTTTTTATCGTAAAAAAAGATTAAATTAAGATTAAACGTAAACGTTTCGATGGCTAAGGGTTTGTTTGGGCTAACGCTAAACCGGAAGTGTTTCGATTGGAGTGTTACCCCTTAGCCATCGAAAAACTTAGTTATAGCGTTATGCTCGTGCTGTCTATAGACGAGTCGCTAGTATTCTAGGGTAGCGTTGTTAAACAAATCGCATGAAGCAGAGCTATCGGTCTAAAATAAGCAACCGCTATAATATGTTTCACCAACCATGTATAAAATATCTGAAAGTGAATGCCCTTGTCGGATGGTGTCGGAACAAGGCCAAAGTAGCCAACAACGTGCCTTGGATCATCTCCGACGATGTGCTTGTTCGATCCTCATGAGCGAGGTTTCAACAGTGATTTTTAGCTCGTAAAATTGTGATTCAAGAAGGGACAGATCTCATGTCTGATTTCTTTGCTTGTGGAAAACAATTTTCCGACATGTTGGTGAGTAAATCTGGGTTTTTCGTTGCATGTGCTTACACTGTTGCTACCAAAACCGTGTTTCTCATTTTTTTTTTGCTCCGCAATGTTTGTTCTGTTGCATAATAATCAAATTGGTTCGATTTCCCACTAAACTGATGCACAAACACGCGCAGTTTTGAAAGTACTTGTAATGCTCTTTCCAACGATACCCAATTTATCTATGGTTGTTAGCTTGGGAGGCTGTGAAAATTATTTCAATCTACCCCAAAATTGTACGTCACCAGGGAACACACGTCCTTTCCTGCTACATCTGCAGGGAACTGACTCGCTGAGAATGTTACGATGGGAAAGAGTTAACCCATATAAATGAATCCCCAAAACGTGCATATATATATATATATATATATATATATATATATATATATATATATATATATATATATATATATATATATATATATATATATATATATATATTATATATCCTAGAGGTACGATGCTGGTTAACAAACTCATTTAATATCTCCCTTTTATCTAGCTATACGTAAAATATCTAGTAAAAATTATTTTAAAAAAAAACCGGATTCCAGTGTGGATCAACCGATTTTTGTGAAACGGCTATTTTCTCGCCAGTGAGCATCTTAATCCAAAAATCTATTTAAAAAAAGGTCTCGATATAATTCTTTTAGGGACAATATCCTAAAATTTCAAGCTTGTTCGTCCTCAAACGCGGGCTCTAGTCGCTGTCACACACACATACACGCACGCACGCATGCACAGCGCACGAGCGCGCGGCGCTTTGGCGCCAAAAAGGCGTTTTCTAAGGTTTGCGTAGCTAGACATGACGTCATTTTTATCTTGTTACTTCTTTTGCAGAATTTAAAAAAACGTCATGTGCATGCTCCGGAATGCGCTCCGACCAGCCCCATTTCAAAGTCTACCGTATTTAAATGCGTTTTTAAGTCTCTTCTATTTATAGAAGGGAGATTTTAGGAGGTGTCGCGGTAGGGCGAATTTAATAGCATGTCCATGATGTCAAAGGCGGGCAGGCTAAACCTCTCATAATTGAAGTAACAAGATAAAAAATTACGTCATGTCTAGTTATGCTAACCTCGCTGCTGAACGTACATTTGGCGCGAAGCGCCGTATATGCGTATGTGTGTGCGTGTGTATGTGAGCAAGAGAATCTCCGATGTTTCTGTACATACAAGCTTGAAACTTGGCGAAATACTTTCTTAAGTGGGTGGCTAAGAGAGCCTCAGAGCATATTGTAATTGAATGTCTCATTGAAGACATAAACAGCCGTTTATAGGAAGTCGGTTGACCCAGATTACAGTCCGTAATTTTTGTCATATTTACTTGAACTTTTGCATATAGCTAGTTTGGAGAAAGACATTGGATGAGTTCGTTAGCCAGCTTTGTATCCTTTTAACATTTTTAGTAAAATTTAATTCTTTTCAAAACAGAATTAAAACACTAAAACCCTTTACTTCTAGAAAAAATCAGACAGTGGCGGTAACGTTAAAGGGGCAACTCCATCACCACGCAGTCACTGACATAATACTCTAAATATGACATTCTCTCTCTCTCTCTCTCTCTCTCTCTCTCTCTCTCTCTCTCTCTCTCTCTCTCTCTCTCTCTCTCTCTCTCTCGTGCGCGCGCGCGCGCGGCTCTCTCTCGCGCGGCTCTCTTTGCTTTCTCTCACACAAACATGCGCGCATCTCCAGGAGGAGTAGATCCGCATGAGCCCTCCAGGCGCAAGAGTATCAATGCCTCTTGGAGATGTTTGGAGCGCGCGCGCATGCACTGACTAACATCGACGCGCTTTCAGAAAAGCATGCAGGTGACCCGTGTACTTAGTATATCATGTAGCTAGGTAAGTCAACCTGCTTTCACACAAATTATAGCAAGGCTGAAACTGTACCGTAAAGTTCTAGTTTTGTCACCATTTTCTCAAGCCTATGAAGCAAAAATGAAACTCATATCACGTAAAATATAAAATTACGTAAAAACTTAAACTTCTTCATGATGACAAATGACGTTTGACAAATCAATGACACGTATGTCCTGCGACCCTTATAGAACTCACTGACGCATTGGCAAATCAGCGATACTTTTTCAATAGGAGATAATTCAACATCAGAATCAGGTCAAAGACAAAAGGTAGAGACCATTGACAGCGAGGACAACTTTCATATAGAAGGGACTTTGTGGGTTATGGTTCATCCCATCTTGTTTCTTTTAGGAACATTCAGAGTTGTTCATATTTTTAAGCTTATCCTTCTCATCTATTTCCCTCCACTCTAACCCGACCTCTGATCAACACACACAGGCGCACAAAACTAAAGCTAGACACGCGGCGCTTTCCGCAATAAAGTACGCTCTGTGGGCTGGAGTAGCGACAGAAATTTTGAAGAAGAAGAATGGCACGAGCACCAAAATGACGTCACTATAAGTTTCACGTCATGGCATCGCTAGTGTACACAGTGATGAATTTTACGTTTCACGTCATTCATTTGAACGGCACGCAGCCTCTTCCAGGGCCGACTTTTTCTTCCACACAGCCTCTTCCATGGCTGACTGTTCGATTGGAGTATAACGTGGCTCCAGAACTTTCAAAAATGAATTATTTATTATTTTTAAAACGTTGAAAAGGTACAACGCTGGCTATCAAACGCATCCGATGTCTTTCTGCAAACTAGCTATATCCAAAATTTCAAGTAAATAAACTAATGGTCAAAACTTAAGGGCCACTATTTATCGCAGACGCACCGACAACACGACACAAATAATGTAACAATACTTGGAGTCAGTACTTTGCTAATTTATTCAGTAACAATTTCATTTAAGTTTTGAGTAAATCAAGCAATTGTAACAACAGCAGTACGTTAGAATGTTCACCCACCCCTCATTTGAAAAGTCACACAAGATTGGTCCAGTCAGTAGGGAGTGTACCCACCGTTTGCAGCCAAGCATTCAATGCAGCGTTGACGCATGGCGTTTACCAGGGTTCGGAGAACATGTTGTTGGATCGCTTCCCACTCTTGATGCAGGAACTGAGTCAGCTGGGGGACGCCTTGAGGTGGGGGGGGGGGGGTGGTTGCTGACTACACGGTGCCCCAGCACGTCCCAGAGGTGCTCGATGGGAGCCAGATCAGGTGAACGAGCTGACCACTCCATCCTCATGATGCCCCGTTGCTTGAGGTACTCATCCACCACACGGGTGCTATGAGGTCGAGCGTTGTCGTCCTGCAGAACAGCATTGTCGCCTATGGCTTGGACAGCTGGCTGGATGAGGGGCTGCACAATCTCGTCCCGATAGCGCAGTTCAGTCAGGGTGCCTCGGATGCCTTCCCTGCTGAAGCCTGCCCAGACCATGACTGAGCCTCCTCCGTAGCGATCCACCTCTTAGACGCATCCATCCGTGAATCGCTCGCCCTGGCGTCTCCAGATCCTCACTCTGCCGTCGTTGAAGGACACAGTGAACTGTGACTCATCAGTAAACAGAACCTGAGTCCACTGGAGTCTGTTCCACCTCACATGCTGACGACACCAGGCAACTCGGGCTCTGCGATGAGCTGGAGTGAGGGGTATTCTCACTGCTGCTTTGCATGAATCCAGGCCAATTTTGCGCAGACGTCGGCATACGGTACTTCTGCTGACGTTAATGTTTGCAGCTTGCATCTGTTGACGTCGCATAGTGGTTGACGTGACAGTTCGGTCGCCCAGAGCCGCCACACAGAGGTATCTGTCCTCCCTTCTGCTGGTGCAGCGCGGGCGTCCCGAGCAGGGTCGTCGTTCTGCCCTTCCAGTTTCTTGGAATCGTGCAAGCAGCCTCTGGATCACTGAATGGGGCACCCCAAGACGAGACGTCTCCCAACTTCTCGTCCGGAAATTCCATCCTGCAGCCATGCTAGTGCCCGGCCCTGATCGTGGTGGCAGGGTTAGGAAAGTGACAATTATACCCCTACTGTACCAGTATTTGTAGCGAAACAGAAGTGCTCAGTGTTCACAACTGACCCCTTTAGCACGTGCATCACGACTTTACCGTGTTTTTCTAACTGCCTGGCTTTGGTACGCTTGCCAATATCACACAGCTTTTCACAAAAACTGACGATGTTTCACGTGCATTTGACACGTTCGTGGAAATTGATGAATTGTTGTCTATTGTTCTCTGTACAGTGGACTGTCTAAGGTCAACTTTTAACCCATTTGGATCGAAAGAACATTGTATTTTATTAGCGACGATAAACAATGACACAAAAAAGGGGGGTGGCCCTTAAGTTTTGACCATTAGTATATAATAAAATCTGCGGACTCTAATGCGGGTCAACCGACTTTCTATAAACGGTCATTTAACTCTTCAATGAGACATCAAATTTCAATACGCTGGAATGAGCTTCTAGACACGTCTTGCATGAAGCATTTTCTTTATTTTCACACACACACACACACACACACACACACACACACACACACACACACACACACACACACACACACACACACACACACACACACACACAAATGCGCGCGCACACACACACATACGGCGCTTCGCGCCAAAAGTAGTTCAACAGCAGGGTTAGAGTAGCTAGAAGTGACGTCAATTTGGTCTTGTTACTTCTTTGCCACAATATCAAGCACGCTTGCCGGTTATGTCCTTTGCATGCTACGGAACGCGCTCCGACTCCGACGTATTTTCAATACGGTAGACAAAAACAAGGCGCTCGCTTTCCGAAAGGTCTCTTTCCTTGTTGGCAATAAACCTTTTTGTCATTTTTTTAAAAATTTAATTAAAGGATGTTTGCTTCTTTGTCGGCAGTAAACTACTGATTTTGTTGTTGTTGTTTTTCAGAAACGTGATTCTTTTCTTTCTTTGGTATTTTCTGGTATTTTACATCTTTTTTGTCTGGACGTTGTTCAAAGGTTTTGCTATTCTAACTAGGCACTAGTTGTCGTTTAGTACTCTTACAATATCAACGGGTGTGTGCTGGTTTCTATTTCGAGTCACACGGTTCAAAATCACGGACAAGCACACGCTTCAAACATGGGGCACTGAAATAAGCGCACAGAAGAAATGCTTGCAAACACAGATTAAGCGTCTTTGACACGCTGCGATTTACAGGAAACGGATATGCTGACGATAGATTGAACATATATACTTTTTCCAACCAGCCATAAACCTGGACGGCGTGAACGTGCGGGGCTACACTGCGTGGTCACTCATGGACAATTTCGAGTGGACTCAGGGCTACAGCGAGAAGTTCGGTCTCTACAGTGTCGACATGACGGATCCAAACCGCACCCGCACACCCAAAGCGTCAGCTCGCTTCTATCATGACGTCATCAAGGTACCTGTGGTTGTTATAGATACATGACTTTTGTAAGCTGACAGAACGTCCAGAGTGTTTGCCAGTGATGCGAAAAGGTCTCCCGCGCGGAAGACCAGATCGATGTTCCAATGAACACAGGTTGTGCGTAAACAAATGGAGAAAGACGTTTTGGCAGCCGTGCACATGGACCTGGCGTCGACTTTCGACGTTTATTTTCAACAGTTCTTTAAGAAAAAGAAGAATGGCAAATCCTTTATGGCTCACGCGCATGACTAATCAGATAGGTAGTCTGATCTTTGTGATTTTGATCTTTTCAATGGGTCTCTGAAATAAGTGAGTGATCAAGTGTCTTAGCATAAAACCTTTGTATCAGCAAAAGTCACTTTTTCTCAAAATCTGCTTTTCACATATCTGTCAAACACTCCTACCCCCCCCCCCCCTTCCCACCCCCATCCCGTTCCCTCCGTGACCATTGACCTTTGCAAGGGGTCAACTAAATTAGTATGCATGGAAAGGTCTTATCATTAGCTACCTTTGTGCCAAGTTTGATTGAAAAGTGTGAACAAAAGCTGGTGAAAGTTCTACACAACAATTGGCATTTTTGATATATTTGCAGACCTCTTGCGATCCTTGGCCTTTTTGATGGATATCAGTATGGATAGAAAGGTCTTACCATCAGGTATCTCTGTGCCAAGTTTGGACTTGAAGTTCAAAACATTATTTGAGAAAATCAACTGTTTTTTTAAAATATGGCTAATTTCGGCTTATTTTAGGCCCCATGACTTTGACCTTTCAGAAAGGTCATTGAATTTAGTATGTTTAGAAGGTCTGGGTACAAAGTATCCTTCGGCCAAGACTGTGGCTTGTATAGCCTCTGAGAAATGCCAACGTTAAAGTTTAACATGGACGACGGCGAACAGACGGACTGACTGTCGACCACTTGCTTAGAACATAGACTCACGTTGCTATCGCAGGTAAGCCTAAAACCCGTAATGTCGGTATCGTCTGTGCAGGATAACGGGTTTATCCGGGGGTCGCGCACAGACCCTACAGTCCAGACTTACCCAGACACGGACCACGATCTGGTGTACAGCAGCTTTCCTGACGGCTTCATGTGGGGCGTGGCCACATCCGCATATCAAGTGGAGGGCGCGTGGAATGAGGATGGTGAGTAGCCACACAACACATGACGGAGCGTGACCTCCGAAACTAGCCAAGGCCAATGTTAGCCGCAGTCGGCGGATGAACCGCTACGACTGGTATGTTCTGCCGTCTATGTGTTTGATATCTAACTTCCCCACTGTGAGATGCCTCGCGGCTTTATCCTTCCGAAACTAACTTACCATTTTGACATTAATATTTCAGCTATTGATATGTTTGTCAGGTAAGTCCAACTGCACGTGGGACGAGTTTGTGCACACACCTGGCGTTATCGCGGGCAGTGCCACTGGTGATGTTGCAGCCGACAGTTATCACAACTTCCTGAAGGACGTCGGCGCCGCTGTAGAGGCCAAGGTACGTGTTTATTCCTCGTGTGTCGCTTTAGAAACGTTAAACGTTTTAAGGCTTAACATCTTTTGTCCACCACGAAGGGCCAAGGTACGTGTCTGATGTGCCCATTAATGCACGTGTCCATGCAGACCCTGGTAGCCTTCAAGCATAGGGGCCTGACGAATGGTGCTTTGACTAAATGCAAATTCGCTGCACCACCGGGTGCGCGCGACCGCGTCCACTAGCTCAATTCAAAATACAAGGGAGGAAACGAAAGGCACGCGCGAAATTCCAGCTGTGGCCGGAAGTATCCCGGACCTTTATCTAAACACCTAGAGTTCAACGTTAAACCCTTTAGTAGAGTGTCGTTAAAGAGGCCACTCTGCACTGCTGTGCATCCATTGTTTTCTGCCGTGATACCTCCAAAGTCGAAACGAATTACTCGAAAAAATATTGACAGCTGAGCAGTGTTTAAACAAGACTCCATTGAAGTAGAGCTTTTCAGGCTGGGGGAAATACGTACCTAAAGCGATTGCTGCGTGCACGTTCATGTCTGCGGTAAGATGCACTCTTGTATTAATTTCATTGAATATGCTAATTTACATAAACCAATGAAAAATGAGCATGAGACGTATTTCCGGCCACATCTAAAACCCAAAACATGGATGTCTGCTAAAATGATGCTTGACTGTGCAAAAGCCTTGATACTAAACTATCAGTTTTGATCGGCGGACAAGGTTGGTATAGATTTGTGGCAAAATATCTACTGAGTTTGTTCAGTTCAAGGTTTTAGGCGGATGGTTGCTTCAAGGGTTGAAAACTGCTCTGGGATCAACGTGCTTCGCGGCTTTGCGTGCCTTTCGTTCTCCCCCTTGTATTCTGAATTGAGCTAGTCGTCGCGATGGCGCGCACCCGGTGGCGCAGCGGATTTGCATTTAGTCAAAGGACCACTCGTCAGACCCCTATGCGTTCAAGATACACGTGTGTGTATGCAATAGGGGTTATCCAAACACCCAACAAAGCGCTATTATCCCTCACTATAATCCCACACAAAAGCCGCCTGCGGATGGGGCCAATTTGCTCGGCAACATAATATAAATTGCTACCGGCAGCACTAATGCCGGCTTATGAAGGAAAAATCGCCTTCTTTTTAATAATAATACACATTGTTAAATCTCACTCTACACAAGACGTGCTGAGTGTAGTATCAGCCGGCTGGACATTACTGGAAGAGTCTGCCGCGTATTAATCTAACGAACTATGGCCCTGTGTGTATTCACCGCAAGCTGGCCACAACTGCATCGGTCTGTCGTGTTTTAATCTAACCAGTTACAGTCCTATGTGCATTCGCCACAGGCTGGCCACTACTTGGTCAGTCTTTCGTCTCTAATCTGACCCGATGGCCCTATGCAGGCTGGCCACTACTACTTCAGCCTGTCGTGGACCCGTCTCCTGCCCGCCAGTGACGCTAGCCAGCTGAGTGCGGCCGGTGTGCTATACTACAACAACCTGCTGGACGCTCTCCTGTCGTCAGACATCACGCCCGTAGTGGCGCTGCACCACTGGGACCTACCCCTAGACCTGCAGCGGGCGGGCGGCTGGCTGAACGAGGCCACGGCAGACAGCTTTGTCCACTACGCCAGGCTCTGCTTTCAGCAGTTTGGGAACAGGGTCAGTTTCCAGGGTGTATACGAGCTTACACGTCTGTGTTTGTATCGTCAGTCTTTCTCACACGACATACTTTAACAGGTTTTCACAACTTACATTGCAATCATTAGCGCGGACACGACAAGATGTTCGAACAGCTTCTTCGGGCGCCTCTTTTCTAGATGACAGACTCGCACAATGGATGAGGTACGACGATCGTATGCTATACAATTCTACACCTTATCATTGTGATACATTACAAAACGTAAGCCCGCATTACACAACGTGCACCTAACACAACCCGCCTTCCCAGTGATGTAGACAAGGTGAGATCATTATCATTTTGATGATAATTTATATTACGCATACCCACACAACACAACGTGCACCCAAATAAATCCCGTCTACCCCACATGCAGATATAGTCATGTCATCATTGTAATGATATTTTATATTACCTAAGCCTGCACTACACAAGGTGCATTACACGTACTAACAAATCCCGCCTACCCCAAGGACTTTATCCCTTCAAGGCTCTTGTGTGTTCAGGTCAAAACGTGGGTGACGCTGAGCGAGCCGGACGTGCATGCCCTTAACGGGTATGAGCTGGGGATCCACCCGCCCGCACTCAAGACAGCCGGAACTGACGTCTACACCGTCGGTCACGTGATGACCAAGGCGCATGCGCGAATCTACCGCATGTACCAACAGGAGTTCAGAAGTCAGCAGCAAGGTAAGAATAAGAATAAGAGTACTTTATTATCTCAAAAAGAGAAATTCGTTTCGCCACCTCAGGTGCAACTCGCAATCACACACACTCACACAACAGTTTTCAAACAAATGGACAATGGCTCAGGACGGGTGAAGCCCGTCGCCAAGGCGTCTAATAGCCGGCGCCAACAGACCCAACCCGACCTGAACCTCCCTAACACAAGCAAACTAAAGACGGCCCTATCTTAGTATCTCTGTAACACATAATATGTTTTTAAACTTTCTGCTTGGCTGAGACTAGTTACACAAATAACAAAAATACCCATAAAAAAAATATTAAAAAAACCAAACAAACACACAATACTTTCATACTTTCACAGTTGCTACCTGCGAGCGGCCCTCGCCATAGGAACAGCGCCGGTTATTAGACAGTCGCTCCAGCATAAACAGTCAACACCTAAATTATACTGAACTTAACTAGTATATAACTTCATAGTCATTTTTAAAGCAATAGTAGTAGAGCTACATCATTAACGCGAAAGCAGTCCAAAATGGTTTCTAATGAGTACACACGCTGTTGTTAGAAACACAGTCACTGCGTCTGGGAGGTGTCTGTCATCACATCATTCAGCTGGAATATGGGGCCTGAAGCTTGCTGGTACTCGCTTCGTTGAATGCACTGGCGCAGGCAGTGATGTTGAGCGTGGCGTGGGAAGAGCCATTCCTGAGATGATGAAAGGGGAGGAAAGCACGTTGGTTGTATTGCCACAGCATAACGCGCGCTCTTCTTCTGATATCCGCGTGGTACAACAAAAATCAGCGTGTATCAACTCCCAGCGGCATCGCACAGCGCAGACAAATATAAAATCCAATTAACAGTCACAGCACATCAAATTGCCAAAAATCATCAAAAAGAAATACCGGTCATGATGCAGCATTGCAGGGCCTGACATCGTATATCAAACGAAGGTACAATGTCTGCTAGAATACTGCCGGTGACGACCATTTCTGCCGGAGCGGGCGGCCAGGAGGTGTTGCATGGCCGCCGTCTTGTCTGTTAAAGGTAAAGTACGCTTGGCACACGACCGTAGGACATGTTATGGATAAATGTCATCGCAAACTACATTTAGATGTACATAGTCAGCTGTCGTAAGGGGATGAAACAACGGTTGGCAGAAAAAGACCTGTGACGACAGCAAGACTGCCCTATCCGTGCCAGAGATACTAACAGCAGCATCCGCAGAGCAGACCGGAGGATTTTTCCAATGGCGTCCGTTATGTCTCCCGATCGCCCACCGAGAGAGTAAGTGAGTGAATTTGAAACTGATGTAGAGGGCTGTACGACCTTCCTGACGGAGGATCTTATCTTCTACAAGGTACACTGTGATTTGTGTTTTACATGCAAAATGGGTATAAACCAGGGGCCTGACCTGGCAGTGCCGAGGGTAGTGCTGTAAACGACTATGTGTGCATTTACAGGCCGGCCCAGGTGGGAATAGACCAGCGGCCTGACATTGCAGTGCCGAGGGTAAGGCAGTAATGGACTATGTGTGTATTTACAGGCCAGGTGGGTATAGAACTGCGGCCTGACTGGGTAGTGCCTAGTAACGAGAGAGACCCCGGTGACGCCACAGCGGCGGAGAGAAGCAACGAGTTCAGCCTGGGCTTGTTTGGCGACCCCATCTTTTTGGGTCACTACTCCAGCACGGCCACACACAGAGCCGGCGCCGCGCTGCCCATCTTGACACTGGCAGACGTACGGACCATCAACGGTGGGCACACTGTCGTATTATGTATTCATGTCGTGTTACTTCAGTATTAACTTTTACTCTCTTTTTTTAAAACTTTATACATCGTTATGACAGTCGTAGCGTGACAGTTCTAGCAATGTAATATGACAACGCAGCACATGCGAATTTTAGGAGAGAAAAAAATCTGCTGAACAATACATTCCCCTGTTTTGTTTTGTTTTTAATGAGATGAAATTTGAAATGGGGTTCGTCGTGTGTCCGTCTTTATTTCCGTGTGCCAATTTGTGTTGATTAGAGGGTGGGTTACGGTAGAAGGACATGGATCAGAAGTATAGGCTTGAAAATAGTAACAACTTTGGGCTGGGGTCCCATCTTGTTTACATATATGTACATATACAGAAATACATATATGTATATCTGTTCTGTTTTGTGTGTAACAAAAACAAACGTGTAGATGTCGGTACACCCCTGTAATGAGCTAGAGCACATGCAGAAAAGACGGCGCGGCACGGCACGTTCCGAAACATGCTGTGATCTTTTTATATATATTATAAATCTCATTCTACCCCAGACACACCACAGGAAGATAAGGATCGACCATAATAGTTCAAGGGTGATGCCAGAATAGCTTGGCGCCTATGGGCGCAAAGCTATTCTGGCATCACCCTTGAACTATCATGGTCGATCTGTGTCCTGCACTGCAATGCAGTCTTCAGAGGACAACGGCAAAATTTGGGGATTTCGGTGTTGGGGTACAATGAGTTAAGAGGGTTTTCAGACAATTGGACTTTTTATGTATTTCCAAAGCACCCTAGTGATAAAGCTTTATTAATTATCAGAGTTGTATACTTCGACACATAACTATGTTTACTGACTCACAGGTTCCGCCGATTTCTACGGGTTGTCCTACTCTGGGTTCGGGAAGGTGAAGACTCTCAGAGACAGTCAGGTGACGGGATACATGGCCAGCAGGGGCGTGGTCTATACCGCGGGGTGAGTCTAGTACAGAGAACATTCGTGTGATATTAGTATCATTACTCTGGCTTTTCTAATGTAATATGATAAAAAATCAAAATAAATTTCGTATTGTTTTTAACAGCGACTGGCATACGGACGGCACGTTGGGCTTGAGGTCGTTACTGAGGACCCTGTGGGCGCGTTACGGCGTGCCTATCCTTGTCATGTCTAACGGACTGGCGATATCAGACTCCAGGCTAGACGACCAAGATCGGGTGGACTACATCAAGGTCCACGTGGACGAAATACTCAAAGGTGGGTGTGGTCTGCTTACTACCATACTATTTACGTGGTATCTGCATTGGAACAACTAGTATTTTGCCAACAACATTTGTGACTTAATTAATTTGGCTAATTAATAACGAAGATTTGACTTTAGCACGCAAACAGTGAATTGTGCTTGCTGTCATCCCACGCGAACTACAATATGAAAATAATAAAGTCGGAATCGTGACAGCCATCATACCGAGGGGATGTCACGTGTACTTACATGTGCATTGGCTAAGACTAAGGTCTACCATCATCACCTACCTTGTATTGTGTGTGCAGCCATCCGTGTAGACAACGTGACGGTGACTGGCTACACGTACCGCTCGCTGCTGGACGGCTTTGAGTGGGAGAAGGGCTACAGCCTCACTTCCGGTCTCTTTCACGTCGACTTCACCGACCAGTTCCGCCCACGGGCCGCCCGACAGTCCGCGCAGTACTTCCGACAGCTGGTAGAGGCCAACGCCGTACTGAGGGAACAACCGACCTCTACAGACACGTCCGTCACGCACACACCGACAAACAGCGGCCACAGAACTCCATCAGGACATGGCCCCACAACGCCAGCATAAAACATCGGCAACAATTAGCAGACCCACAGAGGCGAATGCAGTGTAACTTTCCTCTGCCGTCCTTGTTAGGGTATTAGGGTGGCAGTACCAGTCTTTTATCGGCATTGCTCGCCGACTTCAGGAAATTCGGAATAGATGCGTGCTGGTCTGTGATTTAGATATTACTGTTCTAAGTCATAATATCTAAAGTCACAGGCCAGCACAGATACACGCGGCCTTGGTCCAAAATGGCAGACCAGTTCACATGTAGCTGTCAAACTTCATTTCTTGATGCAGTGATTCACTGCAAAGTTGATGTCACGGTCACGGAACAGTTATAGACCTGTCTGTCACTCTGAAGGTTGGGAGGAATTTGAAATGGCAGTGCTTACCATCCCCATTCCATGCGTCCTCCACCTGATAAACTGACGTGGCCGACCCCCACATGAAGCGGTCCGGAAAATGGTTGTAAAGGAACTCGTCACGGTCCGCTGGATCTGCAAGGAAAATGGCGGTGGCGCGGTATTAGACATTATGTACTCAGCCAATCGCCCGTTGTGTGGAAATTCGTTATATTTAATTTGAAGGAAGATATTACATTCAAACAGTGTATTCACAATGTAAATCTGCAGGTGAAAACTGCAACAGTACTTAAATCTATATTTTGAGTCATTAAAACTACAGTTTGGAAACAGTGTGTATGGCTTCTCGTTTTGAATCGTTGAAAACTACTTGGCTTTTGACAAATCAGGGGAAAATTCTAGACTATGTGTTTTAAAGTAAACAATGTGGTTCAAAATCAATGCCAGGCGGGTGACCGTACCTCCTGCAGTGGTGTGTTGGTCGAACGAGTGAAGACTATCCAACAAAACATTCTGATTTGAAAGTCCTCCTTTTTGCTCTTGGAGATGTCCATGACTCATATCGGGCACACTTGTAATGGCTTGACCTCAGACTTGAAAAGTTTTCATGCCAATATCACCTCAAGAACCACCCCTTTTAACACACACATGCACACAGCACACACACACACACACACACACACACACACACACACACACACACACACACACACACACACACACACACACACACACACACACACACACACACACATTGCTTTCTTTATCTAACTCTCCAAACAGCACCACGTACAGCCCTTTGAAAGCAGAAAAACAGTCCAACAAAGACAGACAAGTGTATACAGAACACGACTCCCGAGCAGCCTTGTTCTTGACGCGTTGGGCAAGCACGTTTGGACTGACCTGTCCTAAATTATTAGATCCTGTGGTAAATTAGAAAAAGAAAACGTGTCCGTTTTTATGTGAAACGAGATTTTCAATTTAATACATTAAAATTGTCGCTTGGGGCATACTGGCTAAATCAGGGCAGTGATGCTACACCAGATGGAACGTGTTTTTAATCTTAGCATCCAATATCCGCTTTCAGGTCTTACCATCCCCCCTCTCCCCCCCCCCCCCCCCCCTTAATCGTTTAATGACAATGGTACAATAGAACCCGCAGTACCCGGCCATAAGAGAAACACTGGGATAGCAGTCTTTCAGAGTGGCAAATCCCTTAAAGTTCACGTGCATGACCGATCCACATAATAAATATGACCTCCTTGACCTTACCTTTCCGACAGGTTGCTGCAATAAGCAAGTGTTCAAGTGATCTAACATAAGGAAAGGGTTGACTTTTGTGCCTGCAAAATCCATGTTTTCACAAAATTTACGCATTTTTCACTTTTGTCAACCTCTCATGAACCTTGGCCTTTTTAAAGTCTATCATCAGCTACCTTTCTTAATTTTGTTAAAGGGTTCTTGCAAAAATCCTGATTATAACTAAATTTCTGCCGCAAAAAAAAGTAAAATAACAAAACAACTTCACATCATTTGCTGATCTCTTGTGAACATTGACCTTTTCCAGCAGTCGTCCAAATTAGCATGCATAGAACGGTCTTACCATTAGGTATCTCTGTGCCAGGTTTGGAAATGTAAGATGTAAATAGTATTTGAGAAAAAACTATTTTTATGGAAAAAATGATTATTTGTGTCCTATTTCTTGATCTCTTGTGACCCTTGACCTTTTCGAGGGGTCATCCAAATTAGTATGCTTACGAAGATCTTAACAATTGGTATTTCTGTACTAAGTTTGGATTTGAAGTTGTAAATAGTATTTGCGAAAATACATATCTTGTCAATATATCGCTATTCTGTTTTCTGATCTCTTATGATCTTGACCTTTCCGACGAGTCAACCGAATTAGTAAGAATAGAAAGATCTTACTAACAGGCAACTTTTGTTCCAAGTTTGGGGTTGAAGTTGTACATAGTATTTGAGAAAGAAATCTCAAAAATATGGCCATTATAAACCTATTTCCTGATCCCCTATGAGCTTGACCTTTGATAGAGGTCACTCAAATTGGTATATTTAGAAGGGTCTTGCCACAAAGTAGCCTTGAGCCAAAGTTTAAGACTGTGGCTCGAATAGTCTTTGAGAAAAAGCCAACGTTAAAGTTAACCACGACCCACGGGGTACGGACGACCACTGGCTCAGAACATACTCACTTTGCTATCGCACGTGACCCCAAAAATCAGCAAATTCCTGGAAATCGATGTCCGCGGTATACGCAGGACACAATATAGATACTGCAGCTGCAAATATTGGGTTTTGTGGCTAGATGAGCACGGACCCGAATACGGACGGTGAAAAATCATCCTATCGGATGTGCTTTTGTTTTTTGCTGTTTTTTTTTTCTCGATTGTAGGCGTCTAAAACAATGGCGTGTCGGCTGCGGTAGGGTCATGTGCAACAGATCCAATACAAAAAAAAAAAAAAAAAAAAAAAAGAACGTCAAGACCTTTATGTCTCTGGGCATAATCGATCCACATAATTAGTCTGACCTTTGTGACCTTGACCTTTCCCATCAATGACTGAAATAAGCAAGTGATCAAGTGCTTTGATATAAAGACGCGTTTGTTTGTTTTTCAAAATCTATACTTTTTCACAAGTTTGTCAACCCCCCGTCAGCCCCTTGCTAGCACGTTTCAGCGTGGCGGGAATGTCGTATGCCCCGCTTCCCCCTTTTCCCCGCCACGCTGCCCGCCCTGCTGTTCGCCCCGCTGCCCGTCCCTGCTGCCCGCCCCTTTGACCTCCCTTCCAGCCTCTTTAGCGCCCTGGCCCTGCGGTGTCTGCCCTCGTCAGCATTACGGTTGTCAATCACTGTAAAGCTGACCGCCTGGCCCGCCTTTTGGGCGCCTGCGTCTCGGCTCCACTACACTAAGCACGGCCGTCTGCTAGAGACATAGATTCTCATGGCCCCTTGACACCTGCGGATAAGAAGTACGGCTGGACAAAAGAGGCTCATGACAATCTATTCCTCTTGCTGCTATATACCCTCTGAGACTTGACGACTGAGAGAGTGACAAGCTGTTTTTACTAACAAGGTAACAAAAGAGGCGATAGAAAATGACAGCTGACACTATACCCAGACACCTGGCCTAATGTCCCTGTCTCCACAACACAAAAAAAGCAATTAGCACCTGTTATCGCCGCTACGGGACGCAGGTGACTTGTCTTCCGAGTGTTTGCTTGGATCATTAGTGCTTTGTGTAAATAGATTTGGCGGGGTCTCTTTATTATAGGTCCGTATGGTATAGACAAGAAACAATCCCGCATTCAGTCCCTCCCTTTTGCAAGAGACATACAGCACGACAGCCACAGGGGCTCATTACAGTGCAAATCGCTTGCAAGAATAGATTCATTCAGCTGCGCTCTTACGGCCGCAGGGTCTCATGAGTCTGATAATAGATGCCGATTGTTACGATATCGGCCTTGATCACACATAGTGTCAACCATAACTGAATAGAAGACATCGGCGTATAAACAGCTTAACAGTACGCTGTGGATTTGAGACGTGATTCGTCTGCTCTGTCTCATAAAATCACTTAGATAAATGTCAGGACTTTTTCAGTTACCTAAAATCAAATTAATTAACAAAAACATTTTTTTTAAACCGCAGTAATTTGCTCTCTCTCTCTCTCTCTCTCTCTCTCTCTCTCTCTCTCTCTCTCTCTCTCTCTCTCTCTCTCTCTCTCTCTCTCTCTCTCTCTCTCTCTCTCTCTCTCTCCCCAGATAACAGGAGATTATTTCAACAGCACATCTCAACAGCAACAGCGATGGGCCTGTTCGGCTTTTGTCCCCTCTGGGCTGGCGGAAGGGAGGCAAGCCAGACACATGCTGATACAAGACATGTCACTCCCGAGGCAACAGGAGGCACCAGATCAACAGTTAGTGACTATGTGGCAATCACCTAACATACTGCAGTTCCCGACAGTTCCTGCAATGTACCCGCAGTATCGTGCGGCGCCAACGGACCACTTTTCGGGGAACACTATGGCGCAACCCTACCCATTTAACGTCACCGCACCGGCACACACTCCGTATACACACCACGACGTCTGGGCTCAGTACAATCGCCCAGCTTGTGTTTACTGAGACTATAACCAGAGCATCCTCCAATATACATCTATTAAACATTATATTCTATGAATTGTCTGTTGGGCCAGTTGTTCAGCAGAATTTCAGTGACTAGACATTGCTTCCTAAGTGATCTCTTACATCATACACATTGTTTCCTAAGTGATCTCCTACATCATAGACATTGCTTCATAATTAATCTCTTATATCGTGTGCTCACTGTAACGGTGTTTCCTATCCTTCGTCTATAACTACAACAGTAACATTATCACTACGAGAATACATAATTTACATTTTGAGCCATTTGGGACGCTGGTTGGGTATCTTTGTGTAAGCGTACCACACATCGAGTGCACTGTGACACTGTTTTTTCCTTGTGTGTTTCCCGCACACCATCAGTCATAAGCGATTATTGACGCTTTTTGGAAAACTTCAAGTAACTCTTCATCTACTGGACAGTTGGTCAAGACACATTGAACTTGTAGTGTGTCAACGTATAGACTGCCTTGTTTTTCCTCGTCTGCACTGAAAAACAACACACGTCTATACAATAATATATATATTTTGCTCTTGGTTCATAGGTGTTGATTTATTGTTATCTTTCTAAATCAGTTATGTCTACAGACAAGCCTGATACGCATCATTTGCTTATTGGACATTTAAATATATATCATTTGTATAACAAAGTTCCAGATTTATGTGTGATGTTGAGTCAACCAAACGCTTTCCACGTGTTTGGAATAACTGAATCACGACTGTGCTCTAACATCAGTGATGAAGCCATTTCTATCCCGGGTTTTCATGTATTTCGTCGCGATCCTGTTTTCCCTAAACACACGGGTATAGCCGTGTATTTAAATAATTCTATTAGGGATGGCGCTCGTAGAAGGACAGATCTAGAATCAGACCTAGTGGAAAGCGTTTGGATTGAATTAAAAGCAAGCAAAGCCACCCCATTATTAATCTGCTTTGTTTATCGAAATCCCTCAGCCACTTTTGAGTGGTATGACGCATTTACGGAAATGATGGACAATGCAACCAAATGTACTTCTGATCTATTAATCTTAGGCGACTTTAACATCAATTTGTTTTCTTCCAATCCTGCTTGGGAAACTACTCTTACTTTGTTTGGTCTCAAACAGTTGGTCACTAAAGCAACAAGAGTAACCGCCAATTCCTCAACATTGATCGACCATATTTACACAAACAACAAGACTAGAGTACTAGGGGTGCAGGTGCCCGAGGTTGCTATTAGTGACCATTTCCCCGTCTGTTGTAGCTGGGCTCTGAAAGGTGACCGACGCCCCAAAAATCACCAACACATCACTATTAAATTCAGATCTTATAAACACTTTAACAAAGATGTTTTCCTATCGGATCTCTGTCAAGTATGTTTCAGTCACGTTTATAATTACACGGATCCCAATTCTGCGCTTGCAGAATGGTATGAGCTTTTTCTAAATGTACTGGATAAACATGCACCATACCGAGAGAAACGTGTAAAAAGTGCACAGCCTCCCTTGTGGTTAAATAAAGTTATCAAGGATGCTATGTCACTTCGTAATGAACTTAAAAAGCACAAGGAATTTGATGCCTATCGTAAACAGCGAAATAAGGTAAAATATCTTGTTCGTGAAGCCCAAAAGTGTCACTTTAAAAGGATCATTGATGAGAAAAGGGACACAGTTACAGTGTGGCGCGCCCTGAACACATTTACAAAATCTAAACAAAAACCGGCATGCACCAGTGTTTCAGCAGATACATTTAATAAACATTTCCTGTCTGCTGCTGATGTCCTATTACAAAGTTGTCCAAACATGTCACAAATATCAGACGTACTTGATAAATTCTGTGCCGAAAAGCTCAAGTCAAGTATTTTCAACATTCCTGTTATAACGGTTTATGACGTTGGTAAAACGATATCTCAGCTAAAAAATAAGAGATCAACTGGTCATGACGGCATTAGTACTGCAATACTAAAACTAGCTCTCCCATATGTCGTTGATTCTCTGACGTATATTTACAATCTTTGTATTCGACAGGGAACATTTCCGTCCAGCCTAAAGAAAGCAAAAGTCATTCCTTTGCCCAAAACTAAAGATCTTTCTGAGCCAAATAACTTTAGGCCCATTTCCTTACTTTCGACTTTGTCGAAACCAATAGAAAAACATATTCACCATCATTTACAACAGTTCCTGGAAAAT
>BTPG01000007.1:163463893-163493893 GCA_036245525.1 Semisulcospira habei
TCTTGCACAGTTGATTGCTGCTATTGTAAACAAGTCTCTGTCAGCCGGAACTGTTCCAAAAGCTTTCAAACAGGCTGTTGTTACCCCGTTGCTAAAAAAACCAGGCTTGGACAGAAATACCGTAAAAAACTACAGACCTGTATCCAACCTACCATTCATTTCTAAGGTACTGGAGAAAGTTGTCTTACAACAGCTCCTGGAACACTTAGAGATAAATGGTCTGTTGGAAGTGTATCAGTCCGCCTATAGGAAAGGTCACAGCGTGGAGACAGCAGTGCTGAGTGTTCTAAATGACTTGCTTTGTAAAGCAGATGAGAGACTTGTCTCCCTTGTGGCCCTGTTGGATCTCAGCGCTGCTTTCGATACGCTGGACCATTCCATTCTCACGAAGAGGCTTGAAATCGCTTTTGGCCTGCGTGAAACGTTCTCTCTTGGTTTGAATCTTACGTTTCCGATCGGTACCAGTTTGTAGGTGTAAAAGACAGTGTCTCTAGACCTTCCATTCTAGAGTTTGGAGTGCCTCAGGGCTCTGTCTTAGGCCCTGTATTATTTACGTTGTATTCACAACCGCTGTCAGAAGTTATTTCCAGCCATCAGTGTTCTTATCATAAGTATGCAGATGACACCGACATCTCTCAGAGTAGTCCACCTGGGGAATTTCAGTCTGTTGAAACTGGCATCAAGTCTTGTGTTGACGATGTCACGACATGGATGGACAGTAACAAACTTATGTTAAACCCAGAAAAAAACAGAGTTACTGCCCGTTGGCGCAGCATCCCGGCTTCAACAAATTCACACTGAGTCTTTACGCATAGATGACACTGATGTTCCATTTCAGTCTTCGGTCAAATATCTTGGTGTCAGGCTCGATAAGTCTTTGAGTATGCAGGATCACGTCGGTGAAATCTGTCGTGGTGCTTCATACTCTATGAGATCCATCGCATCTGTCCGACACAGTCTTTCTGAGTCTGCCACTGCAAAGTTAGTGAATGCTTTGGTCACGAGCCGTCTTGACTACTGCAATTCTCTGCTTTTTGGTCTTCCATCTGAGCAGATTAGCCGCTTTCAGCGAGTTTAAAATAATGCCGCAAGGCTTGTGAAGCGCAGGCGAAAACGAGACCACGTAACACCTATACTGAAAGACCTTCACTGGCTTC
Source organism: Semisulcospira habei (assembly GCA_036245525.1). Taxonomy (NCBI): domain Eukaryota; kingdom Metazoa; phylum Mollusca; class Gastropoda; family Semisulcospiridae; genus Semisulcospira; species Semisulcospira habei. The sequence goes on from BTPG01000007.1 coordinate 163,465,051, forward strand.
CAATCCAATCCTGCATACAGGAATATATTTTAGGAAGGTTACAAAGTAAAGTTGGTTATAGCACTGTCAGGGGAGAGAAATGTGCATGATCGACCAGTGATCATAGATTCATAGATCTACTGTGGCCAAAGCACAAACACAAAAAAGAGATAGGAAAGAGAGGGGGCGCTAAGAAAGTGACCGAAAGCAATGCATATGGAAGCCCCCCCCCCCCCCCCCCCCCCCCCCCGACAGTGCTATAACCTACTTTACTTTGTAACCTTCCTAAAATATTAGCACTGGCAGTCTCCCCTTTTCTTTTCATTTATTACTACAATATCGACTGCAACCCCTTCCCCCCTTTTGGTAGGTTCTCTTTTAGGGTGCATGGAGATTTAACTCTAGGTGGTGGCATGGAATGTATGCCCCTGCAGACACCACAGTAAAATGTGGTTGTCATTGCAGGTAGGCAGAATTTCCTGCCTCCTCCAGTATTGCCGATGGTGTGCTGAAGAGGTCGCCAAGACCGAAACAGCTGTCCACACCGGCTAAATATCTGGACCCCCCTTGGGGGACCTAGATTTGAATTTCCATGCACTGAATGGCTGGAACAGTGGATATGTGATACGCCCCCCTTCGGGGGGGCTTCCATATGCATTGCTTTCGGTCACTTTCTTAGCGCCCCCTCTCTTTCCTATCTCTTTTTGTGTGTGTGTGTGTGCTTTGGCCACAGTAGATCTATGATCACTGGTCGATCATGCACATTTCTCTCCCCTGACAGTGCTATAACCTACTTTACTTTGTAACCTTCCTAAAAAAAAACACCGTTTGCTTGGAGTCACAGTAGATAACCAGCTAAGCTGGGAACCATATATCGAAAACACATGCAAAACAATATCTAATATGATATATAAAAATCTATTCCTGCTGTCAATACTAAGTCACATAGTTAACACTGACACTAGAAGACTCTTTCTCCATGCCCATATTAAGACACACTGTGATTACTGCTCCACTATCTGGAATGGGTGCAGTGAAGAACATTTAAAGAAACTCAACTCATTGTGTCGTCGAGGGGTAAAGTTAACTGTATCTATCTCCCACTGACGAAAAGTTTAGAACCATCCAACTGCTAAACCTAAATGAGCAGCTCACATTTAATTGATGCATACTTATGCATAAAATTCGTAACCATTAAACCCCTAAGCCTTTTTACCTTCGAATGTTATTTTTAGATAGTCAAAGACAAAACACGAGGAACAGTTTGTTACAGCTACCATAGGCCAGACTCGATAATTATAAGACCAGACTTTCGTTCACAGGTGCCAAAGCCTGGAACGAACTACCACCCCAAATTAAATCCATGCCTGGAACGAACTACCACCCCAAATTAAATCCATTTCTGACTTTAGAACCTTCAATACGCGTTTATATAACATCTTGTTACAGTAAATAAATATCTGAACGGACTGCCCAAAAAGTTTTTATTTTAAATAATATATATATATATATATATATATATATATATAATATATATATATATATATATATATATATATATATATATATATATATATATATATATATATAATTTACTGTTATTGATATGTTGTGTGCGCATTATTTGCAGTGGTTTTTTCTTTCAGTTTGTTTCTTCATGTTTTGATTTATTGTGTTTCTCTTACTCTTTGCTGTTAATGTTTATTTTCTACCAGGACAGTTTGTAAGAGAGGTGTTTCACACACACACACACACACACACACACGCACACACACACACACACACACACACACACACACACACACACACACACACACACACACACACACACACACATGAGTGAATTTTGTAGTTAATGTTTTGATTTTGTATACGCACATACAGAAAGAAATGTACAAGATGTCCAGGTCAAGGGACACAATCACTGAACACAAATGAATTCATAGGTGTTCAGTGGAAAGCTCAAAAGATCTAAAAATCTATGCAGTCACAAAAGGACAGCTGATGTCCTGATGACACAATGCACGCTTACCAGCCTGGAATCCCATGGCATTAGCACAGCATTCTCAGAATTTAATGAAAAATTACGTCCCTTGGAGCTACTCTGATTGAGTGCATTTTTTTGGCTTTGGGCGACGCCTTTGTCAAAAGTAAAGAATAATTGTACCACAAAATTGCCTAGGTGTTGCCTTTTCAAAATTAGTCTGTTTTCTTCCACTGCAACATCTCATAAAGCTTTAGGGATGCAAATCCACTTTGTACTAGTGGTGCTACCAGTACTTCTGGAGGCGGCTTCTGGTACATGCTTTGCGTTTGCAATTTCAGGTCACGCTGTATGCCTACCTAAAGAGCCCCCCCTTGGGGCGAAACCGGTTGTAGGCGGCAACAACTTTAAATCTACTCAGCAGGTCCGAAATCTGTTTGGGAATATTTTCTATCTTCCCCCCTTGGAGGGGGGGACTGGATATTCTCCAGCGGGTGGCGGGGTCTGGGGGTAGTCCCTATTGCTTTATGTAATACGTGTTCAGTGGAAAGCTCAAACGATCTAATAAGCGATGCAGTCACAAAAGAGCAGCTGATGTCCTGATGACACAATGCAAGCTTACCAGCCTGGAATCCCATGGCATTAGCACAGCATTCTCAGAATTTAATGAAAAATTACGTCCTTGGAGCTACTCTGATTGCGTGTAGTTTTTGGCTTTGGGCGACGCCTTTGTTAAAAGTAAAGAATATATATAATATATACGCTTCAAATATGAATCCAAGCAGCAGTGATATACTTAAAATGTGTAGAACGGATCCACATACACCACGTAGTTTAGGAGGAGTTACACTTTTATTCTATGCACAAATGTTCGCCCTCTCATCGAGGGCTTCTTCAGGGAAATGCCCGGGTAAGGTAACAGGTAACAAAACATAATTTACGTGTGAGTATGTAGTGCGTCAAAATAGATACAGAATGTACACATATGCACTTTCAAATTCTAAATTATCGTAATACTTATACATATATAGACTAAGGTACAAAAGCACGTGCACAAGTTCGTGATATTAGTGCGTCATTACTGACGCACTAATATCACGTAATGACGCACTAATATCACGAACTTGTGCACGTGCTTTTGTACCTTAGTCTATATATGTAAAAGTATTACGATAATTTAGAATTTGAAAGTGCATGTGTGTACATTCTGTATCTATTTTGACGCACTACATTCTCACACGTAAATTATGTTTTGTTATCTAGTTACCTGTTACCTTACCTGGGCATTCCCCTGAAGAAGCCCTCGCTGAGAGGGCAAAAAAAATTGTGCATAGAATAAAAGTGTAACTCCTAAACTACGTGGTGTATGTGGATCCTTTCTTCACATTTTAAGTATAATTATATATATATATTCTTTCTTTCGTGCCTTTTTTAAGTGTGAAGTGCCCCTCCGGTGAGCTGATACCCTTCTTGACCTGGCCAGCGCCCTGCCCCTCCGTGTTTCTAGCTAGGGGTCTGCCGTGACTGTTGACATTTGCAAGGAGTCAACTAATTTAGTATGCATAGAAAGGTCTTGTCATCACTGGCTACCTTAGTGACAAGTGCGATTGAAAAGTTTGCAAAAACGCTCACTTAAACTGAAATTCTACCATAAAATTGGCATTTTTTTCACACACTTGCTGACCTCTTGTGTACCATGACCTTTTCGATGAATGATTCAAATAAGAATGCATAGAAAGGTCTTACCATCAGGTACGTGTATGTCTGTACCAAGTGTGGGCTTGAAGAGAAGATAGTATTTGAGAAAAATCAACTTGACCTATTTCTGGCCCCTGTCACCTTGACCTTTGAGAAGTAATTGAATTTGGAATGTTTAGGTAGGTCTTACGTTCTCAGATTACATACATTGCTGCTATGGTATTTGCAATGCTTTTCATCATTGTCCTATTTTTTACATGCACTCGTCTGAGACGATCCCCGAACGGCATCCAGATACGCGCGTGCCGTTCGTCTCAAATGAGTAAATGCAGTTTTCTTCTTCAAAGATGCCTGTTTAAACAAAACTGAGCATCTGGAAATACCCTCATGACTACGCTAGCAGAGTTTTCAGATTTTACAGTTTTACCGACAACACACTTAAAACATTGGTAAAAGTAATTCTTTTCACATGTTTACCAGAGGGAACAAAAGTTCATACCCCTTTGTTTAACGTCGTAACCTACGTCAGACTGGATGCTTATTTTGATCAGCCATTATGAACGTTCGAGACGACATAAGCCATATTACTTTTATGATGATACTTCTAGCAAGAAGGCTGCAAATTTATGTAAAAGGTGGCATTTACTAAATGCGCATCCTTTCAAAATCAATGTTCTGGTGTCAGATATGTGTTGCTTTGCCCCCCCCCCCCTTCCCCCCTTCCCCTTAATATACTGTTTGCACTGGAGCGTGTGCAGATTATTTCTTGAGGCATTAAAATATTTGCTGGTGCGCGCCTGAGAGTACACCCAATAGCGTGTAGTATACGTTTACATATCTGTTCTTTTTGTTGAGGTCATGTAAAGTAATATTAACATCTTACGTAAACTTTATTTTTGTAATGACAAATAGAGACCACACACACAGGAAAGAAAAGTGGAACGTGAGGGCCACTGTCGGTTTTGGAAAGCAAGGTGTGCACACATCACTCATGAAACACTTCGGGCGTTTTAATCCCCGGCGTGCCAAAAGCTCCAGTCTGCTTATTTTTAAAAAAATGTAATTATATATATATATATATATATATATATATATATATATATATATATATATATATATATATATATATATATATATATATATATATATATATATATATATATATATATATATATATAATTTTTCAATAAATTCTGAGAATGCTGTGCTAATGCCATGGAAATCCAGGCTGGATTAGCACAGCATTCTCAGAATTCATTGAAAAATTATGTCCCTTGGAGCTACTCTGATTGAGTGCATTTTTTGGCTTGGGCGACGCCTTTGTTATAAGTAATGAATATATATATATATATATATATATATATATATATATATATATATATATATATATATATATATATATATATATATATATATATATATATATATATATATATGTAATGGCTCAAGTACATCTGCTAGAGAGAGACAGATTCACATAAGTCTCTGCAGCCACACGACTTCATATGTGATCTAAACAAATACGTTCACAGCTCTGCCTGAAACTGCGAGTGTTATTTTGGGTTGCGCATGTGTGAAAACCGGCGATAAACGTCTGGAAGTCGTGGAGACCGGACTTCTAGGGCTGAGACTCGGATGATAGCAACTGTCCGAGGACCACAAAGGTAAAGTAGAGAAGAATCAAGCACAGGATGCCGTATTCCCCTGCAGGCTGCTGTAGCGTATATCTATTTCTATATCTATATCTATTCTACACCCATATCACTGTTGAAGAAAGCAAGCCCTTTCTCGCTGGGAGTAAAACGTCTGTGATTTTATAATTGTTTGTCAAGCACTACCGTCAAATGTCGCGGGTAAAAAATGGGCCACGATTGCTCATGTTTAGTGTGGCGCCTAGTTAATCAAGCACTGCCTATTGGCTACAAAGGTATATTAGTCTGAAGCAGTTGGCATGGAACTTTCACTGAAAGAGTAATGCGAGTTGTCGCCACCCCATTTTCGTGTTGTGGCGATGTCTCCATCCCGGGTAGAGGGATGGCTGGTAGTGATTTCAGAGGGGATCTGGAGGGGTGATAGGAAAGGAAGGCACTGGTAAGTGCACGTTGAATAATTCTTGTTAAAAATTAACCATAAACAGTGAAATGCATCTTAATTATTGCAGCTATACAATTACATAGAAATAGCATGTGTGAATGTGAACAGAATGATTTGAACTCAATTGTGACTAAATTTTTTCCTGAGATGAAAATGATTTTGTGGACGCTAGTCGTACAAAATTGATTTATTCAAAATAATTAGTCGTAATACGTCGAGGTCCGTTACCATTGCGCCTGTGTGGCCTTCATACAAGGTCACTGACCAACCTGTCTGCGTGATAATCAAGCTACACCGGCCGGTATCATTCCTTTTGCTGACCAACCCGGGTCTGTCTACACTGCAAAGAAACCCATTCACCATCTACTGCCGCTATCAGTCTAAAGAACCTTTCAAGACCATAGGAAACACCCCTACACCGTATATCCTAGTCTTACCTCGCTAAGCTTTCTGGTGAACCTGTAGCCATTTCGCAAACTAGAGTGTGTGGTTATTAAAAAACCATTCCTCAATTGAATGGTAAAAGCTCACTTCCTACAAATAGAAATGCCATGCACAATTCGAAAATATACTAATTTTCCTATTATTTATTTCGAAATAAGAAGTGTTGATCGCGCAGAGTACGTAAGAGGTTTACATACCGAAATACCACAAGAAACAAACAGTTGCATTGCAATGTAAATTTATGTTTATAGATACCGAGTTCAACATATTTTCATATTACAATTTGTTGTTTCATATGTTTCAATTAAATTTCATCCTATTTTTGTTACAAATTATATTTGTTGATTCAACTGTTGAGGTGAAGTTATTGTGTACTATTTTACGAAAACACCTTTCCGAGGGGTCACCCAAATTTGTATGCATAGAAAGGCCATATCATCAGGTATCTCTAAAAAAAAAAAAATATTTGAAGTTGAAAATGGTATTTGAGTAAAAACAGTTTTTGTCAAATTTTGGCTATTTGAAAAAAAAACACTTATTTTTTGCCCCCCCCCCCCCCGCCCCCCCCCTCTCTCTCCCGCCCATTCACCTTGACCTTTGCGAGGGGACCACTCAATTAGTATGCATAGAAAGGCCTTATCATCAGATACCTTTGTGCCAAGTCTGACTGAAACGTTGGCAAAAACTTGATGAAAATTACAATTCTATCACAAACTGGCATTTTTCACACATTTGCGGACCTCCTGTGACCCTTGAACGTTCCGAGGGGCCATCCAAATTAGTATGCATAGTAAGGTCTTACCATCACAGAATACCCTTGGGCCAAGTTTGAAGTCTGAGGCTTGAATAGCTTCCGTGAAAATACCAACGTTAAAGTTTACCAAGGACGACAAACGACGGACGACAGACGACAGACGCCGGACGCCGGACAAACGACGGACAGCCCACATAGACTCACTTTTGCTATCGCACGTGAGTAAATAAATGCGTCGCTCCTGTTCAAAAGATGACTTCGACCTGCATCGCTATTCTGCGGTTGTGAAAGGTTCTATAAAACATAGAAGCAGAGTATTCGTGTAGTATCATGTCTAGATCGACCTCGCGGCTGATACTTCTGCAACTTTTTGATTCATAGTCACCTCGAGCGTCCCGCGCTCGGCGACTATGGATCAAACAGTTGCATAAGTGTCAGCCGCTCGGTCTGTCTAGAAATTATGGTATACGAACACTCCACTTCCATGCTATAATGGTGGAATGACACGCCTGCGTACCTACTTCAAAATTATTCCGGAAGCAATCACAGCACTGTCTGAATGGAACTTTGCGATGGCTCTGCCTTGTGATATAGTGGTTTGTACATTACTTCACCCAGTTAGCTCCGAGTCCCTAGAGCGGGAGACTGATTGACCATGTTAATTCAAGGGTAGTGCCAGATTAGCTTGGCGACTGAAGACGACAAGCTAATCTGGCACTACCCCTCAATTATCATGGTCAATCCATCACCTGAAACTGGTACACAGTCATTTTGCAACACCTCTAAAATTTGAGAAATGGGACCTTGGGGCTAAAAGGGTTAAAGTCCCGACAGCAACAAGACTTTCTCAGGATATGCCTGCGCTGCTCGTGAGAAAAAAAACACCTAAGCAGAATATTGAATGTATGGCGCTAGCTGGTCTAAAATGCGAAATAGGCCTAAGACATGATAGGGACGCTGCACCTACATTGTTAGTTGTATTACGAGTTAGGCTATGCCAGTGGTTTTTGTCGCCTCGAGGATGCGGTCAGGGTTTAGCCCGAAACTTTTACCTCCGACATTGACCCCCCCCCCCTCCCCCGACCGGATCCGAAAGGCGACAAGAACCACTGGCAAAGCCTAACTCGTAATACAGCGACTGTGTCTTAACTGTAAAAAGTATAAGCGTGAATTATACCCTTGAAAGTACCCCTAATTTACGTGTGACGCAGAGAATCAGAGGACGCAAATCTCCATACTTCTGACTATCAGTCAACAACCTCACGCAAACTGAATTCGCCTGGAATTTCTTTCTCAGGTATATTTTTATTTAACACATTTTTAGTCATTATTTTGTGTGAAATCTGTATTATAGGCTGAACACAACGCGTGCATATAGTTATTTGGTTGCGTAACCTTAATTTGTATTTAGCCAGCTATTTTTTTTTAATTTATTTTTTTTTTTCTTTTTTCCCCCCGTTTCGGATACGTGATACGGCCTTCGCTTCAGCTGAATTTTCCTGTCGTTGACATTATCTAACTTATCTAATTATTCAGTTATGGTTTGTATGAAACGGGTACTAGCGGTATCACAGACACCTACGTATAGTTCTGTTTGTTGTGTAGCCCCATAAATTGTTTATTTATTGGCATATTTTTGTTTTGATGTTTGACTGAATGAAGATGCGTCTGTATGTACCGAAAAATGTAATTGGCCAAAGATATATTTGGGGGATAACGCTTTGCTCAGCAAATAACGTTGACATCGTAACATGTAATACGAAATTCTACGTATTATATACTACCTTGGTAAAATGTGACAAGGGGGTTCCCGTTGCCTTGAGAACGAGCGACCATGGAAAAAATCGAACAGAGCCAGGCATAAGTCTTTTATAATAGTAATAAACTTATGAGCCAGGCCAATAAGAAACAAGATGAGGATTGCATCCCACAGTCTACCGTATTGTTTGAGTACTCGTGTACACACACACACACACACACACACACACACACACACACACACACACACACACACACACACACACACACGCGCGCGCGCGGCGCTTCCCGCCATATGTAGGTTCACCAACGCAGTTAGCGTAGCTAGGCATGACGTAATTTGTATCGTGCTACTTCACTGTCAGAGTCTGATGTGTGCCCGCCTATGTTCGTCATTTGCATGCTATGAAACGTGTTCCGACCAGCCCCATCTCAAAGTGTACCGTATTTTCAATAGAGTAGAAAGAAAGTTAACTTATCGTACCTTAGTTTATGAAAAAGCGTAGAAAATCAAAACAATTACAAACAGTGCATAGGGAAATAACATATGACGCTTTTTCAAAAATTGCCGAATTTCATTTTCGACGCCTTTAAACTAATGTAGTTACGATTTGGGTAGGTATTTTTACCCAAATTTGATATTAACGGAAGCACTGGCCACTGCCTGGCTTCAGGAAATTAAACATTGGCCAAAGGTATCGTTATTGTTTTCAAAATTAGATGTTTCTAAGACCACGGGGTACCAAAAAGTGCGTGTCCCACGTTCCTTTCTGTTACTTTCAATAAGGAAATAATGTTATTTAGAGTGGTAGGAAAATTATTAAATTATTCACATACCATCTTTGTGGCATCGCATTTTGATATCTCGAAATCATTTTTTTTAAAGCGCCATTTTATATGATTAATTCAGCTAAATGTGTCTGTCCCACGAATTTAAGTCCTTGCCGTTACCAGCAACCAAAAGCTAGCAAAACTACCTGACATTTTAGCTGAAAGAAAACGAATTTCTTTGAGGATAGATGTGGTGTTTATTTTACACTAACGAGGCATCAGCTACGTGGTTTGTTGAATGTGCACAGAATTAGGTTCATTCAAAACCTGAGAGTTGATTTAAGTTTGTTTCATGTTTCGTACCTGTTGTTTTCTAGTATTATTATAGTATGTACCCACTCCATACAGTGTTTCCTTCTTTGACACATGTATTAATATATTGTATAACAAGCAAATTAATATTCATGAAATTGCTTGGTATACTTTCCTTCCCAAAATCCCTTGCGCGCCAAGAAGACTCGATCTTGATGATACTTGCATGTTCAAAACGAAACGCGAAATATGCTCATACGGCAACATTGACAAGCTCATTATGTGTAGCAGTATATAAATACTTCTTAGTGTATATGAACGCTGGAAATTTATATTCCATACACACACACGAACGGAAAAAAGACGCCAGGAAACGGGAAATTGAGATGTCAGCAGGCCTGGGCCCATAAGGGAAGCACCCCCACAAACGGTACGTGAGCGCAAGTGGTATGATCAAGAAATAATAATTGCATTCAAAGAAATTTAGAATAATAAAAAGGAATACATGTTTAGACAACATGAGATAATTAAATTTACGCCGCCTTAGATAAATGCTTGTACAGTTTTACTTTAAACGCAGTTAGGGAATTAACTTGTAAATGCGGAGGAAGAGAATTCCACAGGAAACCAACTGAGTATGACAAACTGGATTTATACAAATCAATGCGGGGCCGCTTTATGCTCAGGCTGCTCCGAGAGGTGCTGAGAAAAATGAAATGAAATGAAATAAAACTTTATTTTACAAGGATAAAAGAGTAGGTCACAGACCTATTTTCAATCTTGTCCATGCTACCCACTACAACAAATATAACAGTAACACACACACACACACACACACACACACACACACACACACACACACACACACACACACACACACACACACACACACACACACGCACACACACACACACACACAAACACACACACACACACACACACACACACACACACACACACCTCATTCTCTTACGTACACCCACAGGCCAATGGGAGAGAGAGAAAAAAAATGAAATGAAATGAAACTGAAATGAACTGAAATAAAACTTTATTTTCCAAGGATAAAGAATAGGTGCGCAGACCTGTTTTCATTCTTGCCCTTGCTACACACTACAAAACAAACTAACGTAGGCTACATAAAATCACTCTCTTACACATACACACACGCGCGCCGGTGTGCTATTGCCACATGCACAGGTTTGTGCCAGATTAGCGTGTAACCCACAGGCGCCAAGCCAAGCCTGCACAACCCTCCACACGCACGCACGCACACACACACACACACATATATATATATATATATATATAATTTCCCCGTGAGGGATTAATTTTTAATTAATTTTTCAGTGAATTTCCCCGTGAGGGATTAATAAAGTATTATTGTATTGTATTGTACTGTATTGTATTGTATTGTATTGTATTGTATATATATCATGTAAACATACATTGCTATCACTTAAAACTATACTACAGCAAATGTAAAGAGCATAACGGATTTTGTAATTGAAACCGCTATTGTTCTCATCATAAAAATCAACACGGAGAGAGAGAGAGAGAGAGAGAGAGAGAGAGAGAGAGAGAGAGAGAGAGAGAGAGAGAGAGAGAGAGAGAGAGAGAGAGAGAGAGAGAGAGAGAGAGAGACAGAGAGAGAGAGACAGAGACAGAGACAGAGACAGAGACAGAATGAATGAATGAATGAATGAATGAATGAATGAATGAATGAATGAATGAATGAATGAATGAATGAATTATACTTTATTTCTCAAGGATGGAAACAATAGGCGCACAGGCCTCTTTTCATGTTTGTCCTTGCTAAACTACAACATTAAAAGCAACATTAAAAAAACATGTTAACAGCACAAAACAAGCGGCTACACCCACAGGTCATTTGTGTTACATTCCGATACAAGTTCCAAAGTCGCTGAAGATTACACACTCACACAGTAAAATGACAGGGTCTTGGGGGCGGGGGGGGGGGGGGGGGGGGGGTGCGATGTAAAGTGTGTTGATAGAAAGCGACTGCACACTTATGATACAGATACTCATGTGTAGGAATTTAGTGAGCAGGCAAAACACCACGATAAAGAGAGATATTATGTAAAAGCTAACAAGTGCAAAACGGAGGACCACAGGAAATCATTGACATAACTCTTTTGGACATTTTATCTACGTTTCTTTCAAGTTTGCTCATAGATGTATTTAAAAGCTTTCGTCCTAAACAATGGAAGATGTCTCGTTTGCTGTATATGTGGAGGAAGTGAGTTCCATAAATAGGCACCCGAGTAAGAAAGGCTGGATTTAAACAAGTCAATTCGGGGCCGTTCAATGACGAGACTGTTCCTCAAAGTGCTGTAAACCCTTTCGCTCTCAGTGAAAAGCTTAGAGAGAGAGAGAGAGAGAGAGAGAGAGAGAGAGAGAGAGAGAGAGAGAGAGAGAGAGAGAGAGAGAGAGAGAGAGAGAGAGAGAGAGAGAGAGAGAGAACAATGAACCTTTATTATAACGGTAAAAGTATTTGGTAACAGGACCATTTTTCAAACTTGCCGTTACTACCATTAAGCTAAGAACTAAAAACTACCATTGAACACTATCACAAACAAAACAGCAGAGAGAGAGAGAGAGAGAGTAGTAGTAGTAGTAGTAGTAGTAGTAGTAGTAGTAGTAGTAGTAGTAGTAGTAACAACCACACAAAAAACTCCATTATATTCGCCCCTAGCTATCTACGCTCGCTTGTTGTTGTTTTTTCATATTTTACTGTGTTGCTCGATGATTATTTATGTGTGTAGAGTAGCAGGTCAGTTTGTAAGAGAGGCATTCGCATGCCTAAAACTTTATCCTGAATAAAAACGTTTCATCATCATCATCATCATCATCACCATCACCTAAAACAGTCAATGCAAACTGGACCGCGCCAACAGAGGTAAAGGTGTGTGTGTGTGTGTGTTTTTTTTTGTGTGTGTTTTTTTTATCTGACGTTCATGTTTGGGCCCTTGGCAGCATCGCTATGTCTGCATGCTTTGGTTGCGTGAGCACGAGAAAGCTACCACACTTTCCGACCTCGAAGGTTATCTCCTTTGCAGGCCTAATCGGATATGCGGAGCGAAGAATCTATGCTGCTGCAACGCTAGCCCCTTGAGTCACGAGAAGTCAAGGAGACCAAACTGAAGGTCCTCAGGCTAGTGCAGCAGTACTGCAGTGCGTGCACAATTCAAGTACAATGACCTTAGAATTTATTATGGACAAATATATCGGATTCATGATCTCGTGAATCCGTTAGCGTCAGTGTAAAAGGCATGTTAGTGCTTAGTACAGTCAATTTAGAGGGGGGAAAAAAGTATCTTCTATATTGAACAGTGTTTCGTGTTTAACAAATTGGCTGTCCGTAGAACTTTTGTCGAGGTGATTCCTGCAGGAATGTATTGTATATTTACACACTCCCTTCATGTGGCCGGGTGCTCGACAGGCTTATAACTCTTAACACAGTTTTAAAAGTGAAATTTACAATCGTTTTAAAACATCCTGTTTAGCGCACTTAGATGTGGTGCACGGAAGTTGTAATACTGTTTTAGCAAAGATTTTCGCTTTTAACTTTATAAGTGCTCAGAGCTATTATAAACGCGTTAAAACACGTTTTAAATGAATGGACGCCGAATGGATGCCACTGTGCATCAGCCGCTCCATCGAATTCGACAACATCAGCAAAGAATAGAGAGATTGTTGTGTCCTATGACGGAATACAACGACGAACAACATCGGTGTCAGCGAATGAGATTTACTGAGAATGGCTGAAAAGCCGTCGGCAGTGAAATATTGTCAGAGAGATCGACAGAGGTCAGACGGCGTAATAAAACGTGACTTTGTATTATATTATATTGAGCAACAGTTTACTTGATAGAGTGCCGATAACAGACAGATGTGATTACGAGACCTGAATCAAAATGACCGAGTCGTAAGACGAGGACATTTTGATCTGGTCAAGTAATGACATCTGTCTGTTTATCGGCACTGTATCAAGCAAAATGTTGCTCAATATAATGTATGTACCCAGTCCAAAACAAAACTTTACCAGAGTCCTTCCGATTACCGCCATTGGTGCTGAAGTGGTCAATTTCGCTATATTTGGGCATAAAACTTCCCAGCTTGACACTACTAACCGAAATGTACTCAGCGCAAATCCACCCAGGCGTATTCTATCCAAAGCAAATGTGTTCCTCTGATTTTCCATTTATTTTTAGAACTAAATAAAAACAGCGTGAATCTTCAAAGCCATGATTCCACCCAGCATAAATCGACAAATACAAATATCTCAATGGAATAGCGACAGCACACATTTACACTGTTCATTCAGGCGGTGCAGACTTTCGCTGGATATTTTCCCGTTTTTAAGTCCCTTCTATTTATAGAAGGGACTTTTTAGGACAGGTCGCGGTGGGGCGAATTTAACAGCATGTCCATACGTCATATCTAGTTACGCTAACCTCGCTGCTGACCGTACATTTGGCGCGAAGCGCCGTATGTGTGTATGTATGTATGTGTGTGCGTATGTATGTGTGTGCGTATGTATGTAAACAAGAGAATCTCCGATATTTCTGTACACACAAGCTTGAAACTTGGCGAAATACTTTCTTAAGTGGGTGGCTAAGAGAGTCTCCGAGCATATTGTAATTGAATGTCTCATTGAAGACATAAACAACCGTTTATAGGACCCAGATTAGAGTCCTTAATTGTAGTCATATTTACTTGAACTTTTGCATATAGCTAGTTTGGAAAAAGTCATTGGATGAGTTTATTAGCCAGCTTTGTGTCTTTTCAACTTCTTTAGTGAAAATAATTATTTTCAGAAAAGAATTAAAACACGAAAAAAAAACTTTACTTCTAGAAAAAGTCAGACAGTGGCGGTGACGTAAAAGAGGCAACTCCGTCATCACGCAGACACTGACATAATAGTCTAAACATGAAGTCATTTTCTCTCTCTCTCTCTCTCTCTCTCTCTCTCTCTCTCTCTCTCTCTCTCTCTCTCTCTCTCTCTCTCTCTCTCTCTCTCTCTCTCTCTCTCTCTCTCTCTCTCTCTCTCTCTCTCTCTCTCTCTCTCCAGGCGCATGAGATCATGTTTGGAGTTGTTTGGAGCACGCGCGGACTAACACGCACACACACATCGATGCGCTTTCAGAAGAGCATGCAGGTCACGTGTACTTAGTATATCATGTAGCTAGGTAAAGTCAACCTCCTTTCACACAAATTATAGCAAGACTGAAACTGTACCGTGAAGTTCTAGTTTTGTCACCATTTGTTCAAGCCTATGAAGCGAAAGTGAAACTCATATCACGTAAAATATAAAATTACGTAAAAACTAAAACGTACATCATGACAAATGACGTTCGACAAATCATTGACGCTTATGTCCTGCGACCCTTATAGAACTCACTGACGCATTGGCAGATCTGCGAGACTTTTTCAAAAGGAGATAATTCAACATCAGAATCAGGTCAAAGACAAAAGGTAGAGACCATTGACAGCGAGGACAGCTCTCATATAAAGGGACTTTGTGGGTTATGGTTCATCCCATCTTGTTTTGTCTACCGTATTGAAAATACGGTAGACTTTAGGATGGGGCTGGTCGGAGCGCGTTCCGTAGAATGCAAAGGACATAACAGGTGGGTGGGGCTCATGGTCTGGCAAAGAAGTAACACGATAAAAATGACGGCACGTCTAGCCACTCTAACGCTGTTGAACGTCGTTTTGGCGCGAAGCGCCGTATGTGCGTATGTATGTATGTATGTATGTATGTATGTATGTATGTATGTATGTATGTATGTATGTATGTATGTATGTATGTATGTATGTATGTATGTATGTATGTATGTATGTATGTATGTATGTATCTATGTTTGAATGTGTGTATGTATCTATGTATGTATGTATGTGTGCGTATGTATGTATACACGAGAATCTCCGATATTACTATACCCACAAACTTGAAACTTGGCAAAATACTTTAATAAGTGGGTGGCTAAGACAGCCTCCGAGCATATTGTAATTGGATTAAAGTACGCAATTTTGATTATATGCACTTGAAATTTTGGCCGCCGTGAGATGGCCTTCGTCGCCTACTCGGCGTTAAACCCAAATAACTAATTGAAATTTTGGATATGGCTAGTTTGTAGAAAGACATTGGATGAGTTCGTTAGCCAGCTTTGTACCTCTTCAACTTGTTTTAAAAATAAAACTTCAATGCAGAAAAAGTGCCCGAAGTAAAACTCCTTGATTTCATCAGAAGAATCAAACAGTGACGGTGACGTAAAAGCACCATGCCATGACGTGAAGCTCTTTAACGTCACAAGCTATGGCCCGCATAGTCTCGAGTTCATGTCAGACTTTTCTGAAATGTTGCAAAGGAGGTGACATGACGTAAAGTTTACATGCACATAGGCTGAAGGGAACTTTACCGTCCAACACTAAATGTATGCTTCAAACATACAGAACCCAGCAAATCTGACACTGCTGAACATGTTTCACCGCGAAAATTCCCTCTCGCACGTCTCCGATATTGGAGAAAACAGGCGAATACGCTGCCTTAGGTGCGACCACAGACATTGATACATTTATGTACCTGGGTGTGATACTTCTGATGTGTGTTTGTCTTTGTATAAATGGTGATCGGTTGTGTGCCACGTATTGAACTGACTCACCGCGGAGATTTCGCTTGACTGTGTAGACATCAGTGCTTTCTATAAACGTGCGTTGTTGAGTAAAGTTTACTTAATCAGAACACGGATAATGACGGAAAATGCCAGCGGGTTTGTTTATTTAGTACTTTTCTAAGGTTGTCACTATCACTAGCGGACATCAGTGTCGTCAATCTCAATAGTATGGCGATTTGATTCGTGTGGTCGCTGCTGTCTATTCTCCGTTTTTATAAGAAAAGATAAGATAAGATACGATAAGATAAGATACGGTAAGATAAGATAAGATAATATAGAACGTTATTGCCATATGTCCACATACAGTAGGAAATATGTGTATGGGAAAGAAATTTCGAGCGTACGTACACACTAAGACGTATTGTATTACTAGTGAACAGATAAAGACCTTGCTAATGTGACAGTATGCGCATATTTAGGGTTTTTGCATTGCGGACAGAGGCAAGCATCAAGACTGAGTCTTTAGTCTGCAAGAGATTATGGGAAGGAAAGTATATCGAGAAAGTTCAGGAATATTAATTTCCTTGTTATACAATATATCAGTACATGTCATGTGTCAAAGGGAAATTTTATGGAGTTGGTACATATAATTATAATAAACTCGATTTTCATCAATGCCTAGTTAGCACAGTTGGTAAAGTGCACAGCCCAAATTGTCATTTTTGAAACCACGACTGGCCCTTCAAATTTTATTTTTCTTTTAGTTTTTTTGTTTGTTTGTTGTTATTGTGCTGATCGTATTTATTTACTTACTTACTTATTTAATTTTTATTTTTATTTTGCTGCTCATGCTATTTATCTATAGAATTTGTTGGCTAGTATAAGTTCATAAGTATGTATGATTGCTTTTTTTTCTAAATGATACTTAATTCCCCAGTGGAAGGATACGTTTTGTCTTGACACAATACATTTAATTGACGTCTGTCTTGCAGGTGTTACATTTTTTTTTTTACGAACTTCACGTTATACCTTCCGTTACATCTTTCTCATCAGAAAAAAATAAGTCGCAAATTGTGCACTTGTTTGTATGTATTTTCTAAACATTAATTTCTAAATATTAATAAATACGATTAGAAAAGACAGTTACACCACAATTTATTAATACGTTTAGGCTTGTTCAGAATATATATAAACACAAGTAAGGGAGGACCGATTTATGAAACACTTAAGCAAATATGTCTCGCGCGACCGTCCAAAGAAAGGTAGAATCAATCCCAAACTAGGGTTTGATAGAGATTATGTCCATGCATCTTAGGACAAAGCCATATTTTAAAACACGAATCGACGCAGAAGCAATTCCAGTTTGAACAAGATCAGGATTTCATCCCAAAGTCTACCGTATTGTTTGGAGCTCAGATGCGTTTATCTTTTAGGAACATTCACAGTTGTATATATTTTTAGGCGTATTATGCTGATCCATTTCCCTCCTCTCCAAGCCAATCTCTGATCAACACACACGTCGGCGCACACAAATAAAGACGGACACACGGCGCTTCCCGCCATAAGTACACTCTGTGGGCTGGTGTAGCGACAGGAATCCATCTCCTTCTACTCTAACCCACCCGCTGATCCACACACACTGGCACACAGAAATAAAGACGAACACACGGCGATTCCCGTCATTCGTAAGCTCTGTGGTCTGCCGTAGCATAGCTATTCTGAAGAAGAAGAATAGCACGAGCACCGAAATGACGTCACTTCAAGCTTCACGTCATGGCATCATTAGTCCCACAACACCGTGTTCATAGTGACGAATGGATATTATACGTCACTCATCGCAGTACTAACATTTGACGTAATTTGACGTATCAGAGGAACAACTTTGCAATTTTCTTGCTGATTTTCACGCCTAGGGTTTACAGGTCACAATTTTGACCTAATCCTAACCCAGGACCGCGACAAACAGCAGGCTTATGCAAACACTGTTCATGAAAAATCATGCGTGTATTAATGAGAAGATAGGGGAGGGAGGGGGGGGGGGGGAGGGGGTGTCTTATAAGAAAAAATAAAGTTATGTCAGCTGAATACGATGCGATATTAATGAGAAGAATGGGGATTTTTTCGTAAAAAAAAATTCAGTTGTTTGAAGAATAACCCATATAATTCGTGAAATTAATCCCAAAAACGTGAAAATATTTTTTTTAAAGACATATATATTTAATAATCACTTAAAACGTTCTAGAGATACAAAGCTGGTTAACGAACTCATTCAATACCTCCCTTTTATCTAGCTATATGCAAAATATCTAGTAAAAATAAGAAAAATTACGGACTCCAGTATGGATCAACCGGTTTTTGTGAAACGGCCATATTTCTCGTCAATGAGCATCTTAATAAAAAAATCGAAAAACAACGTCTCGAGATAATTCTTTTAGGAACAATATCCTAAAATTTCAAGCTTGTCCGTCCTTAAACGCGGGCTCTAGTCGCTGTCACACACACACACACACACGCACACGCACACGCACACACACACACACACGCACGCACGCGCGCGCGCGCGCGCGCGGAGCTTTGGCGCCATAAAGACGTTCTCTAGCAAGGTGTGAGTAGCTATACGTGACGTCATGTTTATCTTGTTACTTCTTTGCCGGAATTTGTGCCCCGCACGCCAAAAACGTGATGTGCATGCTCCTGAATGCGCTCCGATCAGCCCCATTTCAATACGGTATATAAAAAAAAAAAGTGACATTGTTTTATATTAGGCACCATTTGCCTAATATGAAAACACCAGGTCTCCTATGAAACAGTGTGACTATAACATTTTGTTGGAAAATTAAGTATGAGAGATGGTTAGCACACATGATAGGCATCATTTAACTTTGAAAGTGAGTTAAATATAATGAGTCATCCGCCATTAGTCCATCCATCCATCATCCTTTGTAATTGCAATTGTGACAGATTTTATCATTTTAAATATCTGAGAGACCATCAAAGCCACAGACTTCTAATTTGGCATTGTGATCCTATTTGATAATAGCTTTGACTGTCATTTGCGCTGACCTCCATGAAAGGTCAAGGTGACAAAGGTCAATAAAGGCGCGATTTTTTTAAAGACTAGTTGCAACTAGTTATAATTTTTTTTTAAAACTTGCCGAATACAAAACTGATGATACAATTTTTGTTTGCAGCTCTACTAAGTTAACCACTCGTTAAGGTCAAAGGTCACGGGAAGTAAGAAGGCCTTTTATGTTAGGTTGTTGCTATTACATGTAGTTCGTATGTGAACTTTGCAGTAAGACCCCAGTAGAAATGTTGCTAGGCATTACACTGTCTATGCATATTCAGACATGGTTAGCAAGTGTGTGTCCTATGTATGGCGGAATAACAGCTACTGCATTCAGATTTTCCACCTCAGAAGTAAAACTTGTTAAAAGCTAGCATTATCGACGCTTGTTTATGTACATGTTCAGAAGCAGATTCACGGAGAGAGGGGTGTTCCAGGGTCCACAGCTCTCAGAATGTTTTTTAATGTGCAATTTGCCATTTTGGAGAGTTTGGAACACATAACCCCTTCCCTCCCCCCCCCCCCCCCCCCACCCCCCCCCCCCCCCACACACACACACACACATCCTCCCGCGCCTCTTCTTGGAAACTGGAAACGGTCATTGAGAATGTGGACCCCCTCCCGTCGTTTGATTTTCCGGCAGTGGTGACAAGGTCTCCAGACCTCTCTCCCCCTTCAATCGAACCCCCCCCCCCCCCTCTCCACACACACACATACAGCGGTTTCAGAGGTATTCTCTACACAATAATCTGCAACGAAACAAAACAAAAATGGCAACTATGACCTTGACCATGTGGTAGAGGTGCAGTTAAGATTGATGGCAATGTAAGATGTGGTAAATCACTATTATCTAAATTTTGGATTGAATAGGCCCAATGGTTTTTTAGATATTGCCTAGCATACAAATCTGCACAAAACAAATATGGCTGCTGTGAGCTTGGCTTTTAAGGCAGTGAATAGATTCTGGTGTGTTCTGTGTCGTCACAATATCACTATTTGCCATTTGGATCAAATTGTTTTGGTGTTTACAACAACACTGCCTGGACAATGGCATACTTAGTAAATGTAGCCGTTGTGACTTTGGCCTTGAAGAAAGTGACATGATCCTGGTGTAGGATACTCTGTATTGAGAAAAAGTATCAACGTCTGAAATTTGGAACAAACTGGCTGGATGGTTTCCGATATATACGCTAGGCAAACACTGCTCCTTATGAAACACTGTTTCATATTAGGTGCTCTTTGTGTTTATAATAGGAACAAGATACCTCTCAAGGAAAATGTGTGCCTCCAAAAGAACAAAAAGAGAACCAAACGAATGCCGCTAGCCTCCGAAGACTGCTCTTCATGACAAGAGTGGTGGTGTTTTTTTTTTTAAATCACAAAACTGAATGCTGATTTAGGTGTTTCAAAACTGCGAAAAATAAAAAGCAGAAGGGTTAAAAAAAATTATATTTTCTCGGCGTGTTTTCGTTTTCATCACGCCTGACATTCTTGTACCGGAAATAAGGCTCAGTAAAGTAGCTCTATATTATTGCACAGGCAGAATTTAGAAAAGTTATTCCGTTTCGACGGGAGCAAGGTGTTTCATAATAAGCACTGTTTCATAATCGGGGCTCCTCCCCTACACAATTTGCAACTTTTTTTCTGATGAGAAAAATGCAACGGAGGGTATGACGTGAAGTTCGTAAAAAAAAAGAAAACAGAAAGAAGTAACACCTGCAAGATTAACTTTAATTAAATTAAATGTGTCAAAACACGTCAAACGTGTCGTGCACCCGGCCCCTGTGGTGCACCCGGCCACAGGGCTTTCGTTTTCACAGCAGCTTATAGGGTCTGTATACCTCCGAAAATACCTGGCGGAAATTTCAACGGCTCCACAGCCCTCATTCGAACACTAAAGGATACACGTATTGGGCCAGTAATACTGAATCGTTAGCATGTTAGCATGTTATTGAAATAAATGAAAAATAAAGCTTCTCGGACACAGATGCGCTGAATATTACTGCGTCTGCTTACCCCTTCGTCGCAGTTTCAGTACGTGATTTTGAGTGAAGGACGCACAGAAACGGCAGCCTCATAAACGTGGGGTTTTTTTTGCGTGTTGTTTGCTGTCTAATGTTTCCTCTTCGCTTTATTTTTCCAACAGGTTTTCACAGTGAGTCTAGTGATACTGGTAATACACAATATTCTTTAACTCATTCTACCCCAAACCGAAATCCTAAAATTTTGCCGTTGTCCTCTGGAAACTGCATTGCAATGCAGGACACAGATCGACCATGATAGTTGAAGGGTGATGCCAGAATAGCTTGGCGCCCATAGACGCCAAGCTATTCTGGTATCACCCTTCAACTATCATGGTCGATCCTTATCTTCCTGTGGTGTGTCTGGGGTAGAATGAGTTAAGACCCGTCAGTCGCGGGATGTTGACAACATAAAATTACACTTTCTACTACTAAAACACCCGCAATATAATTTACAGCATCTACTTGTGTTCAGAGCCGACGCAAACGCCAGCATGACCCCAAAACCGGATCGACATGGAGTCCTGATCAGGCTGGCGTGCAAGTCATTTGGCGTGTGACAGCGGCAGGCTGATCATACGGCTGCTGCAGCAATCAAAGTCCAACCACTGTTCAAAGATTTAAAAAAAATATTCGTGCGCACTGACCGGAAATTTGTACGCTTTATTTTTTAACACTTTAATTCTAACAACCATCGCAACTGTTTCTTTCTCAGTAACAGAGCCAGAGGTTTTCTAGCCAAACAGCATGAAGGTGACACTTGCTCTGACCTTCACACTGACCATACTGGTAGGTCAGTGTCAGGGTGCGGGTTACGAAGACGAGTTCTACTTTGCCCGTTTTCCGGACGACTTTGTGTGGGCCGCCGCTACTGCCGCCTATCAAGTGGAGGGAGCTTGGAGAGAGGACGGTAAGGCCGACTGTCGTACAGTTATCTTTCACATCCCCTCAGATTTCTGCCCTTCAATGGCAAAGCCACTACGGCCTTTTTTGTTTGTTCGTGAAAAGCGAGATTTGCAAAATTATCACATTAAAAATCTCGCTTTTCATTTTTTTAAAAACCCGACATACTGTTCTTTGCCATTTAGTACAGCAATGTCCTCAGATAAATTATGACAATCAATCACCTGTGTCACGATTAGTGGTCAGAGTTGGCAATCACGTCTGTCGCGACCAGTGAACAAAACTGACACTCGTCTGTGTCGCGATCAGTGATCAGCTGGCACTCGCTTGTGTCGCGATCCGCAGTGGTCAAAGCTGGCAATCTTTTTGTGTCGCGATCAGTGATCCATGGGTGCTTCTGTTGAATTTTCAAAAACCTGAAATGTCCAGAGATCCAAAGACCCCTGGCCTCCGGAGCATGTAATTCCTTTTGGCAGGTAATTTTCAAAAACCGGAATTCCGGCACATAACCGGCACAGAAGCACCCATGTACTGATCAAAGCTGGCAATCGCTTGCATTGCGATCAGTAGTCAAAGTACAGAAAACTGTCAAGCCAGTCTAAGCTAGTAGTGACAACGGCTAGTAGTGACAACCATCACAATCATCGACCAGCAATTATCTGAACTTTCTGCCTCGCACACTATCCCCACAGCTTCTAAAGCCATCCCCCCTAAAAAGATAATAATAATAATAATAATAATAATATAATAATAATAATAATAATAATAATATACTGCTACTACTACTAATAATAATAGTAATACCGTGACGTATGCTTAGATCGCAGCTACTACATTTAACGAGTTTATAATCGCTGCAAAGTAATTATTCAAAGAGTGGTTTTTTTTCTCGTGCTAGTCTTAGAAAACGGATTATCGCTCACTCCTTGACGCCTGTGATGGTCTCTTCCGGTGAAGTAAAGCTTAGAAATCCATGTGTGTGAAACAGAAGGTAAATGTAATGCAAGCACGGAACCTCGAAGATTGCGGAAAGGCGGTAAAGTTGAAACAGTCGGGTATTATGGAACAGGCCAATTTGAGACATGGGAGAGAAACAGAATGTATTTGACTGTCTGCTTCCTTATAGCTACCTCCCGTACGTGGATTTCACCTACTAAAATGGTGCAGAGCGACAAAATGTCAAAACAGTGAGCAAATTAAAAAAATTGCAGTCTGCCATATAATTTTTTGGTCTGAAGAACCGTCGTGATATGAATATTCTGGCTGCTTATTTCAGTGGAAGTAGTGTTCAACTGAAAGCTACAGGTATTGTGCACATTCTGAACAACTTGATCGCAAAAGATAAAACATGAAAAATCGGTGAGAAGCGCTGACTTGACCTACCCCATATAGGGTAATATGGAACACCTGACGTCGGGTAACTTGCAACAGCGTTCCGTATGCCGTGAGGTTTACTAGCCTTTGCCTCTCCGGAGGCGCCCAAAAAGGTAGTGACCCATAGCCTGGTTCACTTGCATCACCGCGTGACCGCACTCGGGTGGGCTTGCATGCCATGTGTGGGGGCCAGACCTCAAAGTCCTCTTAAGTTCTGCCTGAATCATTAAGATATTAAGCCTTGTGTCGCCGCGAACAGGCACTGCATGAGGCCTGTTGTTGGGGAGGCTATGTACTGGCAGGGAGTGACTGACACGCTCTTGGATGAAGCATTAGTAGTGCGGACAAATGATGCCACACCACTGTCGTTTATCCTGACTAAGCGGCTGAGGATGACCCCAACGGTGTGCCACCCGGCATTGAGGTGCAAGGAAACGCATCAGGCTGGATGAGGTGTGGATCCAGTTAGGGTGTTGTACCCGTCCTTTGGTAACAACGCAGGACGCTACGACTGCCTTGTACCTGATACAGAGGTGAATGCGCTTTCTCTTTCCGTTCCTCACAGGAAAACAGGAAAGAGCGAGACAGGAAGGGGATTCTCAGCAGTATCATCAGCGAAACAACCCAAGTGAGAGCCAGAAAGAGGTTTCTCCTTCAGCCTATGTGTGCATTATGGACATATCCCCGTTGTAAACTTCCAAAATAATCATTGTAAAAAGACATTCACGCACGCAGGAGTCAGAAGTTCGTACATAAACCCCTTACAAGAAGACGCTGCTTAGCAAGAAGAACAGTACCGACGTCACCAGCAAGAACAAAAAGAAAGGAAGACAGAAGAGGAGCAGTAATTTCACAGTAAATGAGAAAAGCTCTTTTTTTGTTTCATGAGCACAGAAGAAGATAGGATTCAGTGCCAACGCTGTGCTCAGTGGACTTTAGGAGTGTGTCAGTACAAGAAAAGACATTTTGTTCGTATGTGAACTGTGTTCATGCTAGTTTCTTTTTTTTCTTTGCAAAGCTGAGAAAAACAAACAAATAATAAACAAACAAAGTAGATTCTTTCCTGATTCATTACTGCTTGAACAGCTGTATCTAAGTTATACTGAAACACTGTTTCTGTGCAGAAGACATCAGTTTCTTTTGTTTTGGAACACGGCTGTACTTCAGGTAGTGGTAACTGTAAATAGTATAAAAAAAATACGTTTAAATACAGGTACATCAAAAAAACTTTAAACGTTTGGGACTTAACGTCTTTTGTTCACCACAATGGCCATTTCAAGGACGGGGCACCGAATAGGGTCTGAACAAATTTTGACCACAGCTGGATTCGAACCCGGAACCTTTAGGACAAAAGTCGACAGCTCTATCCTACCACCGAACCACCCAGATCCCCATATGTAGATCAAGCTCTAGTTTTTTTTGTTTTTTTCATGTTGAATTTTGTGCATGACGTGCCATATGCATCCTGAAGTCAGCCGAGGGTACCTTCAGGGTATTTTGAAAAGTAATTTACGTAGATGTCTTTGTGGATAATATGGAACAGCAGGTGGGCAGTATGGAACAGTGGTCCATATTCCATTCTACCCGCCCTCAGGTGCAATACGGAGCAAAATCACATTTTAAAATTTAAAAGTTCTCTTGCATACTTTTTTTTCTGAGGCTTTCAGTGTTTGCTCATGTTTGTTTGATACATCAACCCGTGCTGTATAACAACATGTCAAATTTATTTCTACCTTATTTTGTTTAGCGATCATTGGCATCCCCCCCTCCCCCCAGGCGTTCCATATTTTATTACCTTTCCAATATTAGCAGAGCACTCTAACCTGCTACTAGTACACACTTACATGCATCACGGATACCCCACACTGTTGAACAAGTCACGTTTGGTTTGGACACCGTAATGCATGCAGCCACCGGTATTGTTTACAGGTGAGGTTTAGGGTACTGTTCACAGTGCCAGTGGCTCCAAGCACGAGGGCGTTAATATAAGTCTGCTCGGTTGTTTTGTATTGAGTTAATGTTCAGCAGTGCAAGAACAAGACGGTTTTCATTAAAGTTCACACTGCTGCAATTTAAAAGCTCCCCCAGCCCCCAACCCCCTCCATCCCGACCACTACGAACCCCCCATCCCAAAAACAAGAAAGGCAAAGTCCTTATGGCTCACGTGTATAACCGATCCACACATGTGTGACAATAAGTAAAAAGATGGCTTCTTCACCAACAAAATCCGTGTTTTCTCAAAATTTAGTCAGTTTTCACTCATCTGTGAAACCCCTGTCTCCCTTGACCTTTGCGATGAGTCGTTTAAATTAGTATACATAGGAAGGTCTTATAATCAGTTACCTTTGTGCCGAATTTGATTGAAAAGTTTGAAAAAAATGTTGAAAATACCTACAATTCTATCAAAATTGGCATTTTATACACATTTGCCGACTTCTTATGACCTTGACCTTTCCGAGGGGTCATCCAAATTAGTATGCATAGATAGGTCTTACCATCAGGTATCTCTGTACCAAGCTTGAATTTCAAGTTAGGAATAGTAATTGAGAGAAAAAAAAACACTTTTCTTTGTCAAAATATGGCTATTGTTGACCTATGTCCTGAACTATTGTGACCCTTGATCTTTCCGAGGCGTCATCCAAATTAGTATACATAGATAGGTCTTACCACCAGGTATCTCTGTAGCAAGTTTGGGTTTGAAGTTGTGAATAGTATTCTTTTGTCAAAATATGGCTCTTTTTACCTATTTCCTGAGCTCTTGTGACCCTTGACCTTTCCAAGGGATCAACCAAATTAGTATGCATGGAACGGTCTTACCATCAGGTATCTTTGTACTAAGTTCGGCTTTAAAGTTGTGAATAGTATTTGAGGAAAAAATAAATTATGTCAAAATATAGCTATTTTTGCTATTATTTTCTGAACCCCTATGACCTTGACCTTTGTGAGAGGTCAATGAAATTGGTATGCTTAGAAAGGTCTTGCCACTAAGTATCCTTGGGCCAGTTTGAAGACTGTAGCTTGAATATTCTCAGAATAAATGCCAACGTTAAAGTTTACCACGGACGACGGCGGACGGACGACCACTGGCCCAGAACATAGACTCACTTTTGCTTCGCACGTGAGTCAAAAAGGCAACAAAAACTGTTCTCAAAGTAGTTTCAAGCCATAAGCCTAAGATTCGTGTGTATGTGTGTGCGTCTCTGTGTGTGTGTGTGTGTGTGTGTGTGTGTATGTGTGTGTGTGTGTGTGTTTGTGTGTGTGTGTGTGTGTGTGTGTGTGTGTGTGTGTGTGTGTGTGTGTGTGTGTGTGTGTGTGTGTGTGTGTGTGTGTGTGTGTGTGTGTGACAGGCAAGGGAGAGAGTATCTGGGACGTGTTTGCCCACACCCCAAGTACTATAGACAACGGTGACACGGGAGACGTGGCATGTGACAGTTACCACAAGTACAAGGAGGACGTGCAGCTCCTCAAGGCCATGGGGGTGAGAGAAGTACACACAAACCTCATACCTCATCGCTTTATGTGTGCGTGCCTGCGATTTGGTCCAGACGAGCACACAGAGTTGCGCCACACATGGGCTTCTTTTCTGTTTACTATAAAGGCCAGGTGCTCTAGGTGTGATTCGTAAAGCTCCTATCCTAAGAGTTTCTTCTTCTCAGCTGTCACTCCTGGCATTCTTGACGCCGCTCTTGCAGGTAAGCCATTACCGGTTCTCCATCTCGTGGCCGCGCGTGCTGCCCAAAGGTCGTGGTGACGTGATCAACCTGGCGGGCGTGGGCTACTACCACCGGCTGATAGACGAGCTGCTGAACCACTCCATCCAGCCCATGGTCACGTTGTACCACTGGGACCTGCCTGACGCGCTGGAGCAACATGGCGGCTGGCTGGACGATCGCACTGTGGACCACTTCGTGGACTACGCCGACCTCTGCTTCAGGGAGTATGGCAGCAAGGTATGCTACCCTGTCCTATTTTAACTCTTCACTGCTTCAGACAGTATGCCAGCCAGGTATGCTACCTGTCTTATTTTAACTCTTATTAAGTCTCTTCTATTTACAGATGAGACATGTTAGGATGGGACGCGGTGGGGCGATTTTAGCAGAATGCCCGTGACGTCTAAGGCGTGCAGACCTCGGACTCTGACAGTGAAGTAACACAATAGAAATTACGGCATGTCTAGCTACGCTAACCGCGCTACTGAACGTACATTTGGCGGGAAGCTTGATCGTACATTGCTTAACGTCCCGACAGCAACAAGACTTTCTCAGGACGTGCCTGCACTGCTTGTGAAAAAAAACAAAACTAAACAGAATATTGAATGTATGTCGCAAGCCGGTCTAATACGCTAAATAAACCTAACTAGACCATTGAGCAACACACATCCAACATCAAGATCTACAGGCAGCGCAGACAGTATGGAGAGTTTAAAAAAGGAAAATACAGGTGAATGTACCAAGGGTAGACAGAAACACAAGCCCCAGAATATAGGGGAAAACCCACCCTGTGGGGCTGACCAGGGTGACCCTGGGAACTAAAAAGTAGGTAACCCCACCGAAGTCCCCCAGGGCAGACCCAGGTGGGGGTGGCGGGAAGCGCCGCTTGTTTGCTTGTGTGTGTGTGTGTGTGTGTGTGTGTGTGTGTGTGTGTGCGTGCGTGTGTGTGTGTGTGTGTGTGTGTGTGTGTGTGTGTGTGTGTGTGTGTGTGTGTGTGTGTGTGTGTGTGTGTGTGTGTGAACAGGAGTATCTCCGGTGTTTGTGTACGTACAGGCCTGTTTACGAAATGCTTTGATCGAGATGTATTTTGGACAGCCACCGAGCATATTTAAATTAGGTGACTCGTTAAAGAAAAAAATTGCCGTTTTTGAGTCTGTAATTTTTGTTCTATTCACTTGGAATTTTGGATACAGCTAGCTTGGAGATAGACCTTGGATGAGTTCGTAATCCAGCGTGTTTTTTTTTAAATAATAAATTAATTCATTTTTGCAAGTTTTGAAGACACGTTATATTCCCATCAAACAGTCAGCCATGGAAGAGGTTCTCAGTCAGCCAT
>BTPG01000007.1:163498893-163593893 GCA_036245525.1 Semisulcospira habei
TCCGTACCACTCAGACAAAGCATCGTTGGGGTCATTATGGTAGTACACTGTATCAAAGGGTGTGCTACTTAAAATCACAAAGAAATGTTTATGGTTGAAGTGTTTAAGTGATCTGTATCTAATAGTCGTGTGCTGATGTTTTCGGAATGAATTATCCGCTTTCAATGCCCAGCAACAGCACACCAGGTAGTGATCGCTAACCCCTACCTGAGGCACGTCTACTTCCATCACCCTTGATTGAGTAGTTGTATATATGTGGTTTATAAGGGTGGAGGAAGTTGGACTAACACGAGTTGCTGTTTTAACTAGCTGCTTTAAACCAAACATAGACATGGTGCACTCCCAAGCAGGGTTATTCAAAAACATGTTAATATTGAAATCGCCTAGGATCAAAATTTCAGAGCTGGACTGTCTGACCTTATCCATCATGACGATAAAGTCGTCGAACCATTGAAATGTTGATGCTGGGTTCCTGTAAATGTACCCGACCAGCACGGGGCTTGATTTGTTTGCCCTTAACTCAACCCAAATGCATTCCACGGTTTTTGACTCCAGGTCCCCACGCCTGCGAGTAATACCGCTAATTGAATTATGAATGTATACTGCAATACCCGTTTGTCCCGGGCATTCAGCATCGCGGCGGCAGTACAGTGAAGTCCTGGATAGAAACGGCCTCATCGCTGATGTTAGGATTGAGACGCGATTCCGTTACACCAAATAAGTGAAATGGATTGGGCTGACTCAAGAGGACACACAGATCGGGAACTTTGTTAGTTAAATGATAAACATTTAAATGGCCAATATGTAACTGGCATGATTGCTAATGTATGTCAGTACTAAAGAGTACTAATGAAAAAGCTTATAAATGATACAACGGCAATTTAATAAGAACTGAAATTGTGAAACAAGTAAAAATTAAAAATAATAATAATAATTTTAAAAATATCAGTCCGCTCTAACACACAGAATGTGGGAGGCAAGTGAAATAACTAACATAGATCTCACTACCTTGCGACCAGAAAATACGTCACAACATACTAAGAGGGACTAATCCCTTCAGCACACTTCAACAGTCAAAGCTAAACGACCCCGCTGCGCGATAGGGGAAATAAGTCCGTCAGCGCTGCGAAAGGACAGATGATCGTAGTGTGAATACACGTGGAACACTAGTAGAGAAAGTGTCACGGTGCACAAGTACTAGTGCTATAGAAGCGTCACAAATCGCACAGAATGAGTAGATCGGTAGTCACGAGTAATAATAAATAATAATGCATAGCATTTATATGGCGCAATTCTCATATTTATAATATAACTCAATGCGCAGAATGTAGCCGCGAACTGAACCCAACAAGCACGCTCACGTGAATCACACGCATTCACTCACACACTGTACGTAAACACAGAACATTCACGTGGTGCTAAGGGCAAGCTCAAGCGAGCTACACGGTATTTGGAAATCGTTTTGTATTTGAAATTTTATTAAGTTGGCTGAAACTGATACCAAAGTGGAGGGGGAGGAAGAGCCGGAGTACCCGGAGATAGAACCCCCGACGGTCCGCCCGAATTAACGGTGACACTTACTAGAGGAGAAAAATCCGACGCCGGAACACGGAATCGAACCTCGCACCTTTAGCATTGGTGGCAGGCGCCTTAACCACTGCGCCACGGACCGCCCCTGTCGGCAGAAGTCAAAAGGATGTTAATATTGGACCACGTGCAGTGGTTGAAGTTAAAAACAAATGAATACGTCTCTGCGCAAACACAAAATGAGCAATGGCATGCAAGTAAATCAATTTGATGCTGTTCAGTGATAGCAAAGCACAAAGTTGTGTAAGAGTAACTGAATGTTCTGGAAATGAGTCTAATACACACGGACGGGTTGGCTGTACTGTGCCCACAGTTCCTGCTGTGCGTATGGCGGGTATGTGAGCGGGGGGACGCTGAAAGGATACGCTGATTGTGTCATGCTGAAGTGTCCCCATGGACCCGCCTCGCGATACTGTGGAAACGCGGCACTGTATGGTGGTAGCAGTGGTTGCTGCCAAATAGGATACTGGCCCGGCATTTGTTGCTGATAGCTACATTGACTCTCTGCTGTACCACCAAACCTGGATTCGCCGTACTGTGATTCCAGACTTGGTGCTACAGCAGAGGACACTGACAGTCCACCTTGACTTTCCGTTGCAGCACCGAAACTGGATGCACCACAGAGTGATTCCAGGTTGGGTGCTGCCGCGGACACTGACTGTCTGCCGGCTGCGACATCAGCGTAAGTGTTGGTGGTGCCAGCGTGTCTTTCACATCGCTGACGGCGGTCACGGCCACCACCTGCAGTCTGGTTGTTGGGTGGGGTGACGTCAGTAGCTGGCCCGCCTCTCTTTATGTTGAGGGCCAGACTGATGGTGCCCTGGCGACTAGGATGGATGGGGTCACCGCGCCTGTAGAATTTTCTGCGCGGGAACCCATCAACAGCAGTGAAAACCTGAGTGTTATCTATCAGTGTGACACACAGCTTTCTGCACACATGGAACAGGTTACTGTTGGAGGCGGTGATGACCCTGTACAGCTGGTGTCTACTGTCGGTCGGCAGGATGGAGGATGCCTGCAGACGAGCGTCGGGAAATACCCGCTTGCATTCCCGGACGAGCTGTTCCCACACAGCGCTGGTCACTTCCTTCTGTTTGCAATCGTTGACCCCCACGTGGAAGGTCACCAGTGCCACCGCTGTGTGGGACGCGTGTTGTCGCTGGAGCCAGCTGAGTAAGGATAAGGTTTATGCACCTGGGCACTACAAGCTTAAGTTATCTGAAGAAATAGCTGATGAATTAGTTGAACTAATTGATGAATTAAAATTGAAATGGACTTGCCTGTTTGAATAGAACTGTATCCCCTTGCTGTGAATGGAACACCCCAGTATCAAACACAAGCATCCAATTTCCACCTCCAGACTATTATTGAGAAAAAAAGATATTTTGCTGTCTATGTATCTTATAAAAATGTCCAAGTAACCTGATGACTTGAGTCAAGTTCTTATAAGAACTTATGTTAAGTCGTTAACAAGTACTTGTTTTAACTTACTTATAAGGTAACTTTGAAGTCACATACAAGTTATAGGTAACTTAATATAATTTATTATTAGGTGCCTGTAAATTACCTGTCCTCAAGTGACAAGTCACGCTAGGTTAAACACAGACCCTGTCTGCACTGGTCTATAAGACACTGACTTGAATGAAAGACAATCTCGCCTTGTGTGTGGTTTGAAGCAAAGTGGTACACCACACAGACACGCCAGCGGTCTGAGTCCCTGCGTTATGAGAATGGTTCTAATGAAAGAAACTAGGTTTAATATAGGGATTGAGTGGCATGCATAGGCGTTGTCCCCTGGGTTGGCAGCCGATCAAAAGAAAATGTACTAAGTGTATTGAGAAGGCGGGGAGGGTGATGGGGAAAATTAGTCATTAATTAAGGGTCAGCTTAAGGCAATCTCCAAATCCTGAAGGATCATGGGTTGACAAGTGATCGAAGAAACGCTTTTTCAACGATTTGAAAATGTACCGAATGCACTAAATAAAAGCGGCGAGTTGGTGGGGTTGAGGGAGGGCGATAGCCAAAATTCCTTTGTTCCAGACATGAATGCGGCAATGATGAGGATGCTGGTTTTGGGATCCCATTATCTCTCTCTCTCTCTCTCTCTCTCTCTCTCTCTCTCTCTCTCTCTCTCTCTCTCTCTCTCTCTCTCTCTCTCTCTCTCTCTCTCTCTCTCTCTCTCTCTCTCAGTTTGAAAACTGGTCCTGTTACCAATAACTTCTACCGTTGGAAAATAAAGGTTCATTGTTCATTGTTCTCTCTCTCTCTCTCTCTCTCTCTCTCTCTCTCTCTCTCTCTCTCTCTCTCTCTCTCTCTCTCTCTCTCTCTCTCTCTCTCTCTCTCTCTCTCTCTCTCTCCACAACGTATCCGTGGGCCAAGATTGAAGACTGTGGCTTGAATAGTCTCCGAGAAAATGCCAACGTTACAGTTTACCACGTTCGGCGGACGGACGACCACTGGCCCAGAACATTGACTCACGTGAGACAAACAACGATGAGCTACATGTTAAATGCCTGACAAAAAAGAAAAGTCTTTAAGTGAACTTTAAACTGGGATAATGTGGGCAGATTCCGCATTTCAATTAGCAGCAAGTTCCAAACACTAAGGTGAGAGAACGCTCTCCGACAGTCTGTATGTTAAGCTTCGGGATTTTTAAACGTTTTTCACTGGAGAAACGGAGGGTACGTGATGGCTGATAAACAAACAGCTTGGTCGAAAGGTAGGGCAGGAGAGATCCAAGAAATGGTACTTGGTATGAGAAAGACCTCTCGCCAAAAGACGTAATTCTCACAGTTGGAAAGCGTAATAGTTTTGTGTCTGCTGAGGAACGGAGCTGTCTTGAAGGTGTGAACAGATGAAGAAGCTCAGAAAGATAGAAAGGCCAGTAGAAGAAGACAGACAGGTTTGACAGATGGATGGTACTTTGTATTGTACTCTAGGCAACCAATGGAGTGAACGCAGGATGGGTGTGATATGGTGACTTCTTTGTCTTGACAAGCCGTGCTGCTGAGTTCTGCACCCTCTGGAGCCGATCCAGAAGGTACTGAGGACAGCCACACAGGAGTGAATTGCCGTAATCGAATCGGGACAAGACAAAGGAACAGACCAGTGTTTTAGTGGCTTCTGGTGTGAGAAGATGTCTGATGGAGATAATGCGACGCAGTTCAATAAACTCAGATCTACAGGTATTCAAAACGTGTCGTTTTGTGAGAGACTGCAATCAATAGTGACACCAAGATTTCTCACTTGAGCAGAAAAACTGACTTCAGTATCTATGATTGTGATGGACTGCAGTAAGGAAGAAGATATTCTGGTAGAGGAAACTAACATGGCTTCTGTTTTATCTTTATTCATTTTTAGTTTGTTGGCTATCATCCATGTTCTAACATCAGAAATTGACTGTTGCACACACTGGATGATGTCATCGACCTGCTCAAAGTGGCCTGACTACAACTCTTAGTCATCAGAGTACGCGTGGTGTGAAATTGGGTGTGCAGCTATGACACCGGACAAAGGTTGTATATATATATATATATATATATATATATATATATATATATATATATATATATATATATATATATATATATATATATATATATATATATATATATATATATATATATATATATAATGAAGAGCACAAGCCCTAGGACTGACCCCTGGGGTATTCCGAAACACAGTGGGGCTGAGACTGAAAGATGACCACAGACAGAATCAGTCTGTGGCCGGTTAGACGAATAGGATTTGAACCAATCAAAAACCTGTCCCTGGATACCAAAGACACTTCAAGGCGACAGAACAAGGTGCTACGGTCAATTTATCAAACGCGCCGGACAGATCCAGCAAAGCTAAAACAGAAACCTGACATCATCCAGTGCAAGCAACAAGTGATTCGTGATTTTTAGTAAAGCTGTTTCGGTGTTATGACTCGCGCGGTAGGACCCACAGTCTGATCTGGACTTTAAGAAGGTGGATATCGTCATCTTAACACAGTGATGAATGCAGTAAAATACCCGGCAAAATACTGACGTGCGTGTCCGCATTCCATGTAAGTATATGTACAATACAACAGGTACTGTGGTGTGCAGGTAAAGCTGTGGATCACGTTTAACGAGCCCTACTACACAGCGTTGCTGGGTTACGAGACAGGCATGTTCGCGCCGCGACGTCATGGTCCCGGCACTTACACGTATATTGTCGCACACAACATGATCCGCGCACACACGAAGGCCTACAGGCTCTACCAGAGGGACTACAAAAATATACATGGAGGTGAGAAAAACCTGCTTGAATTGTTTGTCTTATGTGAAGGAAATATTGGGTACTGTGTTACACAGTGTCAATGACAGGGTATTCAAGATAAAAGGTATCTGCATCTCGATCACCGTGCTTCAGACAGTTAACATTGCTGCATTTTGAAGTACATTGATAATTTGCTATGAGTGTTGCCGATGATAACTGTCTTTTAAAATAAGTGGAGGTGACCCTCAACATGGCCTGGTCCATGCCTGTCTCTCCTGCAGCAATCTGTAGTAAAAAGTCACAATACTGTGTGTACAGGACGAGTGGGGATCACTCTGAGCATGCCCTGGTCTATCCCCGCCTCCCCCTCCTCGGGTGACGTGGCGGCCCAGGACCGTGACCTGCAGTTCAATGTCGGCTGGTTCGCCCACCCGCTTTTCATTAACGGCGACTACCCGGATGTGATGAAGACCAAGGTGGCGGAGAAAAGCCAGGCACTGAACCTGACCCAGTCCCGCCTGCCCGTCTTCACGCCCACAGAGATAGCCGACAACAAAGGTACATACTGACCATACTATAGCACTGTCTTTATTCCCTCAAAGTTTCGGGTCAGTGCGGCATCTCGCTGAACTTTCACAATGCCTTACTTGCCGTAACCCCGGCCGGGGGGTGGGGGAGGAGGGGGGAGGGGTGGGTGGGCTCTATAACCTTGGTATGCGTTTGTTATACGAGCTATTCTTGCAGACCCCAAAGACGCCGCGGACAGAGTGGCCGCCGATCCACTTCACAGTCCTGACCTACGCCGACCTCGATACTTCAATAAACGTCATGTATTTCATCAAGCTGCAAGAGGCATAGGTCCTCATCAACTCCCGCACACGCGTGGGTTCACGAGGACTTTCTTCAGGAGCTTTTCTCTCCTATGCTTCTTAGTCTGCCAGCTGTATCTGCACATGATGGTTTAAAAGGTATACCGCCGTGAGATGGCCTTACTTGCCTGCTCGGCGTTAACCCCAAATCATGGACTTTAGTAGGTATAGTTGTCGTTTAATGGCAGGGAAGGGAGTACGTTGTCAAAACAAGTCTATCCTGAGGATGTTAGCGTACATCCGAAACGTGTAGGAGATTATTACTGAAATCAGTGCACCAGTTTACCTACCTTGGCTGCATCATCACGTCAGACGCCAAGCTGGACAAGAAGCTGGACAGCAGGCTGGCAAAAGCGAACAGCGCTTTCGGGCGTCTAACCAAGCGGGTGTGGCACAATCAACAGCTGAAAACAGGCACCAAGATCAGCGTGTACAGAGCTGTCGTCCTCACCACCCTGCTGTATGGTTCCGAGTCCTGGGCTCTCTACCGCAGCCAACTACGACACCTCGAACGCTTCCACCAGCGCTTCCTGCGTACCATCCTTGGCATTCACGGGAGTGAATGTGTCACAAACGTCGAGGTCCTTGAACAGGCAGAAACTGTGAGCATCGAGGCTTTGCTGCTGCGGACACAGCTCCGATGGGTGGGGCACGTCTCCAGGATGGAGGTTCATCGCCTACCCAAGCGAGCTCACCACTGGACACAGAGACAGAGGGGCACCAAAGAAGAGATACAAAGACTGTCTCAAGAAGTCACTTAGTGCCTGCCAAATCGACCACCGCCAGTGGTCTTCACTTGCTGCGGACCGCGACACCTGGCGCTCCACCATGTACAAGGCAGCCGTCTCCTTTGAGGACTCTCGCAGAGCTAGCCTTAAAGACAAGCGGCTCAGGAGAAAAAACAGAGATGCCACAACTCAGAACCCTGACCAGACCTCCCTCTGCAGCCACTGCGGTCGAACCTGCCTGTCCCAGATTGGACTCCGCAGTCACGAGCATGCCTGCAGACGCCGTGGGCAACCCCTATAGAATCTTCGTTCGCGAAGTCAAGCCAAGACATCTACAAATGTATATGAAATATGTTGAGGTTTTTTAAACACTCGCTTGCTATGCACGACTCCCCTGTGTTTTGTGTGTTTGGTTTGTGATACCACCGTCTTAGGTGAGTTGTTTTTGTCGTGTCGTGTCGTGTCGTGTCGTGTCGTGTCGTGTCGTGCCGTGCCGTGCCGTGCCGTGCCGTTGAGTCGAGTCGAGTCGAGTCGAGTCGAGTCGAGTCGAGTCGAGTTGTTGAGTTGAGTTGAGTTGAGTTGAGTTGTGTTGTGTTGTGTTGTGTTGTGTTGTGTTGTGTTGTGTTGTGTTGAATAGAACGAGTATGTGACCGAACATTGTTGGTTGTTTCAGGAGCGGCGGACTTTCTGGGGCTGAACTACTACACAAGTCACTACACGACGAGCGCTACACAGCCCGTGGATCCGCCCAGCCTCAGCACGGACCCCGACATACGCACGTGGCAAGACCCCAGCTGGCCACAGTCAGTCACGTTCCCTGCTCTGAGTTTTGTTTCGCCGATTTTAGTCTATATGTGTAGTTCTTACGACCTAGGCTGCAAGGTCCAAAATCATAGATCAGCACGCATTTTACTCTGTTGTGTTCAAAATTTGTCTTTCTCATCTAATTTGTTTTTATTGCTCCTTTAATTGTTTTCTTACTGCTTTGCGGACATGGGTGCATCTTTACTTTAACGACTGTAAACGTTTTGTCATATCCTCGTGTCATACTGAAGGCGATGCACTTTTCGTGCAGGTACGTTTTTAAACAAACAACTCATGTCAAAATTATGAATGATTTAGTTTGTTTTGTCACATGAAAAAATGGATACCTAAGGAAACAACTGTTCAGAAAGCCGTTCAATGTTTACTCACAGGACTGCTTACTCCTGGCGGTCTTACCCCAAAGGTATGCGTGCGGCGCTGAACTGGCTGCGTGACCAGTACAACAACGTGACAGTGTATGTGACGGAGAACGGCGTGTCGCAGAGTGATGACAACCTGCGTGACACACACAGGATCGACTACATAAAGGACCATGTGGACGAAGTGCTCAAAGGTCGGAACTTTGAGAGTATTGTGTTGACTCTGGTGCCTTTTGTTGTTAACCTTTCTAGCGGGTTTAGTTACTACGTGATGTGCGTCAAACGGCTTCTGATTGCGATTCTATAAACACCTCAAATATTTAACAGTTCAGATTTGTTTGTTCGCAAAAAGCATCTTTTTTTTTTTAAATGTATTGTATGGTAAGTTAGAACTTATTTGTAAATATCAGGCAGAATTCTACAGTGGTTTAGAGCATCGGTGCACCTTACAACAGAGGTAACACTGGACTGTTGATTACAGCGATCCGGCTGGACGGGTGTAACGTGCGGGGCTACACGGCGTGGTCACTGATGGACAATTTTGAGTGGGCACAGGGCTACAGTCAGAAGTTCGGTCTGCATTATGTCAACTTTTCGGATCCCAGCAGGCCGCGTGTAGCCAGGGCCTCGGCACGATGGTACACCAGCGTCATCCACGACAACGGGTTTCTGGTACAGTGTACACGCTCTTGTGGTCTCTCGATTTCTATTTCCGTGGTGAATAGACTTCGGTACATGTATCGAAAATCTTCTGAGCGTAAGTACACGACTATGTCTAAGAATAAATCTACGAAGGATACATGGCTACAACAGTAAAACTGAGTTGCGTATTTCAGGTGTGAAATTGTTTAAGATACACCAATCTGCTGGCTGTGAAGCAGACACACCAGAGAGAAAAGGAAAGTGATCATAAATTTGTAATCAATACCACTCATGCAGATCGTGCAGTATTTACTCCCTGACCGTGGTCTGCCTGTGCGTGCAGCCAGGGTACCCGGCGCGTGGCGGTCAGGCGACAGGTCGGGTGGGGATGGAGAACGACTTGGAGGTGCTGTACGACCAGTTCCCGGACGACTTTGTCTGGGCCTTTGCCACCGCCGCATACCAGATAGAGGGCGGATGGGACGCAGATGGTTAGTCAATGTCCTGTCACCCAGAACAAATCAAGGCTTCATGGATAATTAAAATAAAAGGTCATGTTCCGAGACAGAAAATAATTATGGGTTATTTCAGTGTGTGTCGCCATTCTAACTTCATATATACATGAGGATTATTGGACGTTTCAGATTGGGACAATATTGTAAACTGAATCTGATTATGAATCGTATGTGTGGATGTTCATGAATACCGCGATCTCGTTATTTATTTTTAAAGTACCCAGCGTTTTCTTCAGCAGTGTATGCGTGCGTTCTGCCTTTATATGGAAAATGCCCTATAACGGCAGCGTTGTTCCCCAGGCAAAGGAGAGAGTATCTGGGACAAGTGGGTCCACGAGGGGCGCGCCAACAACAACGAGACGGGGGACGTGTCCTGCGACAGCTACAACAAGTACCAGGAGGATGTGCAACTCATGGCCAACATCAAGGTCAGACACACACATGGGCATCAGCTCAGTCAGCAAAAGGTTGTCAGGCAGACGTCAGCCATAGTTGGGTGGAGCACGGCTCTGCGCAGACCAACCACTCCTATATCGGCCCGATAATGTTTTGCTCACTGAGCACTAACAGCCTGTGACATCACAAAAGGTCTGCTTTGTTCTCTGAAACACAAATGTACTGGGAAATAGGACTTTGCAAGCAATGTTCCTTGTGCTTACTGTCTTGTAAACTGGTTTTGTATTTTCTAGAAAATACGTTCAAACCAATGTCAACCCAATGATGGAGTAATTTGTCATAATTGTTTTTCGCGTTCTGGGCTCTCGATGTTTTTTTTCATTTTTTTTTTTCTTTTTCGGTTCATATGACAGTCTGGAATGACTGAAATGTGCTTAGCTCATTTTTGTCCACGGTATTGAAAATACGGTAGACATTGAAAAAGGGCTATCCTCAGCCGTTCGATAACATAGGCGGGCAGGTGTCACACTGTAAAAGTGTAGTAACAAGATAAAATTACGTCACATCTAGCTACGCTAACATTGCTGTTGAACGCAGATCCGGGGCCAAAGCGCGGTATGTGTGTATGTATGTTACGTTTGTGGTTGTGTTATTCTCTTTAAGGCGTGTGTGTGTTGATCCATATGAAGGATCCGATGTTCAGTTATTTTAGATAAGAATCGTGTACCCTTTTAGTATGATTGGGTTGTTTGTTTGTTTGTTTGTTTGTTTGTTTGTTTGTTTGTTTGTTTGTTTTGCCTGCAGAATTGCGATCGACTTTTGTTGCGTAGCTACAATGTTGTAAATTTTGCTAACTTGTTGCAAAGTCCGACCTATAATAACATGGAAGGTTCTGGAAGAGGCGCGATTGTTCTAATGACCTCTTGTAGTACCCATGTTGGCTACATTTCGCAACATTTACGGAATGCGCCTAGATGTTAGTGAAAGGTTGTAGATAGATCTAGAGTGTTCTTTTTAATAAATATTAATGAGTTTTTGTTGCGTTTTCCTTTCTGATTGGTTGTGTAATCTGCAGTATACTATTAGGAAAAAACGAGCTTTCAACTTGAATGCTCGAGAATTTTCAAAATCGACGAAATAATGAGTTTTGACACCGATTAGCCGCGCCACTGGCCTACAATTTAACAACATTGGTTTCGTTGTGCGAGTCACGTGATCGTAAATATGGCGTTGGAGTCCTAATTCTAAGGTAATAGTCACGTGCAGGTTATTTTGTGTGATAATCGTTCCATTTTTGTTTTGGAATGTGGTCATGTACCGTTATTAAAACTGGTTGCCGTTTGTCAATTAATTAGGCAGCAGTTTACAGGCAACTGATCATTACTTTTGATTGACATGCTGCACATCGGAAATGCGCATGAAACAGAAATAAAATTTACCGTAGGATTGAAGTCAGCCATTAGCCACTTTTCAAAACCATATAGACTTGGCAGGAAACATCATCCACTGCATTTAATGGGACATCTGTTTACCATTACTCGTTTTTAAGTCTCTTTATTTATAGAAGAGACTTTTTAGGATGAGACGTGGTGGACTAGCGCCATCATAGGCGGACTACACTAAAACTCTGACAAAAGTAACAAAATAAAAATCACGTCATGTCTAGTTACGCAAATCTTGCTGTAGAACGTACTTTTGGCGCGAAGCGCCATGTGTGTGTGTGTGTGTGTGTGTGTGTGTGTGTGTGTGTGTGTGTGTGTGTGTGTGTGTGTGTGTGTGTGTGTGTGTGCGTGTGTGTGTGTGTGTGTGTGTGTGTGTGTGTGTGTGTGTGTGTGTATGTACGTAAAGAAGAATATATCCGAAGTTGCGTACGTACAAGCTTGAAATTATGGGAGGTGTTTTATTCAAGCGGTGCCTAGCCCCTCCGATCATTTTGAGATTGGATGTCTCATTGAAGAGTGAACTCATTCTACCCCAACACCGAAATCCTTAAATTTTGCACCTGTCCTAGGACTGCATTGCAGTGCAGGACACAGATCGACCATGATAGTTCAAGGGTGATGGGGTAGAATGAGTTAAATGACCGTTTATAGGAAGTCGGTTGACCCACATTATTTTCATTATATTCACTTGCAGTTTTGGATATGGCCGGATTTGGAGAAAGACATTGGATGAGTTTGTTAGCCAGCTTTGTATCTTTTGAACCTTTTCAGTAAAAAATAATTCTATGAAGAAACATTTTTTTTAAAAGTAAAAAATCGAATTGTG
Organism: Semisulcospira habei; assembly: GCA_036245525.1. NCBI lineage: Eukaryota > Metazoa > Mollusca > Gastropoda > Semisulcospiridae > Semisulcospira > Semisulcospira habei. Next base: position 163,511,328 of record BTPG01000007.1, read on the forward strand.
GGGCCGGGTGCACAACAGCCTTCTAACTCCTAAAAAAGTGTTAAAAGTGAAAAAATTACAAACGTTTTGTAAAAATCGTGTTTAGCGCACTACGATGCGGTGCACGGACGTTTTAACGCTGTTTTAGCGACGATTTTCGCTTGTAACTTTAGAAGTGCTCGGAGCTATTCTAAACGCGCTAAAACGCTTTTAAAACTGAATGGACGCTGAAAGGGCGCCATTTTGAATATGCCGCTTCATTCAATTCGGCAACATCAGCAAAGAAAAGAGAGATCGTTGCATCCTGTGACGGAATACAACGACGAACAACATCGGTTTCAGTGTTTGGGATTTACTGAGAAGCGATGAAAAGCCTTAGGAAGTGAAATATTGTCAGAGAGATAGGCGGAGGTCAGCCGGCGTAACACAATCTGACTTTGTATATAATTATAATTAGCTTGATTACCATCAATGCCACAATAGTGCCGTCGGTAAGGCACGCGCTCAGAAATGTCACTGGCGTGGTTCGAGCCACAACCTTTCCGGTTTTCTTTTATTTTTTATTTGTTGTTATTGTGCTGCGTGTATTTAATTATTTCCCTATTCCTTCAGCAGGACTGCTTCCTCTGACGAGGAATTTTTCTTTTTAATTTTTTTTGGGTGTGTGGAAATAGTCTCCACCAGACTTGGAGAAGCCATCTTGGAATGAAACTGACGTGTTTTGACGCAATAAAGTTAATTGACGTTAGTTCTTCTTTTTGTACGAACTTTCAGTTCGTCAGCTATTGTTTCACGTCATACCTTCCGTTGCATCATTATCAGAAACAATAAGCTGCAAATTGTGTATTTGTTTGTACTCAATCATATTCTAAACATGTCTAAATATTAATAAATTGTGGTGTAACTGTCTTTGCTAATCGTGTTTCTTTTTTCATTGGGATTTTCTCTCCATACTGGTGATTATAAATCTTTACTGTGAATGAACTTTTCAAGGAACCCCCTTTCAGTCTATTTGTATATCGGTGACGGGGAAATGGCGCAGTGGTTAAGGCGTCTGCCTCCAATGCCAAAGGTGCTAGGTTCGATACCGGGTTCCGGCGTTGGATTTTTCTCCTCTGGTAAGTGTCACCATCTGGGCAGTGGGCAGATGTTCACATCTGCACGGGACATAGACGACCCCGGACCCCACGAGTCCCCTGCTGCCTTGCAGGCCTGGCCGCTTGGCTGCGGAAAGGCTAAGGGAGGAAACCCCTGACATCAAAGCCCCCGTGTCTCCGGGGAAGGCTTTTGGGCCAGAGACTAAGACAAGGACAGTCTGATATAAAACCTACGACCTGAGGACCTCGATGCCACCGTCCCAGCTTGCTAGGCCATGGCAAACGAACCAAGGGTTTAAAGGGTGGGGCCAGTACTGCGCACACTGCACTCCACCAAAAAGCTCCACCGCGCAGACTTTAGGAAACGCCCAGGGACTATGACACTGAACTTTCCAAGTCCTGTAGCGATGGGCAAGGGGCAAAACGGCAGGTGAAAGATGTCACTGGAAGCCGCAGTCTCAAACCTGCATGCAGGCGGTTTAGGATATTGGTCGCCTGATGTTGACCTGGGGATGACAACGTCACTCGGCACACCCTGAACGACCAAGCAGCCTTCTCTAGGGACAGCACTGCTTGCTCCACACGGAGAGGGGCCTAGAAAAGGTGGCCTAACCAAAGCTCATCCCCTCGTAACCCCAGTTGGCTAGCCGCGGTCAACGGGCATCTTCTCATGCGGTCAGAAAACAAGAAAAAACAACGGATCCACTCTCATGACGACCACGACCGGACTCAACGTAGCATGCTGGAACATCCGAACCATGCTCGACACAGCAGACAGCGGACGCCCTGAGCGTCGCTCCGCCCTCATTGCCCATGAATTGCGGAGGTTAAACATCGACATCGCCGCGCTCAGCGAAGTACGCCTCCCGGAGGAAGGCAGCCTCCAAGAACTTGGCGCTGGGTACACCCTCTACTGGTCAGGCAGGCCTGCATCAGAAAGACGGCTCTCAGGCGTGGGCTTCATGGTGAAGACCCCCATTGCGACTAAGCTGGAAAACCTACCAACGGGTCACTCCGACCGCATCATGTCCATGCGCCTCCCACTGAGACACCAGCAATACGTCACCCTTCTCAGTGTGTACTCCCCAACCCTCCTGGCAGAGCCTGCAGAAAAAGACAAGTTCTACTCTGACCTGCGCAGCCTCCTGCAGAGCACCCCTGCAGACGACAAAGTCATCATCCTTGGCGACTTCAACGCCAGAGTGGGCCAAGACTCTGAAGCCTGGAAAGGAGTCCTCGGCAAGCATGGCGTTGGGAACTGCAATGACAATGGTCGCCTACTGTTGGAGCTCTGTGCAGAGCAGCAACTTGTCATCACCAACACTACTTTCCAGCAAAAGGACAGTCGAAAGACCACCTGGATGCATCCTCGCTCCAAGCACTGGCACCTTATCGACTATGTCCTAGTGCGTCAGAGGGACCGCAGTGACGTCCTCCTCACCAGAGTGATGCCCAGCGCAGAGTGCCACACTGACCACCGCCTTGTTCGCTGCAAACTCAGGCTCCGCCTCAAGCTGAAACCCAAGAAAGGGAGCCCCCCCCCCCCCCCCCCCAAGAAAAAGCTTGATGTTGCCAGCCTTCAGCGTGACGACAAGAAAGCTGCCATTCAGGCCGATTTACAGCGCATGCTCAAAGACACAGTTGATCCAGCAGACTCCTCCCCTGAAACACTCTGGGAACAACTGAAAACTGCTATTGTAAAATCTTCTGTGGAAGTCTTGGGCTTTGCTAGAAAGAGGAACAAAGACTGGTTTGACGAAAACGACGTAGAGATCCAGGAACTTCTAGCAAAAAAAAGAGCCGCCCACCAGGCCCACCTAGCCCAGCCTTCCTGCCCTGTGAAGAAGTCTGCCTTCCGCCTCATCTGCAGCAGTCTCCAGCTCAAGCTTAGAGAACTCCAGAACGAGTGGTGATCCAGAGTCGCACAGAGGACCCAGCTCTGCGCTGACAACGGTGACTACAGGGGCTTCTACGAAGCACTGAAAGCAGTGTATGGCCCTAGGCACCTGGTACAAAGTCCTCTGCGAAGCGCTGATGGACAGGCACTCCTCACAGATAATACCTCCATCTTGAACCGCTGGTCGGAATACTTTCAGGACCTCTTCGACGCTGAGCGCACTGTTCAAGAAACAGTCATCCTCCAAATCCCACACCTTCCACTAAAGGTTGAATTGGACGAACCGCCCACCGCCGAAGAGACCCTCACAGCCATCCACCAGCTCAAGAGTGGCAAAGCAGCAGGCATTGACGGAATCCCGCCAGAGATATGGAAACATGGAGGCCCAGCACTGCACAACAAGCTCCACGACCTCTTTCTCTGCTGCTGGGAAAAAGGAACACTACCAAAGGATCTCCGTGATGCAGTCATCATCACCCTGTACAAGAACAAAGGAGAGAAGTCTGCCTGCTCTAATTATCGTGGAATTACCCTGCTGTCCATTGCCGGGAAAATTCTCGCAAGGTTGCTCCTGAATCGGCTGGTGCCTGCCATCGCTGAAGACCACCTCCCAGAGGGCCAGTGTGGCTTCAGAGCCAACAGGAGTACCACCGACATGGTCTTTGTGCTGAGACAGCTTCAGGAGAAGTGCCGCGAGCAGAACAAAGGGCTGTACGTAACGTTTGTCGACCTAACAAAAGCGTTTGACACTGTGAGCAGGCAAGGTATGTGGCAGATCCTGGAGCGACTAGGCTGTGCCCCAAAGTTCCTCAACATGATCGTCCAGCTCCACGAGGACCAGCAAGGCCAGGTCAGACTAAACGGTGACCTCTCAGAACCATTCCCCATTCGCAACGGCGTGAAGCAAGGCTGCGTGCTGGCACCGACCCTCTTCACCATTTTCTTCAGCATGATGTTGAAGCAGGCCACAGTGGACCTCGACGATGACGACGCAGTGTACATCAGGTATCGTCTCGATGGCAGCCTGTTCAACCTCAGACGACTGCAGGCCCACACGAAAACCCTAGACCAACTGATTCGTGAGCTGCTCTTTGCTGATGACGCTGCCCTCGTTGCACACACAGAGAGAGCCTTGCAGCGCATTACGTCCTGCTTCGCAGATGCCGCCCAGCTCTTTGGACTTGAGGTCAGTCTGAAAAAGACAGAGGTCTTTCATCAGCCAGCACCCAAGGAAGAGCATCGCCCTCCCCACATCACCATCGGCGAGTCCGAACTGAAGTCTGTACACCAGTTTACCTACCTCGGCTGCATCATCACGTCAGACCCCAAGCTGGACAAAGAGCTGGACAACAGGCTGGCAAAAGCGAACAGTGCTTTCGGGCGACTATTCAAGCGGGTGTGGCACAATCAACAGCTGAAAAAATGCACCAAGATCAGCGTGTACAGAGCTGTCGTCCTCACCACCCTGCTGTACGGTTCCGAGTCCTGGGTCCTCTACCGCAGCCAACTACGACTCCTCGAACGCTTTCACCAGCGCTGCCTGCGTACCATCCTCAGCATTCACTGGAGTGACTATGTCACCAACGTCGAGGTCCTTGAACAGGCGGAAACTTTGAGCATCGAGGCTTTGCTGCTGCGGACACAGCTTCGTTGGGCGGGGCACGTCTCCAGGATGGAGGATCATCGCCTACCCAAGATCACTCTGTTCGGCGAGCTCGCCACTGGACACCGAGACAGAGGGGCACCAAAGAAGAGATACAAAGACGGTCTCAAGAAGTCACTTAGTGCCTGCCAAATCGACCACCGCCAGTGGTCTTCGCTTGCTGTGGACCGTGACACCTGGCGCTCCACCATTCACAAGGCAGCCGTCTCCTTTGAGGACTCTCGCAGAGCTAACCTCAAGGACAAGCGGCTCAGGAGAAAAAACAGATTTGTCGTAACTCAGAACCCTGACCAGACCTTCCCCTGCAGCCACTGCGGTCGAACCTGCCTGTCCCGGATTGGCCTCCGCAGTCACGAAAATGCCTGCAGACGCCGTGGGCAACCCCTATAGAATCTTCGTTCGCGAAGTCAAGCCATGATATCGGTGACGTAGTGCGGTAGATAATTGTTAGCTAAAACGTTAACTTTTTTTAGAAACGTGTCATGCACCAGTTTTAAAAGTGTTTTAAAACCTCTGTTAACTAAAACGATTTTAACTTTAAAATGCTTTAAATTTAGAAAGTTGTTGTGCACCCGGCCCCTGGAGAAAATCAGACAGTGACGGTGACGTAGAAGCAACAATTTCGTCATCACACAGACATCGACGCATCCAGTATGTACAGCCTGCTCAGACAACGCAGACTGCGCTGGCTCGGCCACGTTCATCGAATGGAGGATGGCCGCATCCCAAAAGACATCCTCTACGGAGAACTAGCAGCTTGGAGAAGAAACACTGGTCGCCCCAAGCCACGATTTCTAGATGTCTGCAAGAGGGACATGAGAGCACTGAACATTGACACTGGGTCCTGGGAACGCCTTGCGGATGACCGTGCAAAAAGTGGAGAAGTACCCTCCACCAACACCTCAAGTCAGGAGAAGAGAAGATGTCGAAAGCAGCAGCAGACAAGCGGGCACGCAGAAAGGAGTGCAACAACTCCATCAGACCAGCTACCACGTACATTTGTGACCTTTGCAGCAGGGACTGCCACTCCCGCATTGGCCTCTACAGTCACAAAAGATGCTGCTTCAAATCCAGCTGAGCAGGCAATCAGATCAGAACAACTTGGATGCATTATCTATGGTCGATTCAGACCGACTGAGGCCCATAATTTCCTAAGCTCATGTGATCCTTGACCTTTCGATGGATCAACCAAATTAGTGTGCACAGAAAGGTCTTCTTTGTATCACGCTTGGGTTTGAAGTTGTGAATAGTATTTGAGAAAAAATGAATTATGTCAAAATATAGCTATTTTGACCTATTTCCTGATCCATTGTGATCTTGACCTTTGTGAAAGGTCACTCAAATTGGTATGTTTAGAAAGGTCTTGCCATAAAGTATATTTGGGCTACTTTTGAAGACTGTGACTTGAATAGTATCCGAGAAAATGCCAACGTTCTAGAGACGACGGACGGACGACCACTGGTCCAGAATATAAACTCACTTCTGCTTGGCATGTGAGCCAGAAACGATGATCAGTTGTCTGTGGGTCGCTACCTAATCATCTGACAAACGACAATCAGTTGTAATGACGGTACACATGTCTGTAATTATCACAATTCAAACCAAAACACAACTGAAGCGATTTTCGCAGAAATAACCTGCAAATGACTTTACTACTACTAATAATAATATCCCAACGCCAACGACAGAGGCTTAAGGCTCCTGAAATTTGCCAGCTCAAATGATCTAAAGCTGATGAACACGTTTGGCCCACACAAAGCATCCAGAAGGTGGACATGGCACAGCCCGAACGGAGAGCACCATAATCAAATTGACTACATCATTGTGAAAAGACGCTTCCAAACCAGTGTGAACATTGCCAAGACAAGAAGTTTTCATGGAGCAGACATTGGAAGTGACACTATGACTTAGTGATGATGACCTTCCGACTTCGCCTAAAGAAGGTCAACAAGGTCCCACCAGAATCAAGTTTGACCTCGAGAAGCTGAAAGACCCAGAGGTAGCGGAAGCCTTCCAGGCAAAGATAGGAGGAAAATTCGCACCACTGATACTTCTAGGTGCAGAAGACACGGACGTGGACACACTGATCGACACATTTAACACTGTTGTAACCCAAACAGCCAGTGAGATCCTTGGCAAACACCGAAAAGCAAAGAAACCTTGGGTTACAGCTGACATCTTTGTTCTATGTGACAAGCGTCGAGAATTAAAGAAAAAGAAATCAGAGGTAGAAGGAGCTAAACAATACAGGGAAATTAGTCAGGATATCAAGAAAGGCATGAAAAAGGCAAAGAATAAGTGGATTGAAGATCAGTGTAAACACATAGAAGAATCTCTGAACAAAAATAATAGCAAAAAAGCATACCAGCCGGTTAAAGACCTGACCAGTGTAAAACAAGGACGCTCCTCTATCATTCAAGATAGGGAAGGGAACTGTCTTACGGAAGACCAAGACATACTGAAGAGATGGACAGAGTACTGCTCAGATTTGTACAACCACCGAGCTACAGGGGACCCAGGCATACTTGTCAACCCACCCGTGACCAACAATGGCAACTATCCCATCCTCCGAGAAGAAGTAGAGGCTGCAGTGAAGTCGCTGAAAAAAGGGAAGGCAGCAGGAGCAGACAACATCCCTGCAGAGCTAGTCCAAGAAGGGGGAGAAGATATCATAAGCGCCTTACTAACAATCTGCAATAAGGTCTGGCAGTCAGGGGATTGGCCCACACCATGGACCCAGTCACTTATAATAACTCTCCCCAAAAAGGCAACTTACATCAATGCCAGAATTATCGCACGATCAGTCTTATATGTCACCCAAGCAAAGTCATGTTAAAGATCCTGCTGAACAGGCTGAAGCCACAGTCAGAGGAAATCATAGCTGAGGAACAGGCAGGCTTCAGACCAGGGTGCAGCACAACTGAGCAGATCTTCAACCTTAAAGTTCTATGTGAGAGGTACCTCCAGCACCAGCAAGATCTCTATCTTGTCTTTGTGGATTTTAAGAAAGCGTTTGACAGGGTGTGGCATGCAGCCCTTTGGTCCACAATGAAGCTATACAACATCAATGCCTACCTGATCAAAGTCATAGCAAACCTTTACAACACGGCCACTAGCGCAGTCTGCTTTAACGGCAAAATAGGAAACTGGTTTAGGACTACAGTCGGGCGGAGTCAGACAAGGCTGCTTGCTCTCACCTACTCTTTTCAACATCTTCCTGGAAAGAATCATGACAGACGCTCTGAAAGATCATGAAGGATCTGTCAGTATTGGAGGCAGAACAATCACGAACTTGCGCTTTGCGGACGACATTGATGGTCTTGCAGGAACAGAGAAGGAGCTAGCTCAGCTGGTGGAAAAGCTGGACAGTACAGCCATTGCGTATGGGATGGAAATCAGTGCAGAGAAGACCAAAGAAGAGAAGTGCAGAGAAGACCAAACTGATGACCAATAACACCAGTGGCATTGGCACTGACGTCATGATTTAAAGCCAAAAACTGGAAACCGTTAATAAATTTAAATACTTAGGAGCCATTGTGACAAATGAGGGATCAAAACCAGAAATACTGTCCAGGATTGCGCAGGCAACAACAGCACTGACAAGATTGAAGACCATATGGAAGGACAGAAAGATCACACTCTGCTCCTAGATCAGACTGATGCGCTCCTTAGTCATCTCAGTGTTTTTGTATGCCTGCGAGTCATGGACCCTCACAGCAGACCTTGAAAGGAGGATACAAGCCACTGAAATGAGATGTTTTCGAAGGCTGCTTGGCATTTCATACAGAGATCACATCACGAACGTAGAAGTGGGAAGTAGAATCAGGCAAGCCATCGGGTCCTATGAAGACCTATTAGCCATTGTGAAGAAACGCAAACTGAAATGGTATGGGCATGTCACGCGTTCAGGAGGGCTTGCCAAAACAATCCTGCAAGGCACTGTGCAAGGAGGACGAAGGAGAGGAAGACAGAGGAAAAGATGGGAGGACAATATCTCAGAGTGGACAGGACTGAAGCTGGGCGATACACTAAGAATGGCAGAGAACAGAGAGGAATGGAGGGAGCTGGTTGCCAAGTCATCAGTGGTGCCCCAACGGTCGGCAAGACTACGGGATATAGATAGATAGATAGATAGATAGAGAGATAGATAGATAGATAGATAGATAGATAGATAGATAGATAGATAGATAGATAGATAGATAGATAGATAGATAGATAGATAGATAGATAGATAGATAGATAGATAGATAGATAGATAAATAGATAGATAGATAGATAGATAGATAGATAGATAGATAGATAGATAGATAGATAGATAGATAGATAGATAGATAGATAGATAGATAGATAGATAGATAGATAGATAGATAGATAGATAGATAGATAGATAGATAGATAGATAGATAGATAGATAGATAGATAGATAGATAGAATATAGAATGGCATATTCATGGCTCTCAATTTGATCACGTGGCCTGCACAACAATACCACTGTTGTGAAAAATGTAGGCCAGTGGCGAGGCAAATCGGCAGTATAAGTAATCAATTCGCCGATTTTCAAAATCGTCAAACATTCAAGTTGAAATCTCAATATCCCCTTCTTCTTCTTTTTTGCACAGTATATATTTGTCTTCAACTTATCAAAACAGTGTTGTTATTCTAAAGCTGAGAAACACTCTACCGTGTGGAATGCAGTTTCTGACGTTTTCTCTGGACTTATTTTACCAACGATGCCTGGTACAGGTGGCGTATTTTGTACATAATGCCTGTTACGTGTGACGTACGAGAGTTTGACCGTAATGCCTATTATAAGTGACGTATTTTGCCCGTAATACCTGTAACAGGTGACGTATCTTGCTCGTAATGTCTGTTAAAGGTGACACTTGTACCCTGTTATGCCTGTTACAAATGACGTATTTAGCCCTTAAATGCTGTTACGGGTAACGTATTTAGCCCGTGATGTCTGTTCTATGTGACGCATTTAGCCAGTAATGTCTGTTGCAGGTGACCCACTACCGTTTCTCCATCTCCTGGACCCGCGTCATGCCGGACGGTACCCGGGCCAGCGTCAACCAGGCCGGCGTCCGTTACTATAACAACCTAATTAACGAACTTCTGGCCAAAAACATCCAGCCCATGGTCACGTTGTACCACTGGGACCTGCCGCAAGCCCTACAGGGCAAGTATGGCGGCTGGCTGAATGAGTCCATCGTAGCCGACTTTGTTGAGTACAGTCGGTTCTGCTTCGAGATATTTGGTGACAGGGTGAGTTGCAATACAAGTTACTCTATAAGACAATGTATGTGGAGTTTATTGTACATATGAATATGAGATTCGGGGTACTAACCACTGAATAAATCCATCGTGTAGGATAATCTAGGATACAAATTGCATTCGCCCAAAATCATCCACCACTGCGCATCTCGATTACGTCATGTATGTTTCAGCTCGGCCAAAGCTAGACGTAAACACATTCAAAGAAAAAAATCAGTGTATAAGTAGCTGATGGCATGCAAGGTAAACCGGTTGGTTTGTATTAGTTGTTACTTTAGCCTCAGGTCAACAATGTTAACAATGTTGTATCGTGTGGCTATGAGTCTTCATTTCACTGTTTGTATCAGGTGAAAATGTGGATCACGTTCAACGAGCCTCCCATCATTGCCATAGCGGGATACGGCCAAGGTTTCACCGCCCCCGGTGTGTCGAACCTGGCAGTGAACCAGTACATCGTGGCCAGACACATCATCCTCTCACACGCCCGGACGTACAAAATGTACAAGGCGCAGTTCGCCGCAGTTCAGAATGGTGATTTACTGGTTAACTTTGCTCAGTGACGGATGTATCGATAGTAGCATCTTTTGTTCACACGGACATATTTTGGATTCGTGGTCTCTGTAATGAATATTTTACACCGTTATTTGTCTTCTTCGTTTTTCAGTTTATACATTGCTGTCATCGTTTGCAATGTCAGCATTGTAACAATCAGCAGATCCGTAAAGCCAGTCCCCACTGAGACTGGCCTTTCAAAGCAGAGGTTACCATGTACAGTCAGAACAAACTCACACGACAATCACCCCCTCCCAAGTCAGAACAAACTCACACAACAAGCCCCCCCCCCCACCCCCACCCCCACCCCCAGTCAGAACAAGTCAAACAACAAGACTCCCCCCCCCACCCCCTCCCTTTTTTATAGACCAAAACTGCGAACATACATATTTTGAAGTGCCGGTACCGAGGAATTTTAGTAACATTCTGTTTCAGCGTAAGTCTGTTATCTTTATAGGTTTCAGTAATATTTCACCTCACAAATTTAGCCGTTTTAGCTTTGTCTTCATCCAAATATTCATTCATTCAGGTCAAGTTGGAATCACAATTAACCAGGGGTGGAGTGAGCCCCTTGACCCTTTCAAGCCAAGCGACATTGACGCGGCTGAACGGTCGATTGCATTTTATAGCGGACTGTACCTCCATCCCATCCTGCTGAACGGCGACTGGCCGGATGTGGTGAAGGAGCGCGTGGCCAACAGGAGCAGGGAGCAGGGACTCAGCACGAGCCGCATGCCAGAGTTCACACAGGCCGAGAAACTTGAGATCAAGGGTGAGAGCAACACATGTGTTTTGGGTTTTTTTTTTTTCACACAGGCCGAGAAACTGGACAGCAAGGGTAAGAACAACACAGATGTCTTATTTTCACACAGAGACACATAAACAAAAGGTACAACCTACGCCGCGTGTAAAATATGTGTGCTAGTCGTTTATATTGTATTTCAGCTGCTACGTCTTTAACGTGCTTAGTTTGGATCTAACTAAATATGCTTAACTCATTCTACCCCAGACACACCACAGCAAGATAAGGATCGACCATGATAGTGCAAGGGTGATGCCAGAATAGCTTGGCGCCTAGGCTATTCTGGCATCACCCTTGAACTATCATGGTCGATCTGTGTCCTGCACTACAGTGCTGTCTTCAGAGGACAACGGCAAAATTTGGGGATTTCGGTGATGGGGTAGAATGAGTTAATAAGACATATCCTTGAAGGCGATTAGATACATACTCTTTCAGGTACGGCCGACTTTTTGGGCGCAAACTTTTACTCGGCGAGTCTGACGCGTGACGCTCCACAGGGGGCCGCCAGCCCGCCTAACTACTATAATGACGTAGCCACTGGGGAAAGCAGAGATCCTACATGGATCGGGTAAGTCACAGGTGCACGTGTGTGTGTGTGTGTGCGCGCGCTGTGTGTGCGCGCGCTGTGTGCGCGCGCTCTGTGTGTGTGTGTGTGTGTGTGTGTGTGTGTGTGTGTGTGTGTGTGTGTGTGTGTGTGTGTGTGTATGTGTGTATGTGTGTGTAGCACACTACAATCTGTGTGACTGTCAGGACTGGGTCGATCTGGGTGTGGGTGACGCCGTTCGGCATACGGAAGATGATGAACTGGTACAAGTACAAATACAACAACATCCCAGTCTACATCACGGAAAACGGCGTTTCTGACCAGAACGGTACACTGTACGACTACCATCGGATCCACTTCTACCGACTCTACATCAGCGAGGTGCTCAAAGGTGAGTGATGGAGATACTAATTTATGTTTGGACAAAACTGTAACTGTAATCGTAATTCTTTTAAAAGAAAACGGCATGCCAATGAAGGAAACATAAAGTGAAGTCAAACTGAATACAAACTCTATGTGTTGGGCAGCCATCAAGCTGGACAGGTGTAACGTGAAGGGATACGTGGCGTGGTCACTGATAGACAACTTTGAGTGGGACTCTGGCTACAGCCAGAAGTATGGTATGCATTTCGTCAATTTCTCCGACCCCACCAGGCCCCGCACGCCCAAAGCCTCGGCCATCTGGTTCAAGACGCTGATCACCGATCATGGTTACAAGCACGGCTACACACAGCCTGGGGGGTGGGGCACGGCGCCCGAGTTGGACAAGGACTTCTACTACGGCACTTTCCCCAAGGGGTTTGTGTGGGCCGCCGCTACAGCCTCCTATCAAGTGGAGGGCGGGTGGAATGCTGATGGTGAGGCTTGGTCATTTTCAAAAGCACTGTCCATAACTACTGTCTTTAGCATGGTGTGTTTAACACACTCTACCCCAGGACCGATATCCCCCAGTTTTGAAGTTGTCCTCTGAAGGACTGTGTTACAATTCTAGAGACAGATCGAGCATGACAGTTCAAGGGTGGTGCCAGAATAGCTTGGTACCTATGGGCGCTAAACTATTCCGGCACCACCCTTGAACTAACATGCTCGATCCGTGTCTTGCTGTGGTGTGTTGGGGCTGAATGAGTTAAGAGCGCCTTTACTGGAAAAGATACTGCAGTTTTTAGACAACAAACGTTCTTCATGAAATGAAGTTTCTATTTTCGAGTTCAACTATCTAATGTTCCTATTCGCTTTCGTTGAACAGGTTTTGTTGTCACGCTCTTGAATAGAACGTTATAGAGGAAGAAGAAAAGGTACGATTATTATTTTTGAAATAAACCTTGTCAAACGCAAGCGTTCTGTGTTGCAGGTAAGGGGCCGAGTAACTGGGACACGTTCACGCACCAAGCTGGCCACATTGACAACGGTGACACGGGTGACGTGGCCTGTGACAGCTACCACAAGTACATGGACGACGTGCACATGTTGCAGGACCTCGGGGTGGGTACAGCGGGTCTTCTAAATTCATACATGTCTGTCGTGGTAAACTTGGGCGGGTAGAGTAGGTGTAGTGTAGGTACAATGCACATACACCGAGAACTGGCAACGTTCCGTGACAAGCGTTGGCTTACCCCAGCGTAAGCAAAGGCCTTCGGGCCAACGACGGCCGCAGTGGGCCCGCGCTGTACGCGGGCCCACTGCAGCCGTCGTGGGCCCTAAGACGTTTTGGTAGTGGGGTAATTGCATGCTTATGTAATGTTACGGGTCACTAAAGCCTCACATGAACAATATGGATTCACGGAACGTATCCATGTTCCACGAAAAGAAAACTGCAAACATTGTGTAATACAACGCAAGTATTCAGCGGACCAACATATTCACAATTTTAAATTATTTAATACAAAATGCACATACCTGACAAAAGTGAGTCAATTTTTGAGAAAAGAGGGATTTTCATTAAATAACAATGAAAATATGGCTGTTCTAAAAAAAATATACATACTGGTTATTACCATGAGACGGCAGATTTGATGACAGAAAGCCGGTTCGGTCCTGAACACCAGAATGGCCGATCCGCTGTTTAAGAGCAAACAAGGTAACTTTAACCGCCATGAAAAACACTACCGGTGGCTGCACGCACGTGGTGGTTAACTACCAGAACGCAGTACTTTATCCAGTGTTTATTTTCAAACCAGGTAACAAACTACAGGTTCTCCATCGCGTGGTCGCGCGTGCTTCCGGACGGCACCCTGAGCTCCCGGAACCAGGCCGGGATTGACTACTACCATCGGCTGATAGACGCGCTGCTGGCGGCCAACATCAAACCCATGGTCACGCTATACCACTGGGACCTGCCGCAAGCCCTGCAGGACAAGGGCGGATGGCTGAACGAGTCCATCATCCAACACTACAGGGACTACGCCGACCTCTGTTTCAACGAATATGGGGACAAGGTACTGTTTTGATTAAGGTGCTCGCAGACGGTTCAAATTTAGGGTTTGAAATGCTTGAAATCGCGCTTAGCGGGGATTGAAACGAAGTTGAATTCAACTCCGTTACAGGCACTTTCAACCCAAATAGAACTCGTCCTATTTTCATTCAAGGCTCTTTCATGTTGAAACACGCTAGCCAGTCGCCTGCAGCGTAGGGCCCACATGGTATGGCTATGCAAACAACGGCGCTAGCGAAGCTGATTATGGACCGGACGAGTGTGCGAGGTGCGCGTTAAAATTGATCGGATTGAAGGCAAATTAACTGTTGGACGTGCTCGAGACATTAAAGCATCTGCTATCACCATTAGTTTAGTGTCGTCCTACGTTCAACCGACATCCCTCAATAATTAAAAATCACAAAGACAGGCTGTCAAAAACCTGTTCTGACAGATCGTATGTTTAATGTTGATATCTACTACCCATAGACAAAAAGATGATGCAACGAAAAAGAAAACCGTACAAATTAAGCCGTCAGCAGATTGTACTGAACATCATAACTTAAATGTTTGGCTGTCGAGCGAAAAGCTACCAATGAGCGGAAACGACAAATGCGCTGGGGACACGCGATGAATGGCAAGATGTACTCGTAATTCGCTGAACTGTGAATTACAGGTGAAGTTTTGGATCACGTTTAACGAGCCGTGGGTGTTCACGGTGATGGGATACGGTACGGGAGAGATGGCGCCGGGCAGAAAGAATCTTGGCACAGAACCGTACATTGCTGCTCACACCGTGCTGAAGGCTCACGCCGAGGCCTACCACCGCTACAACGACACCTATAAACCCACACAGAAAGGTACGAATTACACACAGAGAAAGGTACGAATTACACACAGAGAAAGGTACGAATTACACACAGAGAAAGGTACGAATTACAAACAGAGAAAGGTACGAATTACAAACAGAGAAAGGTACGAATTACACACAGAGAAAGGTACGAATTACACACAGAGAAAGGTACGAATTATACACAGAGAAAGGTACGAATTACACACAGAGAAAGGTACGAATTACACACAGAGAAAGGTACGAATTATACACAGAGAAAGGTACGAATTACACACAGAGAAAGGTACGAATTACACACAGAGGAAGGTACGAATTACACACAGAGAAAGGTACGAATTACACACAGAGAAAGGTACGAATTACACAGAGAGAAAGGTACGAATTACACACAGAGAAAGGTACGAATTATACACAGAGAAAGGTACGAATTACACACAGAGAAAGGTACGAATTATACACAGAGAAAGGTACGAATTACACACAGAGAAAGGTACAAATTACACACAGAGAAAGGTACGAATTACACAGAGAGAAAGGTACGAATTACACACAGAGAGAAAGGTACGAATTACACACAGAGAAAGGTACGAATTACACACAGAGAAAGGTACGAATTATACACAGAGAAAGGTACGAATTACACACAGAGAAAGGTACGAATTACACACAGAGAAAGGTACGAATTACACACAGAGAAAGGTACGAATTACACAGAGAGAAAGGTACGAATTACACACAGAGAAAGGTCGAATTACACACAGAGAAATGTACGAATTACACACACAAAAAGGCATATACAACACCTTTCAATTCACACAGAAAGACACACACCCCTCTTTAGTCTTTTATAACCACACAGATAGGTATACGTCACAACCTCTAACCCACCCAACAAGATACACACAACAGCATAAGATGCGGTATCTATGAACCAGCAAATAAGATCGATTCCCGCAGAACCTATAAACTCGCATGCCGGACACGACACCAACTACAAGACAAAATGGAAGTGTACAGGTCGAACCAATAAACCCACACGACGAGGTGTACACGAAGCCTGTAGATGCTCGCGCTGAAAATCATCTCGAATCTGACGAACATTTTCTTTTTTAAAATGCATTTATTACTCATCGTGTTTGCTGTCAGGCGAAGTAAGCATCACACTGAACTGTGACTGGGCGGAGCCTAAGGACCCCGTGAATGAGGACGACCTTGTGGTGTCGGACAACGCACTGCAGACCTTCCTGGGCTGGTTCGCTCACCCCATCTACGTCAACGGCGACTACCCGCCGGTCATGAAGGAGCTGGTGGAGAACGCGCCAAACGTGCAGGGCAAGTCCCGCCTTCCCACCTTCACACAGCAGGAGAAGAACAGGATCGCACGTGAGTCCATATATATCTTCATCGGACCGGGTATGTGTTGAAGGAACTTTGTGTTAGACCAGTTTCTGTGTCCAGCATAGTATCTGTATGTCATACTATATTATTATTGATCCTCTCCAAATTTATTTTCAGACACGTATGACTTTTTCGGTCTGAACCACTACACGACAAACCTGGTGACGCGGGCCAACAACAGCGGGGCAGATTACTTCAGTGACCGAAAGGTGGCCGAGTCCAAGGATCCCTCATGGATCGCGTGAGTCCCGTTTGTCTGTCTGTTTTACGCTGGCTCAGTCCTGTGCGAAATAAAAGCCCCAACGTACGCCCATTAGTCCCCTAACGATGGACCATCTGTGTCGTTAAAAATCGAGATAACATGTTATCGCCTGTCACTTACTTCCCATTCTACCTCTATTGTTTGTTGTTAGTTTTGGCTTTTGTTTGTTTGTTTGTTTGTTTGTTTGTTTGTTTGTTTGTTTGTTTGTTTGTTTGTTTCTTGTTGGTTTTGTTTATTTGGATTTTGTGTTGCTCTTTCTATCTTCACAACAACCTTGACAGCGGCTATTAAAACCTCTTGAACATTTAACAAATTGTGCACTGTTTAAGAACTATCTAAACAAAGTCTGTGAAACTGAAAGAATATGTACTTATAATTTTTTCCTAACAATCCGTGCCTTATAGTACCTTGCTCATAAAAAATGTAATGTATCGGTAGCTATTGCAGTTCTTACTGCCCCTGGTCAGGTCTGGGTCGTCCTGGTTGCGAGTGACGCCGTTCGGGATCCGCAAGATGGTGAACTGGATCCGGCGTCAGTACGGTGACGTGCCTATCTACATCACTGAGAACGGACTGTCAGACAAAAACGCCTCGCTATCTGACCAACACAGGGTCTACTTCTACACGCACTACATCGACGAGCTGCTCAAAGGTTGGGAAATAACCAACAAAGTAAAAGAAAGAAGCACCCTTCTGAAAAAGAGAAATCAGCAACACGGAAACAGATTAAACTGTTTGTCCTTTTGTCCTTTTTTTTTCTTGAGAGTCTTTCTTTCTTTCTTTGTAATAAACTATTCTATCCTTGGTCTTTTCAAGGTTTTCTTTTTCGAAGCATGTTGCGGTCTAAGTCGCTGTAACTATTGACTTTGTTTGTGATTCTGTTCTTTTTTGTCTAACGTATTTTAAAAATACGGTAGACTTTGAAATGGGCCTGGTCGGAGCGCATTCCGGATCCGGAACATGCACATGACGTTTCAAACTGGCATGCGGGGCAGACATTCTGGCAAAAAAGTATAAAGATAAAAATGACGTCACGTCTAGCTACGCAAACCTTGCTAGAAAACGTCTTTTGGCGCCAAAGCGCCGCGTGTGTGTGTGTGTGTGTGTGTGTGTGTGTGTGTGTGTGTGTGTGTGTGTGTGTGTGTGTGTGTGTGTGTGTGTGTGTGTGTGTGTGTGTGTGTGTGTGTGTGTGTGTGTGTGTGTGTGTGCGTGCGTGCGTGTGTGTGTGACAGCGACTAGAGCGCGCGTTTGAGGACGGACAAGCTTGAAATTTTAGGATATTGTCCATAAAAGAATTATCTCGGGACCTTTTTTCCATTTTATTTTATTAAGATGATAATTGGCGAGAAAATGCCCGTCTCACAAAAACAAAAAAAACCAAAAAGTTTATTCACACTGGAGTCCGTAATTTTTCTTTCTAGATATTTTGCATATAGCTAGATAAAAGGGAGATATTGCACGAGTTTGTTAACCAGCATTGTAGCTCTAGAACATTTTAAGAGATAATTAAATATGTTTTGAAAAAATATATATTTTCACGTTTTGGGGATTAATTTCACGAATAATATGGGTTAATCTTAAAACAATTGAATCTTTTTTACGAAAAAAAACCCCAATCTTCTCATTAATAATCGCATGTATTTTCGTATGTGGTATTTACATAAGCCTACAGTTTGTCTTAGCTGTCGGATACGATTATTGTGACCTGTATGCCCTAGGTGTGAAAATCAGACAATGTTCTGCACCACGTTTTAGGAGTCATTTGTAAAACAGCTAACATAACTTTAACTTTTCTTTTACGAAAAACGCTATCTTCTCATAAACAGTGTTTGCATAAGCGTGTGTCCCGGCCCTGGGGTAGGATTAGGTCAAATTGTGAGCTGTAAGCCCTAGACGTGAAAATAAGCAAGAATATTGAAAAGTTGATTCTCTGATACGTCAAATGTTAGTACTGCGATGAGTGACGTATAGCATTAAGTCGTCACTATGAACACAGCGTCGTGGGACTAATGATGCCATGACGTGAAGCTTGAAGTGACGTCATTTCGCTGCTCGTGCTATTATTCTTCTTCAGACTAGTAGTGCTACACCAGACCACGGAGCTTACGAATGGCGGGAATCGCCGTGTGTCCGTCTTTATTTCTGAGTGCCAGTGTGTGTGGATCAGAGGGTGGGTTAGAGTAGAAGGAGATGGATTCCTGTCGCTACACGAGCCCACAGAGTGTACTAATGACGTGAAGCGCCGTGTGTCCGTCTTTATTTGTGTGCGCCGACGTGTGTGTTGATCAGGGGTTGGCTTAGAGAGGAGGGAAATGGGACAAATAGCAGGCTTATGCAACACTGTTTATGAAAAATCATGCGGGTATTAATGAGAAGATAGTTTTTTCGACCGTGGGTTAGAGTAGAAGATGGACTCCTGTCGCTACACGAGCCGACAGAGCGTACTAATGGCGGGAAGCACCGTGTGTCCGTCTTTATTTGTGTGCGCCGACGTCTGTTTTGATCAAGGGTTGGCTTAGAGAGGAGGGAAATGGATCAGCATAATGGGTGGACCGTCGAAAACCGATGATGTCGTCATTGTCCATGACTTCTATTTGTGGGTGCGGCTGTGGCTGGCCAAGCCAATCCTGGAGCCACACCTGGGGGCACTGGAACGTAGCTGTGGGGAGAGTCGACGCTGTTTTTCTGCGAGCTCTGGCACTGGTGATCTTTTCGCGCTGATTGTGTTCAAAGAGCATGCAGGCTTTCCTGGTTGCGGCACGCCAGACAGATCTGTCTTGCGCTTGCGCTTCAAGTTCCTTTACCGGGAAGACGCAGTACTTGAGGCTGTCTTTTATGCAGCATTTGAAGCGTTTCTTTGGTCGTCCTTGCTTCCTATAGCCTTTTGAGAGTGTGCCATACAGAAGTTGGCGTGACATGCGAGAGTCATCCATGCGTATGACATGACCTGTCCAGCGAAAGTTGTGTCTTTAAGATCAAGGCTTCAACACTCATTGTCCAGGACTTCCAGGTTTGTCACCTTGTCTTGCCATTTGATGCCCATGAGTGAGCGCAGGGATCTCATGTGGAACCGTTCAAGCTGTTTGAGGTGCTTTCTGTACAGCGTTCATGACTCACAGCCGTAGAGGAGGCTAGGGAGGACTACTGCCTTGTAGACTTTGATCTTGGTGGAGAGCTTGACGTTGTTGTTGTTCAACACACGATTGCGCAGACGACCCAGGGCTTGGCTGGCTTTGCTGACGCGAGCTGCGATTTCCTTGTTAATAGTACAGTCAGAATAGATGATGCTCCCCAGGTATCTGAACTGGTCGACAGTCTTCAGCTCGGTGCCTTCAAAATAAACTTTGGGTGGGGGTGCTGTTGTGCCTGGGGCTGGTTGGTGCAGGACCTCGGTCTTTTTTAGACTGATGGTGAGGCCAAACAGTCGAGAGGCTTCCGTGAATCTGTTGACGATGGAGGTCAGACTTCGTGTGCGCCATCAGCGCACAGTCATCGGCAAACAGCATCTCAAGGATCAGTACTCGATGGTCTTAGTCCTGGCGTTTAGTCGACGGAGGTCGAAGGGAGAGCCGTCTAGTCTGTACCTCAGGTACACTCCCTTCTCAAGGTCGCTTACTGCATGGGTCAGGACACACGTGAAGAACAGGTTGAGCATCACGTGGGCAAGAACACAACCTTGTTTCACAACATTGGAAATGTTGAAGGGTGCGGATGTGTCGCCGTGTGACTGGACAACTTCTACCATTCCATCATGGAAGAGGCGGATGATGTTGGTGAACTTCCTGGGGCAGCCGAACTTTGCGAGGATGACCCAAAGCGCTTCTCTGTTCATGGTGTCGAATGCTTTGGTCAGGTCTATGAAGACGGTTTAGAGGGACCATGTGCCGCTCAATGCATTTCTCCTGGACCTGTCTCACAGAGAAGACCATGTCGACTGTGCTGCGACCGGGTCTGAAGCCACACTGAGCCTCTGGAAGTGCTTCCTCAGATACAGAGCTGATCAGGCGGTTGAGGATGACACTTGCGCGGATCTTGCCAGCGCCAGCGATGGACAAGAGTAAGATCCCTCGGTAATTGGCACAGTCTGCTTTGCTGACCTTGTTCTTGAACAGGGAGACGATTGTAGCATCTCTGAATTCCTGTGGCATGTTCTCCTCTGCCCAGATGCATCGCAGAATGTTGATGAAGGCATCAATGGTCTTAGGTCCAGCTGCTTTGAAGAGCTCTGCGGGGATGCCGTCTGTGCCTGCAGCCTTGCCGGAGCTAGTCTGGTTGATCGCTTTCTTGACCTCGTCCAGGGTGGGCGGGAGGTCAAGGTCATCCAGTGTCGGCTTCTGAGGAATCATGTCCAGGGCCGCGGGGTTGACAGTGGAAGGCAGGTTGAGCAGATTTGAGAAGTGTTCTCTCCAGCGCTCAGTGATGCTGCCTTTGTCCTTTAGCAAAGTGAAGCCGTCAGAAGAAAAGAGATGGGTTATGCTGGGTCTGGCAAGGCCGTAGACAGCTTTCATAGCGCTGAAAATCTCCTTGGAGTTGTTGGATTCAGCAAAGAGTTGAATTTCTTTTGCCTTGCTGTCCTACAAGGTGTCCTGCATGTTGCGGAGTTCTCTCTGGGTTTTTTTTCTCTGGAGGTGTTTGAAGCGGTCTTTCTTGGACATGGAGTTGATATCATTCTGCCACTCGATGAAGGCACTGCGTTTCTGCTCTAGTAGCTTGATGAGCTCTTCATTGTTCTCATCGAACCAATCCTGGTGTACCTTCTGCTTGGGTCCAAGCACGTCTTTGGCAGACTCCGTCACCATCCCCTTTTAACTGGTTCCACATTTCAGTTGGGTTGCCATTCAACGGTCCATGGGCAGTTAGCAGGTCATCAAGGTGGGACTGGAAGCTTTTCTTGACGTCCGGACGCTTCAGCTTGGCCAGGTTGAATGAAGGTCGGGTGAGCTTCGACCTCTTCCTGTGTGCTGGTGCAATGTGCAGGTTGAGGACAGACCGCACCGGCCGATGGTCGGTCCAGCACTCGGCTCCTCTCATGACTCTGTTGATTATGACCTCGCGAATATCCCGCTGGCGGACAATGACATAGTCTATGAGATGCCACTGCTTGGACCTGGGATGCATCCATATTGTCTTGTACTTACTAGCCAACCTGAAGAGGGTGTTGGTGGTGACGAGTCCATTCTCCGCGCACAATGTCAGCAGCAGCAGGCCGTTGCCGTTCATCTTGCCTAGCCCGTGTGGGCCCATCACTCCTTCCCAGCAGTCACATTCGGGCCCAACTCGAGCATTGAAGTCACCAAGCACGATGAGTTTGTCACTTGCAGGAGTGGACTTCAGGAGGGAGTCGAGGTTCTCATAGAACGCCTCCTTGTCGTCATCGGTGCTAGTGAGTGTCGGAGCATAGGCCCTGATGATAGTGACATGTCGGGTGTGGGAGATGGGGAAACAGAGATTCATCACTCGTTCGCTGATGCCGGTGGGAAAACAAGGCAGCTGTCGGAGGAGCGTGGTGGGGATGGCAAAGCCAACTCCGTGTATCCTGTCCTCGTTCTCAGCTTTGCCGTTCCAGAAAAAGGTGTACCCACCCTCAGGTTCACAGACCGATCCTTCGTCAGCACATCTGGTTTCACTAAGAGCCGCAATGTCGATCTTATATCTCGCCAGCTCCCTGGCTATGAGGGCTGTTCTTCTGTGCGGTCTCTGTGTCTGATCTCTGTCCAACAGGATTCGTACGTTCCGCGTACCGAGACTAAGTTTCTTTCTTTGTTTTTCTTTTCGACCGCATGAAAGGGTTAAACCGCCAGCCGCGGTAAGCTCACCGGTTTGGTGTAGGGCAGGCAATGTTTGGAACACCTTTTCTAGTTCCCTCCCTTATTAGGGTAAGCAGTGCTGTCCTGAAGAGGGCTGCTCAGTCGCCTGGGATGCTGCCGAACTTCCCTGCTGCCCCTGGTACAGGGAAGAGCTAGCACTGGTCCACAGGCCGCCCACGTGCAGGTTCGGAGTTACGACTCCCAGTAGTAAAATCTACCTGTCGGTTCGCCCGTTCCCCATCGCCGCAGGGCTTGTGGAGGAGGCAAAAGAAAAAAAAATAAAGAAGCAGATGTGGTAAGGATCCATGCACAAAACCTGCGCTTGAAGGAGATTTGGGTGGAGAAGCTGTTGCGCTGGAGCAACCCCACCCTCTCGGCCGCAGAAATCAGAGTCCAGTGGCACGATGAGACATTACATCTGGTAACTTCCTTGGCTGCTAAGCCTAAAAATATGAACAACTCTGAATGTTCCTAAAAGATAAACGCATCTGAGCTCCAAACAACACGGTAGACTTTGGGATGAAATCCTCATCTTCTTTGTTATTTTCTTGCATTTTAAAGACAATTTTTTTTGTCCGGATTTTGCTCAAAGTTTGGCCATTCCAACTAAACACTCGTTCATTTAACAAAAGTATTTTCATCTTATTAACTCTTTCAAGTCGTGCCTCAACCGATTCGCGCTATAACGGGTAAGTGCTGGTCCATGATTTACAATAGTACATTCTAAAATCACGGATCAGCACACATAAAAAGGCATATTTAATACACAGAGTACAGATAAGAACGCATTTCCATCGAAGACGTGCTTGCAAAACACACATTAGCCCAATTACCCCCGACGCTCTTCAGGAGATGGATCGATCATGATATTTTACGGATAGTCCCAATCGCCTAATGGCGCCAATTTAATCTGAAACTAGCCCTGAATGGTCGATCCATCTCCTGCAACTAGTACATAATCGTTAGGTGACAAAATGTTGGAAATGTGACCTCGGGCTTAAGTGGGTTAGTGATACATTACTATGTGTTAATGATAGATTTAAGATATATACTTTTTTCTGCCAGCCATTAACCTGGACGGGGTGAACGTGCGGGGCTACACTGCGTGGTCACTGATGGACAATTTCGAGTGGGCGCGGGGCTACAGCGAGAAGTTCGGTCTCTACAGTGTCGACATGACGGACCCGAACCGCACCCGCACACCCAAAGCGTCAGCTCGCTTCTATCATGACATCATCAAGGTACCTGCAGTTGTTGCAAATACAGGATTTTTAAGCCGATCCGTCATCTCGCTGGAAACACCAACTCGACGTCTCAGTAAACGAGAATGGCAAAGCGCTGAAGGCTCACATGCATGACCGATCCACATTATTAATGACATTTGTGACCTTGCCCTTCCAACAGGTCCCTGAAATAAGCAAGTGTTCAAGTGTTCTATTATATAGGGAAGGGCTGGCATTTGTACCCGCAAAATCCACGTTTTCTCGAAATTTTAGCATATTTCACTTTTGTCAACCTCCCATGACCCTTGACCTTCTTGGGCACTGGTATTGAACCAAATAAGTGTGCATAGAAAGGTCTTCTCAACAGCTACCTTTGTGCCAAAGTTGGTGGAAAAGTTTTGCAAAAACATTTTCACATCATTTGCTGATCTCTTGTGACCCTTGACCTTTCCAAGAGGTCATCCAGGTTAGCATGCATAGAAAGGTCTTACCATCAGATATCGCTGTACCAGGTTTGGGATGGAAGTTGTATTTGAGAAAGAAACATTTTTGGGTAAGAAAATGATATGTATGACCTATTTCCTGATCTCTTGTGACCCTTGACCATTCCGAGGGGTCCAAATTAGTATGTACAGGAAGGTCTTACTGTCAGGTATCTCTGTACCAAGTTTGGTTTGAAATTGTGAATAGTATTTGAGAAAAAAACATCTTTTGTCAAAATATGTCTATTTTTTTAACCTATTTCCTGAGCTCTTGTGACCCTTGACCTTGCTGATGGGTCAACCAAATTAGTATGCATAAAATGGTCTTATCATCAGGTGTCCTTGTACCACGTTTGGGTTTGAAATTGTAAACAGTATTTGAGAAAAAAAAATCAATTTGTCAAATTTCCTGATTCCTTGTGACCGTGACCTTTAAGGGAGGTCACTCAAGTTGGTATGTTTAGAAAGATCTTGCCACAAAGTATCATTGGGCCAAGTTTGAAGACTGTTGCTTGAATAGTTTCAGTTTCAACGTTAAAGTTTACCACGGTCGACAGATGGTAGCTGACGGACGACCACTGACCCAGAACACAGACTCACTTTTGCTTCGCACGTGAACCAAACACGTGGTTTGTGTGTCTGTGTCAGGCAAACAAATGGGGAGGGCGTTTTGGCAACAGTGCGTTTGGACCTGGAGTCCACTTTCAAGATACGCACGTTTACTTTAAACAGTTCTTGAACAGTCTTATTTATAGCTAAGACAGCGTAAAAGAAACTCACAAGTAATGTCGTCATCGTCTGTTGTAAGCAGTTAAAGAACAGTGTGGTGCGTAAATTATCACTATGAAATCTTTACATCAACCACAACTCCATCTTAGCAAAGACAGGCAGCTCACAGATGGTCCATGTTAGATTGCTGAAACTCGGAAAGCAGCCAGAACCACTGCCAATCGATGGCGTTGGTGTTTTGTTGTTGTTGTTGTTTTGGATTTTTTTGCTACACCTTATTATTTCTGCCTTGTTGCACAGGATAACGGGTTTATCCGGGGGTCGCGCACAGACCCCGCAGTCCAGACTTACTCAGACACGGACCTCCATCTGGTGTACAGCACCTTTCCAGACGGCTTCATGTGGGGCGTGGCCACATCCGCATATCAAGTGGAGGGCGCGTGGAATGAGGATGGTGAGTAGCCAGACCAGACCACGGAGAGTCACCCCCAAAACAAGAAGGTCAAAGCTCGCTGTTGCCAAAGACATTTGGAGCCGTGGATTAACTAAGATTGATACACCGGCATGTTGTGCCGTCTCGAGGACCTCCCAGAAAGTCGCCTTCCAGTCCTCCTCGCATATATTCTTTACCTCTGATTTTGAAAATGTGGGACGCTTGCTGGTTTTAGGGTTGTGTTACACTGTCTGTACTCAACAAACTCTTTGATGTCTTTACTGGGCGTGAATGTTTTTGAATAGAAACTTCCAGAATCCTATCTGCTCTCTGTTTGCGAAAACATGCACTAGTTTTCTGTTGTATATCAGCCCTAACCATAAAGTTTCAACTTTCAGACAGCTATGTTCACTGAAACAAACGAAAGTCTCACATTAGATGTCTCCGTTTCTCTTTAATGTTGCGTATATAAAGCCATACCCTGAAATGAATATTTCAAGATGATAGAAAGGAAGATATTTTACACTTACCGCAAAAGTATCGGTACAGGCACACTCCAGTTATTATGTTATTTGGGTTTAATGCCCAGCAGGCGAGTAAGGCCATCTCACGGCAGACAGGCACACTTGAAATCTGCAGAGGTACTCACAAACTGGACGCATCCAGATTCCACTGTGTTACTCAAAACAGTGAGCCATCTGTTGTCAAACACACCGGGTTTTTCAAGGTTTTTCCACGGTTTTCAACATAATATTGGTCGTGACGTCAAGATTTCATGCAAAGGAAGTGTGGAGTTCCATCCAATACAGTAATATAATTTCGCGGCATTGGTGGTTTAGGCTGCCCTAAATTGGCACGCTGTTACATTCTCTATTTAAAAGCTAGCACGGGCGTGTATCCACGAATTGATTTTACAATTATTTCAGGAAACCGTGATATAAATTAACGAACCATAATGGATATGTAATCCACGTTCAGTTTTATGATACATATAGTAAGTACTGTGAGCCCGCCCACAAAATCAGGAATGCCTGCTACAGTAATTTAGACCAGGCTGTCTGAAAATACAGACACAGGATGTTCAATTATGGGTGCGCGTAGGATTTCCGGAATGATGACAGTATGAAAGATAATATGTTTAGGTCCCCTGCACAGGGTTTTTGGCCGGAGTAGAGATAATGACCATAAAAGATTTTGAAGAGCACAAGTTATCGCATGAGGCTGTATTTTGTGTGATGGTGTATAATCAAAACTCGCGAGTACAGGTCAATCTCAATCCATGGCTGCTTGCCACCCTTCAAACAAGCGCGTGGTTTTAAGGATGCAGTCAAGAGAGACTGTTTTGTCAAAACACAAAAATACGAATCTATACATTAGTCCTCTAAATGGCAATAACGGTTGTAAGAAGAAATAGGGCGGGGTAGGCATTGTGACTAGTGATGGGCTGGGACCCTAGGAAACTTGTGGACGTCATTCCTGGACCTTTCATGGATATGACATTGCGAGGGTTACAAGACTACCTCCTAAAACAACTTCTATTTATGTTCCCCCACGGTATGATGCCTTCTCGGCGCCAACCTCCCGAAACTTTCTTGACATTCACATTTCAGCCGCTGGTGTGTTTATCAGGTAAATCCAACAGCACATGGGACGACTTTGTCCACACACCTGGGGTTGTCGCTGGCGGTGCCAATGGTGAGGTTGCCGCCGACAGCTACCACAACTTCCTGAAGGACGTCGGCGCCGCTGTGGAGGTTGGGGTACGTGTGTATGTCTGATGTGTCCACCTAACGTCCTTGTTCGTGCAGCAACGTGTATTGTTTACAGTGCATGTGGTTGTATGCACATGGGGCTTAGAATACGTTTACTTTGTAATCTTCCTAAAATATTAGCACTGGCAGTCTCCCCTTTTCTTTTCATTTATTACTACAATATCGACTGCAACCCCTTCCCCCCTTTTAGTAGGCTCTCTCTTAGGGTGCATGGACATTTAGCTCTAGGTGGAGGCATGGAATGTATGCCCCTGCAGACACCACAGTAAAATGTGGCTGTCATTGCAGGTAGGCAAAAGTTCCTACCTTCCTCCAGTATTGCCGATGGTGTGCTGAAGAGGTCGCTAAGACCGAAACAGCTGTCCACACCGGCTAAATATCTTGACCCCCCCCCCCTCTCCCCCCCCTCCCCCATTTCGGGCACCTAGATTTAAACTTCCATGCACTGATGGCTGGAACAGTGGGATATGCGATACGCCCCCCTTCGGGGGGGGGGGGGGGGCATATGCATTGCTTCCGGTCACTTTCTTAGCGCACCCCCTCTTTCCTATCTCTTTTTTGTGTGCTTTGACCACAGTAGATCTATGTTCAATGGTCGATCATGCACACGTCTCTCCCCTGACAGTGCTTTTACCTACTTTACTTTGTAATCTACGTTTACTTTCATTTGCACACAAAGTGGCCCGTGGACGGGGGTGATTTGCTCGGCAATTTAAGACAAACTGCTAGCACAGCGCCGGCTTAAAGGGAAAAGCAAGTCTGACTAACGATTGAGCTAAAGGAAAACGAAAATCAATACAATACAACACAATACAAAACAATACAATACAATACAATACAACTTTATTGTCTGTTCGAGTCAAAGCACGACAGAAATTTGCCTTTTGGCTCGTCATAAAACAACAAAACAAGACACAAATAAAGCTATTAGACCATTCCATTATTGCAGCAATCTATCACTGGCAATCTATCACAAGAAGGGAGGTAATGTTAAGTAGATCACACATTATATATCACGTCGTTATAAACAAGAGTTCAAAATCGAGGCAGCAGTTGGAATAAAGACTTCTTAAAAACATTATTTTTGGCAAGTGGCATGTTGAAACGTTTGCTTGATGGTAGCATTTGAAACTGCTCAAATAGTGGGTGATGAGGATCACTGACAAAGCTAGCAGCTTTCCTTCGGACAACCATATGGTACACATCATCTAATGGGTACTGTCCTAGGCCAATGATCTTCCCAGCTGTTCTAACAATACGTGACAGTCTACCCCTGTTTTTCATACTGAGGTTGCCATACCAAGCAGTGATGTTAAAAGTCAGTATGCTTTCAATCAGGCTTCTATAAACGGATTCTAAAACCTTGTAATTGACATCAAAACTTCTCAGTTTCCTAAGAAGGTACAGACGTTGGTTTGCTTTATTCACAATCAGATCGGTGTTTCCAGTAAAAGACATCCTACTATCCACAACTGTGCCAAGGTATTTAAATTCAGTGACCACTTCTATAGATTGATTATTAATTGAGACAGATACAAAAATATCATCAACTTTCCTGTCATTGTTACGTGGTAGAGTCGTAGTCGTAGTATGATAAACACACCAGACGCACGCACGTAAGGTTCTTAAATAAACTTCATTCAGCTGCAACTAGTCACACGTGGCTTAAGGATGTAGGCTACACTGAAGTAACAGTTCCAACAATATTTTAATTCAGCGATGCGATCTCCACACAATGCATTCCCAAATGCACCAACACTGATACAATGTCTTCTCTTCTGCAAATGTCAACACTGGCGACACAAAGTTCCTCACACAACGTACACCACCGTTACGCTGCGTCTCTTACAATGTACACCCTATACGGGCCACGTACCTACGATAAACTGTGTGTCCCTACAACTGACACTGCATGACAAAGTACACACGTGCTTCCTAGCATCAACTTTTATAGTAAAACCACTTTCCAGAATAATCCAAGGAATTCACCCAACGCAACCAATTAGAACGGAACACGTAACTGAAACTCATAAATATTAATATTAAAAAATGAACTTTCTAGAATACTACAATAGTCTACAAAAATTAGACTGCTCATTTCAGCCCCAAATCCTAGTGTGTAATGACGTCACGAAAGAGTATGGTAGGCAGTTCACGACCTAGTCGGGATTTTCCAGAACTTTCACGATCTTTCAAAAACCATACTGACCGACTGCTAAATTCACGCGCACAGGAAGCAACTATAACTAAAAATAGAGCTTGCACTTTGACGTCACACGTACGAGGTCACCAGACAGCGCGATTTCACTTGAACGTTTTAATCTATCCTCAGCGAAACTACGCATTACAAAAATCAACCGCTCTTTTCCTTGCGACTTCGCTAGAAACTTCCGGACTAATCTTAGCGTATCATAACAAAACCAATTCCGCTATCCGCGAACGATAAAGAATCTCACTGAAAAGGTACGTGATTCGCAACCATGATAGCTCAAATAAATATCGGATCGTTTCCTACGATTAACACATGTATGCTCTCACAGACCAACACAACCACAATTGTAACAGTCATCAAAAGGCGATTTCCTTGGTTTTCTGTACATTCATATCCAGAAAACTGTCTTTGCACCATGACTCTAATACTGCTATCTGTGCAAATTACTCAGCCAGACTGTCTTCTTTTTGGAGTAGGCGTACAAGAGCCATGTCGGCTGAGAACTTTAAGAGACGAGAAGTGGCAGTATGACAACGCATATGGTCTGTGTATATAGAAGACAATGTCGGAGAGAGAACACAGCCTTGAGGGCAGCCCGAATTTAACACCATTTGGTCAGACAGACTGCCATGTACATTTACACGTTGCGGCCTGTCCTCAAAAAGTCTCGCACCCACAGATTAATGCTTGTGTTCACATTAAAGTCCACCATACGATGCAAAAGTATCAGTGGTTTAACAGTATTAAAAGCATTAGAAAAGTCAACAAAAAGAATTCTCACATGTGCTTTTGAATTTTCAAAATGTTGAAAAACAAGATTGTTCAGAGTAAGGCACGCATCTTCCACACCCCTATTTTTGTAAGCAAACTGAAGTGGATCCAGTAGTTCGGCAACATCATTTAACAGATGCCTCCGCACCACCTTTTCCACAAATTTTGACAGAATAGAACTTGAGTCAATGCAACTGGGTGGAAGTCGTTGAATTCACGAGCATTGTTTGTTTTTTTTAGGAATCGGAACAATGACTGATGATTTCCAAGCAGTATTTGTGTGCTTGGTGACTTTACAAAACCACAAAGCAACAAACGGCCTTTTACACACCGTGCATCGCGTTAGCTTGCACTCCCCTATACACTTTGGTGTCCCAGGGACAGTAAACCCGACTTTGTAGTTAGCTTGCATCATCGCTATTTCATTTGTGATGTTTGGCATGTTGGGACCTGAAAGGTACTTTTTACCGTGAATGTTGAGCGATACTGCTGTAGAATGTGCATTCAAAGCAGTCAGGTGTGAATGCATGTTCGGAGACGAAATGCGACTTTTTTCCATTCGTAATCGTCCACCTTTCCCTCCAGTAACTTTCCGTTCAACAGGTTCTTCAACCATGCCTGGCAACGTTTCCGATCTTCGGCAGACTTTTTCGGATTAGGAAAATGAAAGCTCTTCTTTTCGTCACCCTCGCCTTTCAATTTAATCAGCCGAAGGCTTTGCACTGTACCCGTATACTGACATTACTACCTGCTAGACATTCGTTTGCTAAGGATGCGCGCGCATCAGCATGTCGCCCTCCAGTCAGCGGAAAAATTGGTGAAACACGCTTTATTTTCTTAATACCATGTGGGTGTAGAGGAAAAAAGAGGCAATGGCACAGTTTTGATTAAGTACTGGAATCTTATAGGTACATGCGTCGTCATACTTGCCTTTTCCATTAACCGTTTTGGTGTCGGTAGCGGTTTTAGTCGTGATGATTCCTGCAGGAACCAAACGGTTAAAGTGGATGAAATCGAGCTCTTTTATAGTTTACTTACATGTTTGTTAACGTCACAAATTATATTCCCCGACGGTTAAAGTGGATGAAATCGAGCTCTTTTATAGTTTTCTTACATGTTTGTTAACGTCACAAATTATATTCCCCGATGTATTGACTGTAGTATGTGCAGGCTGGTCACAACTACATCAATCTGCCGCTTTTTTTATTTAACCAACTATAGCCCTAAATGTATTCACCGAAGGCTGGCCGTTACTACCTCAGTCTGTCGTGTTTTAATCTAACCACCTATGATTCTACGTGCAGTCGCCACAGGCTGGCCGCTACTTGGTCAATCTTTTGTCTTTACTGTAACCCACTGTCTTTGTCTTTACTGTAAACCTATGCAGGCTGGCCACTACTACTTCAGCCTGTCGTGGACCCGTCTCCTGCCCGCCAGTGGCGCTAGCCAGCTGAGTGCGGCCGGTGTGCACTACTACAACAACCTGCTGGACGCTCTCCTGTCGTCAGAAATCACACCCGTAGTGGCGCTGCACCACTGGGACCTGCCGCTAGACCTGCAGCGGGCGGGCGGCTGGCTGAACGAGGCCACGGCAGACAGCTATGTCCACTACGCCAGGCTCTGCTTCCAGCAGTTTGGGAACAGGGTCAGTTTCCAGGGTACATCATAAGTTATAGGTCGCAGGGGTTCGCTATACGGACCCGTGTAGGCCTGAAGGATGGCGAAGTAACCATTGTACCCCGAAGGCCTGAGGGATACAATGGTTACTTTGAATTCCCGAAGGCCTACAAGGGTCCTTGTAGCAAACCCCTGTTACCAATAACGTATTTGTTTTCATACCTCCGCAACATTCGTAAAAGTAGTCAACTTGATCAAACTTTAAATGTATGTGGCTTCTGCTGAGCGAGCCCCTGCAGTTGCAAGGGGTAATGTTCATGCGCAAACACAGCTCTTGCTGGCAGCTTGTCAATTTCAGTTTGACGTTTGGAAAGCGCTTTACGAGCCGCACTGTATACATATTGTCAGAGTAATGCGATTTAAAAGGTTTTGTTATTTCATATTCGGCATTGAAATGACGATCGTTTGACACTGACCTTGATGCGCCAGTCTCGATCCGCGAAAGATCTGCTATATTTTCAGTCTGGCGCGTTTTGTCGGAAAATATTGTTGAAAATTGGATGCTGTCGTCTTTAAAACAGCTCTAGAGTGCGTATTATTTCGAACTATGCTAAGAAGCTTCGTTACATGGCGTGCGTTTTTCTCTTTATGTCGAACAAAGCTGCATTTCCACATCAACCCCCCCCCCCCCCTCCGTACCTGTCCTCTCTCCTGCAGCTGTACACTCCCTCAAGACAACTCAGATCCTCTGCTGACAGCCGCATTTTGCGTGTACCTTTTGTCCGTACCAAGTCTTTTGGCCAGCGGTCTTTTTCATATCTTGGGCCGCTGTACTGGAACGAACTCCCCTCCCATGTCCGCCACAGTGCTTCAAAAGACGTTTTTAAATCTGCGCTAAAAACACCTTTTCCAACTCCATTACCCCACTGATTAATCATTGACTGCTGAGCATTCTGTTGTAGTTTTGCTGTGTGTGTGTGCGTGTGTGTGTGTGTGTGTGTGTGTGTGTGTGTGTGTGTGTGTGTGTGTGTGTGTGTGTGTGTGTGTGTGTGTGTGTGTGTGTGTGTGTGTGTGTGCGCGTGTAATATTGTGTACAGTTTTTTATAATTGTAATGTTAAAATTTGTAAGGCGCCTAGAGCTCTACCTGAGGTTAGGCGCCATAGAAATCATTATTATTATTATTATTATTATTATTGTACTCGAGAGTTGAAAATGAGGTCTTAATGCGTCATACAGCGGGCGACAAGAAATCTGCCATAAGTCGCTACACGGGTTGTTGTGGCGAGGTCACATGGCGGGGTTTGCGCTTAAGGATAGTTCCTGTGACGTAGGGATAAAAACAAACGAGCTTACACGTCTGTGTTTGTATCGTCAGTCTTTATCACACGACCTACTTTTTTTTTATCAGGTTTTCATAGCTTGCATTGCGGCATTAGCAAGAACAGTTGTTTGGGCGCCTCCTTTCTGAATGAAAGACAGGCACAATGGATGAGGTACGACCATCTTATGCTGGTCTGTCATCACCGTCATTTTACACCTTTCGACTAAAATCGTCAGGTTCCAGCACACATATTTTGATCTTGTGATGGTATTCTATAATATCTAAGCCCGCACTACACAACGTGCACCCAACAAAACCCGCCTGACGTAGACGTAGAGATGTCATGATCATTTAGATGAAATGTGACCCGCCACCACAAAATGAGTCTTAAGTCACTTTTTGGACATTTTGAGATATTGATATCAGCAGAAACTAGAAAGAAAACCCTTTTCAATGGTGCTAATAACATGTGAATCAGACGATTGGTCACCGAGTTACGGTTTATAGAAACTGGGGACCCCACACATGTACCCGACCACGCCACCCGACAATTTTCAAAATGAGTCTAAAGTCACTTTTTGGACATATTGAGATATTGATATCAGCAGAAACTAGAAAGAAAACCCTTTTTAATGGTGCAAATAACATGTGAATCGGACGATTGGTCACCGAGTTATGGTTTTTAGAAACTGGGGACCCCACACATGTGAATAGCGGGAAATCGGGTCAGGGACATTACGACTCATTTCGTGGTGGCGGGTCACAAATGTTATAGCTGAGCAAGCATACACAACGTGCAGCTAACAATGCTCGTCTTCCCCGTGACGTAGACATAGTAATGCCATTATAATGTTGATGATATTTCATATTGCGCAAACACGCAAAACACAACGTCACTAACAAGACCCACCTGTCCCAGTGACGTATAGTGATGCTATTATCATTGTGATGCTACTCTATATTACCTAAGTCCGCACTACACAAACGTGCACCCGAGTGACGTAGACATAGTGAAGTCATTATCCCGTCAAGGTGCTTGTGTGTTCAGGTCAAGATGTGGGTGACGCTGAGCGAGCCGGATGTGCAGGCCCTTAACGGGTATGAGCTGGGGATCCACCCGCCCGCACTAAGAACTGCCGGAACTGACGTCTACACCGTCGGTCACGTGATGATCAAGGCGCATGCGCGAGTCTACCGCATGTACCAGCAAGAGTTCAGGAGTCAACAACAAGGTAAAGTACACTTCGCACACGACCGTACAGCATTATGGATAAATGTCATCGCGAACAGAGGCAATAAAAACACGAAAAGTGTCGGTAAATGTACCCGCAAACAAAGAGCCACCCTAACAACAAAACAAGAAATGTTTCTTTGCCACTTCAGAAGCTTAGGGTACTATCTGAGCTATCTGCACCCAAAAATTGGAAGAGTTATCGCCCTTGGCTACCTTGGGTTTCATAAATGTAGAAAATAAGCAAAACTGGACCCAGTGGGAAATTCCTAAGAGATGTGTTAACACACATGTTGTGTAGACTGCTTATGATGTTATTAATTCCCTCAAAAGACATTTGACTCACAAAATTCACTAGGGAACCAGAACTTCCGGTGCACATCATTTTCTTAATAAATCTTATTTTATTCTATGTGAATTATTTTTAAATCATTTTGTATGCTCTAGTGATTGACACAGATATAAAGAACACGCCCATATCCATTTTATCAGGAAAATATAGCCGATACCCTAAAAATAAACATCTGCTTGATTGTCGTGTCTGTAGGTCATGTTGATTATTTCGTGCCTTTGACAAACGAAAAGTAGGTCAAGACCAACCATGACGGATTTTCATTCACACGTACCCTGATGACAATGCACGTAGGTTGGTTTTACGCTGTGTCCTCTGCAGATGCTCCCCATTTCACGTTCAATATCCCGTGATGGTAGGGTCACTGATGACGTCATAGGGTCACTGATGACGTCATAAGTCATCGATGTGAGATTTTGAAGACTAAACATTCCATTTACCCGAGACATAACACACTCCTCATAACACTCTCTAACAAGTGACATCAAAATAACCCGGAACAAAGCATATTTACGAAGAAAAACGCTGCGCATGCGGTGAAAAATGCCCGTTATTATTGCCGCATGGTTTACATTTAGATGTACGTAGTAAGCTGTCATAAGGGGATGAATCCGCAGTTTGCAGGGGAAAAAAAACCTGTGCCGACAGCATTACAGAGGAGACTGGAGAATTAATTTCTGCAATGGCATGTGTAGAGAGTAAGTGAGTGAAATCGAAACTGGTACAGTGGGGCGTACGACCTTTCTGACGGAGGATCTTATGTTCTACAAGAGCACTGTGATCCCTCGTGTTTTACAGGCCATGTGGGTCAGTGCCGAGGGTAGTGCTGTAAAGGACTGTGTGTGTATTTACAGGTCATGTGAGTGTAGACCAGCGGCCTGACCTGGTAGTGACGAGGGTAGTGCTGTAAAGGACTATGTGTGTATTTACAGGCCAGGTGGGTATAGAACTGAGGCCTGACTGGGTAGTGCCTAGTGACGAGAGAGACCCTGGTGACGCCACAGCGGCGGAGAGAAGCAACGAGTTCAGCCTGGGCCTGTTTGGCGACCCCATCTTTCTGGGTCATTACTCCAGCACGGCCACACACAGAGCCGGCGCCGCGTTGCCCAACCTGACACTGGCAGACGCACAGACCATTAACGGTGGGCACACTTTTGTACAGTCATTTATTAATCTCTCGTTATTTCAATACTGGCTGCAGGTTTCTTGATTGCTGATCAGATTTAAACATGAGCTATGTTAGTAGAAAAACGTGACAGTTCTGGCAGTGTAACGTGACCTAACGCAGCACACGCGATTTTAAGGGTCGAAAAACAAGTTTGTCGAACAGCATATACTCCTCTTGTATGTACACGTCACTGTCCAATTCAAAGCATAAAAATCTAATGTGTATAAACCCTTAAAACATGTCAAGAATTTATGTGTCTTGTGAGAGGGTTGCACAGAAGTCTAGCCTTTTTCCTTAATGTGAAAATACCTGATTGATGAAACGTTTTTCTTCTTCACGAAACAATGTTCACTGACTCACAGGTTCCGCCGATTTCTACGGGTTGTCCTACTCTGGGTTCGGGAAGGTGAAGACTCTCAGAGACAGTCAGGTGACGGGATACATGGCCAGCAGGGGCGTGGTCTATACCCCGGGGTGAGTCCAGCCCATAAAACATATTGTAAAATATTTATCATTACTCTAGTTCCAAAGCTCTTCTGAGAATATGACGAGACTGCATCAGGAGGCTTGTGCAAACTCTTCCTACAAGATATCAAAATAGCAAATAATTGCGATACTGTTTCTGACAGCAACTGGCATACGGACGGCGCGTTAGGCGTGAGGCCATTACTGAGGACCCTGTGGGGGCGTTACAGCGTGCCTATCCTCATCACGGCTAATGGACTGGCGACATCCGACTCCAGGATGGACGACCAAGATCGGGTGGACTACATCAAAGTCCACGTCGACGAAATACTCAAAGGTGGGTGTGGTTTGCTCATTTACTTTATATTTGCCTGGCGTCTACACCGGAACAACTTTTATTTTGCCAACAGCATTCGTGAGTTCATCAAATAGGCTACGAAATAACGAGGATTTGACTTTTATCTCCAAAAGATAAGTAGCAAATTGTGTACTTGTTTGTCTAATAAAATGCTTTGTAACTTTATTTTCTTAGTATGTTTCTTTTTTGTTGGGACGTACTTTGCCTTTTGCACATTTTTTTATGTCTGGATTTCGTGCTGCTACACATGACAGGCTTGTGACATTGTGGAAAGCCTTCAACTACCGGTACGTGGCGGCGTTACTTTGCATGGCATATTGCCTGCAGCTAGTCTTGTGGACATGACGGTGACTGGCTTCAACTACCGGTACGTGGCGGCGTTACTTTGCATGGCATATTGCCTGCAGCTAGTCTTGTGGACATGACGGTGACTGGCTACAACTACCGCGCATCATCACTTCCTGACGGCTTGCAGTAGGACAGAAGGTCTAAACAACCTCAATAATTTCTGTTGTGTGTGCAGCCATCCGTGTAGACAACGTGACGGTGACTGGCTACACGTACCGCTCGCTGCTGGACGGCTTTGAGTGGGAGAAGGGCTACAGCCTCACTTCCGGCCTCTTCCACGTCGACTTCACCGACCAGTTCCGCCCGCGGGCCGCCCGACAGTCCGCGCAGTACTTCAGACAGCTGGTAGAGGCCAACGCCGTTTTGAGGTAACAACCGACCTCTACAGACACGTCCGTCAAGCACACATC
This sequence comes from Semisulcospira habei, assembly GCA_036245525.1. Taxonomy (NCBI): domain Eukaryota; kingdom Metazoa; phylum Mollusca; class Gastropoda; family Semisulcospiridae; genus Semisulcospira; species Semisulcospira habei. The sequence goes on from BTPG01000007.1 coordinate 163,548,759, forward strand.
GACAAACAGCGGCCACAGAACTCCATCAGGACACGGCCCTACAACGCCAGCACTAAACGACGTCGGCAACAACATCCTCACATAGTCACTGAAACAGACCGACCCATTTTGTATTTGGCTCCGCCCCTTTAGTCGGGGTCCGGCAAGAATGCAACGCGTGCTTCACGGAAAGAGAGCGAGTGTAGTCTGCTATCATAGTAAAGCGCGCTATTCGACGTTCATTTTTTTAAACCATTTTTAGGATGTCATATCTTCTAAAGTATACCATTACTGGAGCTGTAAAATAATCAGCAGTACAAACTAGGTATTGGGTTTAATCAGTACAGCAAGTGGAGATATTGTCAGTCAAGAGATTGTGTAGTTATTCGACAATAAACTTAGCATTTTATGACATGCGCAAATCGTCTCATTTTCGCCAAATCGAGTTGTATTTTTATAAAAAATATAAAGGGTAGAGCTTTGAAATTTTGCACGACCACACATTTGTATGCGCTCGTTCCGAAGGTAATATCAGTTTTTATGTGTTTACAGTCTGACATTATGGGTGATCCTATCCCTACATGTGAGCATATCCCGCTACTGAGTCTCAACAAGAAATCCTCGCGCAGGCAATCATCAGTACACTTTTCTGAATTCTGCCAGAAAACGTCTCTTTTTTCCCCCAGAAAACTTCTGCTAGTACTAGTCTGTTTACATGAATGAGGCGTCTCTTACTCACTCTCACAGCCATATGGGATCAGCGTACGTGCAATGAAAGCTTCTTCGCACACAACTGACAGATCTAATCTACGATCCAATTTAGCACGAATGCTTCACACACAACTGACAGATAGTTAGCAGACCAAATGTAAGTACAAGCGATCGAGTCAGTCTGTGAATACTATGGTGGAACACGGAAAGTATAAATTTTACTTTCGATCATACGTAGTGATGTCTTGTGTTTCTGCCGATCATGACAAAGGCTTCGGAACGGACTGAATAATTATTCACCTGAATATGGATTGGGGTATCAGGAATCTGATTACACTCCCCATAACAATAATGCTTTCCAATACCGCCGAAATTGGCTAAAATAGTGGAAACATCGACGCTCTTCCATGCCCAGGAAGCATAAACATCCATTGTTATGCCGTACCTTCTGCTTGGCAGTCAGAAGCACGTGGTCTACAGCGTTTTGCTTGGTCGAGAGGCGAAGTCTGATTGACATTTCACCCATAAAATGGGTCGGTCTATTGGAACCCTCCTTCCCCGCCGCTCGGCCCGTGTGGTCAGCATGGGGTTCTTGTATAAGTTATTTCGTCTTTATTACTCACCGATTTCAGTAGACTAGGAGTGATATGTGCTGGTCTGTAATTTTGGACCTTGTGCTTCCACAGCCGCAAGGTGAAAAATCACAGATCAGCACACGCACGTAGTTGTCACACGCCATCTCTTGATACAGCAATTCACTGCATAGCTGACGTCTAAGAAAGGGGATACTTGTAATGACACTGAAAACATGACAAACGATCAGATGACGGATCATGCTGGCTTGTCTCTCTTGATTCGCTACCGTTTATCAAGGATGGAATCGAGGGAGACAATCAGTTGGAAGCCGGGTATGACAACATCAAATACGAAAACGGTATGGTTGCCGTGACAATATTAGCTACTGCGTGTGGAACATTTCTGTTGTGCCTATTTAAAAATAGGAACAACTTTCAAATGGGGCTCGTCGGAGCGCGTTCCGGAGCATGCACATTATTGTGGGGGCGTGCGGAGCCAACATTTTAGAAAAGAAGTAACAAGATGAAAATGACGTCACGTCTGCCTACACAAACCTTGCTGGAGAACGTACTTTTGGCGTGTGTGTGTGTGTGTGTGTGTGTGTGTGTGTTGTGTGTGTGTGTGTGTGTGTGTGTGTGTGTGTGTGTGTGTGTGTGTGTGTGTGTGTGTGTGTGTGTGTGTGTGTGTGTGTGTGTGTGTGTGTGTGTGTGTGACAGCGACCAAAGCCCGCGTTTGAGGACGGACAAGCTTGAAATTGTACGACATTGTCCTTAAAAGAATAACCTCGAGGTAGTTGTTTTTGTTTTGTTTCTTTATTAAGATGAACATTGGCGAGAAAATGGCCGTTTCACAAAAATCGGTTGATCCACATTGGAGTCCGTAATTTTTCTTATTTTTACTAAATATTTTGCATATCGCTAGATTAAGGGAAGACATTGAATGTGTTCGTTAACAGCATTGTACCTCTTCAACGTTTTGAGTGATAAGTAAATATTTTCAGAAAAAAATAGCGTAACCTTTTTTTGATAAATTTCACGAAATATTTGTGATTAATCTTTAAACAAATCTTTGAATCTTTTTTTATGAAATAAGAAAGGCAAAGCCATTATGGCTCAAGCGTATTACAGATTTACATATGTGTCACCTTTGTGACAATGCACCAGCTAAATCCATGTTTTCTCAAAATATAAGCATTTTTCACAAATCTGTCAACCCGCGTGACCCTTGACCTTTGCGATGAGTCGACTAAATTAGTATGCATAGGTAGGTCTTAACATCAGCTACCTTTGTGCCAAATTTAATTGACAATTTTATACAAATGTTGATAATACCTATAATTTTATCAAAAATTGGCATTTTACACACATTTCCCGGCCTCTGGTGACCCTTGACCTTTCCGAGGGGCCATCCAAATTAGTATGCATAAATAGGCCTTACCAGCGGATATCTCGATCTGTTGCAAATTTGGGTTTGAAAGTTGTAAATAGTATTTAACGCCAGTGGCATTGGCACTGAAATCATGGTTGGATGTCAAAAACTGGAAACAGTTAAAAAATTCAAATACTTAGGAGCCATTGTGACAGATGAGGGATCAAAACCAGAAATACTGTCCAGGATCGCGCAGACAATAACAGCGCTGACAAGACTGAAGACCATATGGAAGGTTGATTGATTGATTGTACATTGCTTAACGTCCCGACAGCAACAAGACTTTCTCAGGACGTGCCTGCACTGCTAGTGAAAAAAAAAAATAAACAGAATATTGAATGTATGTCGCCAGCCGGTCCAATACGTTAAATAAACCTACGACATGGGGCCTAAATAAAGCCAAGACCATTTAGCAACACACATGCAATTTCAAGAGCTACAGGCAGCGGAGACAGTAGGGAGAGTTTAAAAAAAGGAAAATACAGGTGAAAGGATCAAGGTTAGACAGAAACACATGCCCCAGAATAAAGGGGAAAACCCACCCTGTGGGGCTGACCAGGGTGACCCTGGGAACTAAAAAGTAGTTAACCCCACCCAAGTCCCCCAGGGCAGACCCGGGTGGGGACCATATGGAAGGACAGAAACATCACACTCTGCTCGAAGATCAGACTGATGCGCTTCTTAGTCATCTCAGTCTTCTAATATGGCTGTGAGTTATGGACCCTCACAGCAGACCTCGAAAGGAGGATACACGCTACTGAAATGAGATGTTTTCGAAGGCTGCTTGGCATTTCGTACAGAGATCACATCACGAACGAGGAAGTGGGAAGCAGAATCAGGCAAGCCATCGGGCCCTATGAAGACTTATTAGCCATTGTAAATTTAAAAAAAAAAAAAAAAAAAAAAAAAAAAAAAAAAAAAAAAAAACCCACCGCAAACTGAAGTGGTATGGGCATGTCTCGCGATCAGCAGGGCTTGCAAAGACAATCCTGCAAGGCACTGTGCAAGGAGGGCGAAGGAGAGGCAGACAGAGAAAAAGATGGGAGGACAATATTTCAGAGTGGACAGGACTGAAGCTGAGCGACACACTAAGAATGGCAGAGAACAAAGTGAGATAGATAGATGGATAGCTAGATAGATAGTTAGGTAGGTAGGTATGTAGGTAGGTATGTAGGTTAGGTTAGGTTAGGTTAGATTAGATTAGATTAATGGATGGATGAATGGATGGATGGATGGATGGATGGATGGATGGATGGATACCTATTGCCTGATCTCCTGTGACCTTGACTCAAATTGGTATGTTTATATAGGTCTTGCCACAAAGTATCCTTGGGCCACGTTTGAAGACTGTGGCTTGAATAGTCTCCGAGAAAATGCCAACGTTATGCCAACGCAATTTTCTCATTAATAATCGCAAGATTTTTCAAAACAAAACGTATTTACATAAGCCTACAGTTTGTCTCTGCTGTCGGGTACGATTAGGTCAAATTGTGACCTGTAAGCCGTAGGTGTAAAAATCAGCTAATGTTCGGCACCACTTTTCGGAGTTTTTTTTTTTTTAAACAGCTAAAGTAACTTTGGACTTTTCATTTACGAAAAAAAATCTTCTCATTAATGCCCGCATGATTTTTCATAAACAGTGTTTGCATAACCTGCTGTTTGTCTCGGCTCTCGGGTAGGATTAGGTCAAATTGTGACCTGTAAGCCCTAGGTGTGACAGTCTTCTCATTAATACCCGCATGATTTTTCATAAACAGTGTTTGCATAAAGCATGCTGCTTGTCCCGGCTCTCGGGTTGGATTAGGTCACATGGTCACATGGTAAGCCCTAGGTGTGAAAATCAGCTAGAAAATTGCAACGTTTGATTCTCTAATACGTAAAATGTTAGTACTGCGATGAGTGACGTATAACATCAAGTCACTATGAACACGGCATCATGGGACTAACGATGCCATGACGTGAAGCTTGAAGTGACGTCATTTCGCAGCTCGTGTTATTATTCTTCTTCAGTATAGCTATCGCAACGCCAGCCCACAACACAGAGCTTACGAATGGTGGGAAGCGCCGAGTGCCCGTCTTTATTTCTGTGTGCCAGTGTGCGTGGATCAGAGGGCGGGTTAGGGTAAAAGGAGATGGATCACACGGATAACCTTGAAAATAGGAACAACTTTGAGCTGGGGTCCCATCTTGTTTGTAGGTTGTTTAAAGATTAATAAGAATTAGTAAAATGGCATGAGTTTACGTATGCATACGTCCCTCTAGCTCTGTGCATTATATATTACTAAACACTGAGTGTGAAGAGAAAACTACACGTTCAAAGATAAGAAGAAAACCAAACACTTGGACATCGCAGAGGCCTTACATGTTTTTTTTTTTTTTTTTTTTTTTTTTTTTTTTTTTTTTTGTCTCAGCAAGTTTCATTCACAGAACATGGCCTAAATGCACACACACATACTTCAATACAAAATTTTCGTGTAACTTGAATTGATCTATTTCCATGACTGATGACTTATCTTGCCAATGTTGTTTCAGAGTGAGATAGTGTTGTGTGCTGTATACAATACGACCATGGTCATGTGGTATTTTGTGAGCCGTGCCGTACGGGCCGATGGACAATGTACACTACAACAGTAACGTGTATTTGTGGTTAGAGTTTTGTCTGACATATACTGTCTTATTATTCTGCTTGAATGTTTGACTCCATGCAATAAAAACGATAGAAAGGTGAAGCATGAACGTGTGTCTTATACTTGCATTCTGGATGTGAAAATCAATGGCATACCTTACTCTGATCCAGAGCAATAAGGCTGGTACAAATAACGTAGACCAAATGTATCCATCTGATTCATGAAAGGGTTGCAGGAGCGGTTCCCGTCAACGTAAACTGTCCAGACAAATTAGTTTGCCACCACATTATCTGTCTTAGGACAGTATCCTAGAAGCTGAAGTACAGGACCACACTAGGTGACTCCCTCGATTCGCTACACAGATCACAGCGCAGCGAATCAAAGGAGACAACCAGTGCGGCACAGAGATGATACGATACTCCATGTAATATCCAATACTCCACGATGTAATATTCCTTACTCCGCCATGTCATATCTAATAATCCACAATGTTACATGCAGTACTCTACGATGAAATATCCAGTATTCAACAATGCAATGTATCCAGTACTTCACTGTGTAATTTCTAATAATCAATGATGTAATATCCAATACTCCACCCTGTAATAGCCAATACTCTTCCACGCAATATCCAATACTCACAGAACTCAACCGTGCAATATCCAATAGTCTACCAAGTAATATCCAATATTCCATAGTAATCCATGAGCCTTACTCCACGTCCAACACTTTACGAGTGTAATATTTAATGCTCCTCCATATAACTTGAAGTACTCTACCGTGTCATACTTAACGCACCACGAGTGTAATATTGCGGAATACTCCACCACGTAATATTCAATAGTTCACCCTGTAATATCCAATATTTCACCACGTAACTGAGAAGAACCCAACGGAGAAAGAAACAAGCTTAGAAAAGACAGTTACAACACAATTTATTAATATTTCGGGTCAATACCCTTCTTCAAAATAGACAAACAAGTAATGATCAGTCGCTACTTTACTTGTCAGACAATTAAGTAATGATCAGTCACTACTTTACTTGTCGCTTCACAGCCTTCAGCTGCCACATTCCTTCTGCGACAAGATAAGTAGGACTGATCATTACTTGTTTGTTTGTCTATTTTAAAGAAGGGTATTTACCTGAAATATTAATAAATTATTGTAACTGTCTTTTCTAGGCGTGTTTCTTTCTCCGTTGGGCTATTCTTTGCATTTTAACCGCTTGGCAATCACTTTTTGGTCTGCACCACGTAATTGTCAATACTCCACACTGTAATGCCCAGTTCTCTACCATGTAACATCCAGTACTCCACGATGTAATATCCAATACTCCACAGTACTCCACCATGTAATGTCCAACATTCCACCGTGTAATATCCAGTACTCCACAATGTCATATCCTATAATCTGCCATGCAATACCCAATACTCTACCATGTATCATCCAATACTGTAATATATGATCTCCAATATTCCATGAAACTCGCTCGAAGCAGATATCCGTAAAACGGTATCAACAGGAGTTTCAAGAGATGGGCCAACATTCAAAACACAACACAGATTACTGTACATTAATGCACGCCGCCACTATGTCTTGTTAGAGACTTCATGAAAATGAAAGTAAATGTCAAGATTGGCCCAGAATGCTTCTATAGCTTTACAATAACCACCAAAATATTCTACAAGTGTTGTGAACCCTTTTCATCCTGATACACCCACTGCTTTAAATAAATTTGACTATGATTGTTCAAGGGTGGTGCCAGAATAGCTTGGCGCCTAAGGCGCCAAGCTATCCTGGCACCTCTCTTGGCTTGACTTCGCGAACGAAGATTTTATAGGAGTTGCCCACGACGTCTGCAGGCTTGTTCGTGGCTGCGGAGGCCAATCCGAGACAGGCAGGTTCGACCGCAGTGGCTGCAGGGGAAGGTATGGCCAGGGTTCTGAGCTGCGGCATCTCTGTTTTTTCTCCTGAGCCGCTTGTCCTTAAGGCTAGCTCTGTGAGAGTCCTCAAAGGAGACAGCTGCCTTGTAAATGGTGGAGCGCCAGGTGTCACGGTCCGCAGCAAGCGAAGACCACTGGTGGTGGTCGATTTGGCAGGCACTAAGTGACTTCTTGAGACAGTCTTTGTATCTCTTCTTTGGTGCCCCTCTGTCACGGTGTCCAGTAGCAAGCTCGCCGAACAGGGTGATCTTTGGTAGGCGATGATCCTCCATCCTGGAGACATGCCCCGCCCAGCGGAGCTGTGTCCGCAGCAGCAAAGCCTCGATGCTCACAGTTTCAGCCCGTTCAAGGACCTCGACGTTGGTGACATAGTCACTCCAGTGAATGCCCAGGATGGTACGCAGGCAGCGCTGGTGGAAGCGTTCGAGGAGTCGTAGTTGGCTGCGGTAGAGGGCCCAGGACTCGGAACCATACAGCAGGGTGGTGAGGACCACAGCTCTGTACACGCTGATCTTGGTGCCTGTTTTCAGCTGCTGATTGTGCCACACCCGCTTGAAAAGTCGCCCGAAAGCGCTGTTCGCTTTTGCCAGCCTGCTGTCAAGCTCCTTGTCCAGCTTGGCGTCCGACGTGATAATGCAGCCAAGGTAAGTAAACTTGAACTAAAATGCTAGATCTGTAATAGGACCACCCTTGAACTAAAATGCTTGATATGTAATAGGACACCAGCAATAGCGGGTTTTTGTTTTTTTAAATCAGCTTCAGGATGTAATGGGTTAAACTACTTAGCAAAGGTGTGACGACAGTATTGACTGCGGTTCTGTGAGTACTGTAACCAAACGTTTAACCTCTTGACAGCTACTTTGTGTGTGTGTCTGTGTGTGTGCGTGTGTGTGTGTGTGTGTGTGTGTGTGTGTGTGTGTGTGTGTGTGTGTGTGTGTGTGTGTGTGTGTGTGTGTGTGTGTTCCTAGAAATTTCACGGTGTGTGTAACAGCGCTTTGAGCCTGACTGTAGGGATGCTGCGCTTTAGTCTAAATCTTTGTTTGTTGTTGGCCGAAGCCATGATGCCTGCAACAACAGTAATATCTCATTGTAGCATGCTTGTTGAGAGTATTTTACCCTTGTTTACTTTGTTTTACGTGATGTTTCAGGTTTTATTTTGTTGTTGATGTTGTAGTTTGTTTGTTTTTTAATCAATGTTGAGCCAAATACGAGACCGATTTTCTCCCGTACCAGTCTATTCCGTCAGGCACGACTCAGCTGGCCGGAACGTAGGCAGGGGTTGCTCCGGGTGGCACTGGTGTGTGTGTGTGTGTGTGTGTGTGTGTGTGTGTGTGTGTGTGTGTGTGTGTGTGTGTGTGTGTGCGCGCGCGCGTTCCTGTGTGTGTATAAATCTGCGTGTATGTGTTTGCGTGTTGATTTCAACATACAAAAATTGTGACGGTATTTAGATTCCCCTGAAAATCTCACGTGCTCAGTGCTCCCATGAGTGCAACTAGTCAGAACTGCACGTAGCTAGTTGTGATTTTAACACGCGTACGTGTACAGTGTAACATGTACAGTGAATTAAGTACTTTAAAAACGCGCCAGCTGTGATCAGTTATCTCTGCCACTGTGTCCTTTTGTTTTTAAAGTTGCCTGGACTCAGTCAGAGCCACACAAGTGCAAGAGGCATAGAACCTCATGAGCCCCCTCATTAGCGGGGGTTCATGAGTTTCCATGCCTACTTGCCTCTGCCTTGCCTTATTTTGTATCCGTATTCGTTGAACGGCTGGGGTGTTTACTGACGATTGGCTTTGCTGCGTTGTTTAACTCATTCTACCCCAACACCGAAATCCCCAAATGTTGCCGTTGTCCTCTGAAGACTGCATTGTAGTGCAGGACACATCTCGACCATGATAGTTCAAGGGTGATGCCAGATTAGCTTGGCGCCCATAGGCGCCAAGCTATTCTGGCATCACCCTTGAACTATCATGGTCGATCCTTAGCTTGCTGTGGTGTGTCTGGGGTAGAATGTGTTAACCCCTTGGCTGTCTGTAGCGTGTTTGGTCGAGGTGATTCCTGCAGCGATCACCTCGACGAAACACGCTCCCGACAGCCAAAGAGTTAAAGTGCATTAATGGCAAAAGATTACTGGTAAGATCGTGTTGCATCCCAGCAATGGATTTATTTACCTGTGTCTACTCGCATTTCAACTAGACCGCAGAATCGTGTCGTTCAGGCAATATGAACATTTGCAATTATGGTCTGTGATTTTGGACCTTACGGCTTAAGCCCTGGGGCGGATCTGGGGGGGTGTGAATCACCAGGGGTTCCGGACCCCCAACCCACCACACTAAAGAATTCTTGAAAATGCTATACCAAAGTCCGGTCCGTGGCGCAGTGGTTAAGGCGCCTGCCACCAATGCCAAAGGTGCGAGGTTCGAAAACGGGTTCCGGCGTCGGACTTTTCTCCTCTGGTAAGTGTCACCGTTAATTCGGGCGGACCGTCGGGGATTCTTTCTCCGGGTACTCCGGTTCTTCCACCCCCTCCCACCACTCCCCCCCCCCCCACCCCCACACTTTGGTACCGGTTCCAGTCCAATTTACAAATTTCAAATACTGACAAGCGATCAAACATCTCTGTAACTTCAGTAGCTGAACTGGCCCTTCGTCTGTCTTGTACTGTGTTTGTCTTCGGCGTAAATCGGTGTCTGTCACGTGAGTGTGCGTGTTGGGTTTCAGTTCGCGCCGCTTTGAGTCGATTCACCCAAAAATTGAGAAAAAGCGCCTATATAATACAGGCATTATTATTATTATTACAAAGTCCAGTTTTTCAGAGTAGTGGAACCACCTCCCATCGCTTTCCGAGATTTTGGCGGGTGGCGTGAATGTGTAAGAGTTGTCATACACGCCTGGCGTGCCTACCCTTTTTGGTTTGTCGGCCACTTGGAAGCAAGGTCGAGCGTCGGGAGGCCTTTTGTGTCAGGTTAAGGTCCCAAATAAAAAGCAGCAGGTTGAGGTAACAGATCCGCCCCTGGTGACGTAAGGTCTAAACTCACAGACTAACGTACGCATATTTCAATATTTTCAGTTTATGAAACGACATGTCAACAAGCATACAGCTCCGAAACGTCATGCTGTTTGCACATTGTAAATATTGTGAGCATGTTTACATACATGGTATAACCCTTTGAATATCACATTCAAACGTGCCACTGTTTGCTCCATGCGCAATGACACACTTTACCCGTTGCGAGATTTTTCTGCAAGCTCAAAAGCCATACAAATCGATTCACCGGCGGCGGACGCCAATTGTACTTTTGAAATGCACGTAATTGTACATTAACTCATTCTGCCCGAGGAAGGAAATACCCACTTTTTGGAATTATCCTCTGAGGACTGCATTACAATTACAGGAGACAGATCGACCATGATAGTTCAAGGGTGGTGGCAGAATATCTTGGCGCCTATAGGCGCCAACCTATTCTGCCACCACCCTTGAACTATCATGGTCGAGCCATATCTTGCTGTGGTGTGTCGCGGGCAGAATGGGTTAAGCGTCAAAGACTCCCAGCCGCCTAAAGGCTTCCTCAGACGGAGAAACGAAACGAAACATTTCGTCGAAATGTCCGCATTTCAGACATTTCTTCAACATTTCACCGTTTCACGAAATGCGAAACGACACATTTCACAAAATAGAATCTGTCTCTATTTTGCGAAACATTTCGCCGAAACATTTCTACCGTTGCCCAATCAGCGTCGTCCGCTGCCAATCTGACGTCATTCAAGCCCAAACACTGAAGATAGCAACGGTAAAGCGATGCCGTTGAATCAGGTCTATTATGGCTAGAATTGCGTGATGTGACGCAGGATTCTGTAAGATTTAACTTGAAGCGGAGAAATCATTTTCGAAATGGAATCTATCAAGTATCATCACTAAAGTACCACCAAAATAAGATTATAGGCCGTCAGTTTTCTGAATCCCACTTTCATCGGCTGCTCTGCTAATCCGCCGATGGCGGCTATCGCTTCGAGACCGCGGCATCCTCGATTCACTTCAACAAGCCCTGTTTTCGCATTCAAAAGCGCTAACGTTTATTCGATATGGTCGTAATTTCACTTTAATTGTGTAAGTGAAGGCACACATGTCTTATATGTTTAGTTTTTAAACGTCAATAGTCAGAAATATGACCCGATATCCACCGACACAAACCAGAGCATGCGTCAGTGAAGACTTACTTCCCCTGTACCAATCGAAATGACTTTTCACCGCGTTTCTACGTGTGCGGAGGAGGCATTTCGATGCATTGAAAATGTTTCGTTTCTTGTAGTCCAGCAGCTTTTCGCAATTTCTGCAGTCTAAGTAGTTCGTCAAAAGAGTAACAATGGTTTGCAGGTACGAAACGAAAGTACTAATGCCATATAGTTTATGCATGGCAACAATATTTGTCCTTAGGATGGAGACATTTTTGTAGAAGTGTTTTTCGAAAGCTATTTTTCGACGTGAGGGAACCAGTCCTCGTACACCGCCCGGATAAGGTGCAAGACATTTTTTGTGCATAACATTAAAAATTTCAAGCATACAAGTTACAAGTTTATTCCAGTGAGTAAATTAAAATCATCAGCAAGTAAACATGCATACATATATACGATAAAATAAGTTTTAAAATATTATTTTTAATGCGGTAAGCATGGTCGCGTCGCTAGTTTCAAAATGGCGGTCAGCGAGAAGCCTTCTAAAGAAGTCAATCAGACGCGCACGGTTGATGAAGCTTTACTTTGCTCCTGAATTGAAACAGAGATTATTTTCGATTTGAACATCTTATCAACGTCAAATACGTTATTTTTCCTGGTCTTGAAAACAGCCTTTTCCATAGAACTCAGTCTTTTGTGGGAGGAAAGCATATCGAAAGTAAACTCCCTTTGTGCATGTTGTGCAATGTGTCTGCCGACCATCTTCAACATTCTTTGGCCGGATACAACATGCATGTTGTTCGTCTGTTTTTCAGCCTAACGGCTCTAAGTGCAGGTCTGCTCTTTTTTTATTTATTTTATTAGTGGAGATGGGATTTTTAACTGGTCAAGCACACTCGTATCCGACTGGTCTTAAGCACAAGCCAGGCAGAGTGAAATCCATATCCGAACCGTTTCCATCAAAATCACCATGTTCAGCTAAACACCTAAATATAAAATTTTAGTTTTTGCAACCAATTCAACCAATCCGCACTCAAGTACTCACAAGGACTCTTATGATTAAGCTTTATCACGACTGCATGAGACACAATACAGATAGTAGCCCTCTCTATTATATTACATGTTTTATTTATTTATTTTTATTGATTCATGTATGTATTCACTTACATATTTATTTATTATTTATCCTTTTAATTATGGATGGAAGGAATTCCTTGATACACATGATCACTATAGTGGTATGGTTGTGGTCACCAAGGAGAGGAAATTTGTTTTCAATATGCATACATCTGTGCATATTCATAATCTATCCTTTACTTAACATGCATATTTATAGGTCCCAGGTATCCCCAACTTATTTTATTAATTTATTATTGTTTTGTTTGTTTGTTTGTTTGTGATGTATGTTTGCACATACACATCAGCATAAAATGATTGATTGTACATTGTTTAACGTCCTGACAACAACAAGACTTTCTCAGGACGTGCCTGCACTGCTTGTGAAAAAACCCAAACTAAACAGAATATTGAATGTATGTCGCCAGCTGGTCTAATACACTAAATAAACCTAACTAGACCCTTTAGCAACACACATCCAATATCAAGAGCTACAAGCAGTGCAGACAGTAGGAAGAGTTTAAAAAAGGTAAATACTGGTGAATGTACCAAGGGTAGACAGAAACACACGCCCCTGAATAGAGGGGAAAACCCACCCTGTGGGGCTGACCAGGGTCACCCTGGGAACTAAAAAGTAGTTAACCCCGCCCAAGTCCCCCAGGGTAGACCTGGGTGGGGGACATCAGCATACAAGATGAGAACATACATATACATATATGATGTGAACATAACAGGTACACATATGGTAATAGGTGCATACCACCCGCTCCCCACCCCACATACAAAACCACAGAACAAACATCTGTGCATGTTCATAATATATCCTTTACTTGGTATTCATATGTCCTAGTTATTTAAATTATTACTTATTTTTATTTGTTTGAAAAGTAGGTTTTGTTCATATGCTGATGTTCACATACACATATATGGTAATACTGCCCACTCCCAACCCCACTCCACAACCAGAGAACACCAACCAAACGACACTTACATCTGTGCATGTTCATAATCTATCCTTTACTGAGCATTCATATGTCCAAGGTATCTTGTCTTACTTTATCTTTTTTATTTAACCGCCATGAGATGGCATTGGTCGCCTACTCGACATTAAACCCAAATAAGTATATATTTAAATTATTTATTTATTTTGTTTGCTTGTAATGAAGGTTTTGTACATACACATCAGCAAACAATGATTGATTGATTGTACATTGCTTAACGTCCCGACAGCAACAAGGCTTTCTCAGGACGTGCCTGCACTGCTTGTGAAAAACAAAACTAAACAGAAAATTGAATGTATGTCGCCAGCCGGTCAAATACGTTAAATAAACCTACAACATGGGGCCTAAATAAAGCTAAGACCGTCTAGCAACACACATCCAACATCAAGAGCTACAGGCAGTGCAGACAGTTGGGAGAGTTTTATAAAGACAAATACAGGTGAATGGACCAAGGGTAGACAGAAACACATGCCCCAGAATAGAAAGGAAACCCACTCTGTGGGGCTGACCAGGGTGACCCTGGGAACTAAAAAGTACCTAACCCCACCCAAGTCCTCCAGGGCAGACCCGTGTGGGGGCATCAGCAAACAAGAAAATATACACATATATAGATGGTAATAGGTGCCATACTGCCTGCTCCCAACCCTTACCTAAATACACACATAAAACCGCAGAACACCTACCAAAAGAAGGACATACACATCTGTGTATGTTCATAATTTTTAATCTATCCTTTACCTAGCATGCATATGTCCCAGGTACCTTAGACTTACTTTATCTTATTTATTTAAATTATTTATTTATTTTGTTTGTTTGTTTTGTTTGTTTGTAATGTAGGTTTTGTATATACACATCAGCATACAGCTCAAGAACATACACCATGGTGCCCCTGTGCATGTGGACACCAGTACTATTCTGTCAGATCTGTCACACCCAGCCAATCATCTCTTCGAGCTTCTTCCCTCTGGCCGGCGGTTTCGTGCTTTTAAAGCCAGAACCTCTCGATTCAGATGCAATTTTTTTTCCAGAATCTGTCCTCAATACATCACCATGCACGGAACAACGTGATTCCATGATTTGTGACATATGACTGATTTGTGTTTAATATTGTGTTTATCTATCTTTTAGTGCTGTATATAGGATGATCGCCAACGAAGTGTATGACATGATGAATGCCCTACAAATGAGGACATATTTTACTGTCGCCATGCCACACAAAAATCCTTGTAACGTTTTACTTGGTGAATAAATGTCTTATGTCTTATACACGTACATGGTAATAGGTGCAGTATCACTCGCTCCCAACCCCAATCCAGTTACACACACAAAACCGCAGAACATCCACCAATGTACATCTGTGCATGATCATAATCTATACTTTACTTAGCATTCTTATGTCCCAGGTATCTTTGACTTACTTTATCTTATTTATTTAACTGCCATGAGATGGCCGTAGTCTACCGCGTGGCGTTAAACCCAAATAACTATTTATTAAAATTATTAATGTATGTTTGTTTGTAATGAAGGTTTTGTACATACACGGTAATAGGTGCCATACCGCCCCACTTTCAACCCCAGCCCACATACAAAACCACAGAATACCCACAAAAGACATGCACAATTGTATACTGATGGGCATTAGTGGACTGTAAAATCTATATATAGAGACTTCAGGTTAAGCAAGTGGCTTGTATTGACTGCCTGTATTTTAGCTGCCCACCTACAAATTTCATGTGTCCAGTTAACCACACTGCACATGCAGCCATCAGTTCTGTGAAAAGTACTGTTGGCCTCATGCACAGGGGCACCAAAACTTAGAGATAAGGCCACACCTGATAACAATAACAGTACTAATAATAATATGCCTACTCAGCCACTAGTTCTGTAAACAGCACCTTTGTAAACAGTACCAGTGGCCAAATGCACACATACATCATGGATGTTGCTACCACTGATCACTTCAAACAATAGGCTGCCCAGTTCACATTTTGATACCGTGAACTAGCCTGCACATGCAGTCATCAGTTCTGTAAATAGTACTGGTGGCCACATGCACAGCGGCACCAAACTTAAAGGTGAGGCCAAAACTGCCACCTCAAACAAAACCAAACGCTACCTACACACACATATCAATGATACAGTCAACCTCTGTGTGCGTTAGGGGGAACACGCTTAAAGTATGTGACTGTAAATCTTACAGCGAAATGTCAAAACCAGTAAGAAGATAATGTAACAGCAACAAGTACATGTATTTTGTAAACCACTCAAAGCATGACAACTCATCGAGTCTAATGGTGTTATGAGTGGGTGATGGAAACACTGAAAGAAATAGTACGTGTACATTATAAAGTATGTGCCTCCTCCCCCCCCCCCCTCCCATAACTAGCTGTTTATCATAAAACATAGATATATCATTCATTTGATCACTTGACTGATTTATTAAATCATCTCTGTGTCACCTTTCTCCGTTTTCTTTCTCGTTTTAATCCCAATATGTCAGTGCTAATGTCAGCTGCTAAGAATCCTTGCAGCGAACTGCAAATGTCTATATGCAGACAAACTGCAAATAACACAGCAGCAAAATAAGTTCCTCTTTTGTGCAGTAGGCTACTGCTAGCAAGATAGGGTTCAATTTTAAACAAAGCATTGCATGAACTTCCAAGCGTGTTCACATTGTGCTGTGTTTTTTTTTTTTTTTCAGTGTGAAGTGTACTGTACCATCAATGATCACTGAGACTGCAAAATTGGCACTGGCAGTGATCGCACATCACAACATAGCTTGTCAGTGCAACTGATTAAAATAAATGTTACTGCTGCATAAAATAATTAATCAAGTTCCGAAACTTTGCTCAGCCATGACAGTTAAAACCAAGTGGTGTGGCACTCTTTTTCTTTTACAGAATGCAGCATAGGTTTTGAAGATAGCGTTTGTGTTGTGGGTTACGTTTTGTTTTGGTGCTGTGTTGTCGAAATGAAACGGGCAAAGCGATGGTAAAGTGAATGGAAATAAACGTGACAAACCTTTATCAAGCCGTAAAAATGCACACAGCAACTTGACACGTTTGCTTTTTTTAAAAAAACAAACAAGCTTATGTAGAACAAATAAAAAAGAACCCGTCGGCACACAGAAATTCACGTCCGCGGAGACGGCATCACGTGATGTTTTGATCACGTGATTTTGGGATACCTTATTGTTGCGAAACGATATTAATTTTGCGTTCAAGGCAAGCGTTTTCGTAATTGTTTCTTCTCTTAATATATCTAAGTGTGAAAATATTACTTTAAAAAATGAAATCCTTTTAAGTGACATATAGTGCATACTACCACTGAATACAGGAACAATGAGACCCGTGTAAACTACTGATCCCCTGTAAACATGGCCGCGAAGGTCCTGTTTTCGTCTGCAGCCATACTGGAAACAAAATGTGCTACAGAAAAATGTCTCCATCCTCCGGCGGTTTAAAACGAGTGCGCACTGCTTTTATTCATACTAGACTTCATTGTGATATACCCAAACCTTTGTTACTCTCTAGAAAATCACTGTCTCGTAAACGGCTGATCGTCTATGACTCAAGTGCAGCTGCTAGACTATTGTGTATTTCGTTTCTCCGTGTAGGGAAACCTTAAGGAACGTGGACACAACGTGGACACAACGTGGTTTCAGCAAGTGGCATAAGTCCCCTTAACTCCTTGTACCCCGAAAACGAAATCCCCAAATTTTGGCATTGTCCTTCGAAGACTGCATAGCAGTGCAGGACACAGATCGACCATGATAGTTCAAGGGTGATGCCAGAATAGCTTGGCGCCCATGGGCGCCAAGCTATTCTGGCATCACCCTTGAACTATCACGGTCGATCCATATCATGCTGTGGTGTGTGTGTAGAATGCGTTAACTACGAGGGCTCATGAGGATACCCTCTTGCAGCTGAGGATGGCGTTAAATTGTTCTCGGCAGTTAAAAGGTTTACATTTATGAAATTATATGCCTTCGTGAAGATTACAGGATTTCCCTGCAGATCAGTGCAGCTAAGTCCTACCACTATAAAGGTCAAGCCCGTTGGCTGAGAGGCTTGTGTACTGCAATCACGTGATGCATATCTTACTCGGGTGGAACACGCCCTCCCAACCTTCACCCCGGGCCGGTGACACAACCTCCTTCGACTGAGAAACAAGATGTAAATAATGCCAGGTGCATATCTACAGCAAAAACCATTAGGCCTATTTTTTGTGAAAAGCGAGTTTTTAATCGCATTACATTGAAAATCTCGTGTGTGTTTTGTTTTGTTTTTCTCGATGGGCATACTGGTTTTGGCAGTTAACATTGACAATTTTGCTCTTCACAAGATTGGACAAACTAGCCTTTGCCGGATCAGGGCAGAACTGCAGACAGATCTAGCTCACCCTTAAAGTGGACTGAAGCGAGTTGTCTCCACCCACTGCTCGTGTCGCCGTGTTCACCCCGGGCGGAGGAGCGGGTAGCACTTGGTTCATTGCGTGATCTGGAGGGGGACGGAACGGGTATAGTAGAGGTAAGTGCTGGAGAGAGCCAAGCTGGCCAACAAACTCACTCTTTCTTTCTTTCATTTTCATTCTTTTTTTTTTCTTTTTTTTTTTTTTGGTTTTGTTGTCGTGTGTGTGTGTGTGTGTGAGTGTGATGTGTGCGTGTGTGTGTGTGCGGCGCGCGCGTATGTATGTAAACACGAGAATCTCCGATATATCTGTACGCACAAGCTTGAAACTTGGGAAATACTTTATTCAAGGGGTGTCTAAGAGAACCTCCGAGCATATTGTAATTGGATGTCTCATTGAAGATATAAAAAGTTTTAGAGAGTCGGTTGACCCAGGTTTGAGTCTGCAACTTTGATTGTATGCGCTTGAAATTTTGGATATGGCTAGTTTGTAGAAAGACATTGGACGAGTTCGTTAGCCAGCTTTGTACCTCTTGAACTTTTTCGAAAATAAAAGTTAATGAGGAAAAAATGTCAAAAGTAAGACTACTTGATCTCATCAGAAGAATCAGTGACGGTGACGTAAAAGCACCAAACGCCTCAGTGTTTTATCCTGCTAATTGATCCAAACCACCAGCACGTCTCCTTCATTTAGGAAGACAGTCTCTCTATTTTTGTATGATATTTGCGAACGTATTGTGGAAAAGGTGGAATATGTATGCAAGCTCATACAGAAGAGTCTTTGTGGGCATGGGCCATTCTACTTTATTCTTCCAAATGGCTGTGGCTACGCCAACCCACAGAAAGTATAACCGGTAGGAAGTGCCGTGTGCCTGCCGTCTGTGTTTGTGTGTGCCATTCTGCCGTTTATGTTTGTGTGTGCGGATCAGGTGAGGAGAATAAAGGGAGATATTGAATGAGTTCGTAATCCAGCATTGTACCTTTTAAACTTGTTCAATAATAATTCATTGTTGCAAGTCAGTTTTGGAGCCACTATTTACTCCCATCAAACAGTCAGCCCTGAAAGAGGCTGTGCGGAACAAAACAGTCAGCTCTGGAAGAGACTTCGTGCCTTTCGGATGAGTGACGTGAAACATCAAATTTGTCAGTGTACACGGCGTCGTGAGACCAGCGACGTGAAGCTTATAGTGACGTCATTTTGCTGCTCGTGCTATTCTTCTTCTACAGAATTCCTGTCGCTACTCCAGCCCACAGAGCGTACTAATGGCGGGAAGCGCCATGTGTCCGTCTTTATTTGTGTGCGCCGGCATGTGTGTTGATCAGAGGTTGGCTTAGAGAGGAGGGAAATCGATCAGAAGGATAAGCTTTAAAATATGAACTCTTGTGGTTCCTAAAAGATAAACGCACGTGAGCTCCAAACAATACGGTAGACTTTGGGATGAAATCCTCATCTTGTTTAAAACAGACCTACAAACAAGTACATAATCTGCAATTTATCTTTTCGTTATCGGAAAATGAACAAGAAAGGCAAAGCCATTGTGGCTCACGTGTATTGCCGATTTACATATCTGCACCAGCAAAATCCATGTCTTCTCAAAATGTAAGCATTTTTCACAGATCTGTCAACCCCCCGTGACCATTGACCTTTGCGATGAATCGACTAAATTAGTATGTATATCAGCAGCTACCTTTGTGCCAAATTTGATTGAAAATTTTGCAAAAATGTTGATAATAACTACAATTCTGTCAAAAATTTACATTTTACACGCATGTGCCGACCTCTTGTGACCCTTGACCTTTCCGACGGGTCAGCCAAATTAATATGCAGACAGGCCTTCCCACCAGGTATCTTTGTACCAAGTCTGGGTTTGAAGTTGTGAAAAGTATTTGAGAAAAAAACTAATTTTGTCAAAATGACTTTTGACCTATTTCCTGATCCCCTGTGACCTTGACCATTGTGAGAGGTCACTCAGATTGGTATGTTTAGAAAGGTCTTGCCACAAAGTATCCTTGGGCCAAGTTTGAAGACTGTGTATAGTCTCCGAGAAAATGCAAACGTTAAAGTTTACCATGGACGACGGACCACGGACGAAAGATGGACAACCACTGGCCCAGAACATACTTACTTTTGCTTCGCACCTGAGCCAAAAAAGGGGTTTAACTGGATTTATTAATACATTTTGTTGTAACTGTCTTTTCTAAGGGAATTTCTTTCTTCGTTTGATTCTACTATGTGTGTACATGTATGTAAATAAAAGTGCACAGTATGTCAATACATATAACATCGGGAGCAGTGAATGTAATTACATGTATTGCAAAACTGTATAGGCTACTGAAGGTTTTTAATATTACGACAGCTTTAACACTTCGCTTGCCGAAGAAGGTGAAAACCACCCAACTGCAATAGGCACAGATCTTCATGAGGCCCAGAGGGTGCAGTGGGGCTCACGAGAATCTAGGTTCATGTATCTCTCTTGACTGTCGCTATAGTGTGACGGATCTCACAGCTTCTTTGGGGCTGATTTATGATTTAAAAAACAAAACGTGTGGCTACTGCCTGTGAAGGGTTTAATGAATTTGAGTAAAAGACGCGTCTGCGTCTGCTGACTGCCCACAATAGCGCTGTGTCCATATATACATAACCCAGTTACAGTAGTCTCCAAACAGCAGCGTTCATGAACTTGAACAGTAAATCCTTGTCGCTTGAATTACAAAACGTGAGGCACTCGAGACGCGAAGAGAATCACCGGGATTTGAAGTGTAAGGAAAACACAACGTGTTGACATTACCTACAAGGGATTATACATTTTCAGGACAGTATCTTAACCCCCTCGTACACACAGCCACCGGTATGCCGTCTACAGTATCGGCGGCTGTCTACACACGAAGTTAAAGTCTTGCAAGAGTGCGGGGGTCTGGATGAAGGTGGGTTTTTGGTGTATGTTGGGGGGAGTATGGGTATATCATAACGTTACACAACTTGAAAATGATAGGCTAATACCTGGCACCACATAGAACGTGAAGTATACGTTTCTCTCACAAATCCGGACCGAGTTACATGAGCATTTATTTAAAAAATAAAATAAAAGCGGGTCAGCGGACCCACTAAGTTGGTTTATAAGAACCCTTTTAGCCCCAAGGTCCCATTTCTCAAATTTTGGAGGTGTTGCCTAACAACTATGTACCAGTGCAGGAGACGGACTGACCAAGATAATTCAAGGGTAGTGCCTGAAGGCGCCAAGCTAATCTGGCACTACCCTTGAATTATCATGGTGAATCCATCTCCTGCTGTAGTGATTCGGGGCAAAAACGGTTAACCCGTTGTTTCTCCGCCTGAAAAAAATGTGACCAACACCCGAGTGGAAGAGTCGAACAACCTTTCATGGCTCATGTTCTTAACGCCTTCACTGTCAGTGGACGTAGATTGTGTTTCTAAAATTTTTGTTAAGTGAGCACCAAGAGCCCAAGCCGTCGAAGAAATACTTGTGAAACTTTACTAAATGCGTGTTGTAGTTCATTTTCTAAGTGTGTGTCTTGCTTTGTTTGTTTGTTTGATATTTTGGTTTGGGGTTTTTTTTTGGTTTTTTTTTGTTTTGCATTTTTCACGCTTGGCCATCACTTTTGTGATCTGGAGTCCAAGGAACATGAACACGAGGTGATGTGATCAAGAAGCATTGCTACTCATGAGCCACCGCAACTGTGGGGACTCATGAGGATCTATACCTCTTGCAGATGGGTGGGTTTCACATTTTCTCGGCAGTAAAGCTTTTTGGTGGTGTCATGTATATCCTAAGCTGGATACCATCATTAGAGTTGATATTGTAGCGGTCTCAGAAACGCCGTTTCTTTGTCTGTTGGTAGTCAAGAGGTTAATAAATATGAATGTCGGTAATCAGTTTAAATAAAATTAAAAAAATAAATTTTAAAAAAGTTAACCCTCTACAACATATTCATTGTTTGCTTGTTGGTGGGTTGGGTTGGACTGGGTTGGATTAGATTGGATTGGACTGAACTGGACTGGCTTGGCTTGGCTTGGTTTGGCTTGGCTTGGCTGGGTTGGGTTGGGTGGGTTGGTTTGTTTGTTGGCTGGTCGGCTGGTTGACTGGGCTGTTTGCTTGAACAAACAACTTTCGTCATTTGTATGGCAGGTCCAAAGTAATCTTCTTCAGTCAGACGAACACAATGAGGGTGACCCTTGTAGTCACCTTGGCGCTGACCTTGCTAGCGAGTCAAGGTCTGGGTGCGGACTACGAGGACGAGTTTTACTTTGACCGTTTCCCTGACGACTTCGTGTGGGCCAGTGCCACAGCAGCCTACCAGGTAGAGGGCGCTTGGAGGGAGGACGGTAAGCCCGTTTCTGTGTGGTGTCAAACAACATAAGTACCCTGTCTGTTTCTTCTTAGATGACCGCGATAAGCACCATGGGGAATTACTTAGCGCTGTAAAAATAAACGGTTAGATCCCGTGCAGGTACGTGTACTGTTTCTACAGGCGCTTGCCTCACCTATTTCATTTGTGCGCCGCGAGAAGGCCTTAGTCGCGCGCCTCCTGCTCGGTGTTAGCGCTATTGGTTTTGACATCCGGTAGTTTCTGTCAACAGCACCTGGCCAAACTAGCACCTGCCGTGAAAATAGTTAAAATATAATCATTTCATTGTAAATTACGGTATTCTTCAACAATTGTATGTATCCCTCACCGCTGCCATCGGTATTTCTCTTTTCTAATCGGTATTGTCTACCGGCTATCCTTTCCAGTATTTGCCTGAATTAGTTAGTTCAGCAGTGTAAGTTTAATTAACCCTACTTACATCAGCTTCAAAAGCTAACGACAGTGTTGGTTACGTAAATTATATTGAGCAACAGTTTTGTTTGATATAACGCCGATAAACAGACAGATGTGATTACTTGACTCGAATCAAAATCTCTTAAGAGGACATTTTGATTCGAGTCAAGTAATCACATCTGTCTGTTTATCGGTGTTATATCAAACAAAACTGTTGCTCAATATAATTTATGTACCCAGTCCAAAACAAAACTATGCCTCGCGTCATTCATTTTACGGCTGATTGCGGTGTTCACACAAAACACATGCATGGCAGACGACTGCAAATCGCTGTCGACTCAGCGCGTAGATTTCGTCTGACTATGAAGACATCAGTGCATTGTATAACCGTGCGTGTGCTAGTAAATTCTACTTGTAATTAGATCACGACATAATTGCGGAAAATGCCAGCAGGTTTGTTTATTTAGTTCTTTTCTCAGGTTGTCGATATATCGCCAGCTGACATCCCATCAATTTCACTTGTCAGTCCAGCGACTCGCACGTTTCCTGGCGTCTTTTCTCCGTTCGTGTGCGCGTATAGGATATAAATTTCGAGCGTTAATGCACACTAAGAAGTATTTAATTACTACTACAAATAAGGAGCTTGTTAATGTTGCAGTGTGAGCATATTTCGCGTTTCGGTTTGGAAAATGCAAGTATCGTCAAGAGCGAGTCTTCATAGCGCGCAAGGGTTTTTGGGAAGGAAAGTATATCAAGCAAATTCATGAATATTAATTTGCTTGTTATACAATATATCAATAACATGTGTCAAAGAAGGGACTATGATAGCGCGGTATGGGAAACACAAACTTGCAACAACAAAAAATTAACCCTTTGAGTGTCGGTAGTGGTTTTAGTCGCGATGATTCCTGAAGGAATCATCGTGACTAAAACCGCTACTGACACCCAGAGGGTTAAAATATGCTCGTGAATAGGATTTCGTTACTAGTATTCAGGTACTAATGGTTAAATATAATTTATAATACTGATATGTATGTAAGGCCAATGGTGTTGTTTTGAACAGGCAAGGGAGAGAGTATCTGGGACGTGTTTGCCCACACCCCGGGTACTATAGACAACGGTGACACGGGGGACGTGGCCTGTGACAGTTACCACAAGTACAAGGAGGACGTGCAGCTCCTCAAGGCCATGGGGGTGAGAAGCGTACACACAAACTTCCTACGTCATCACTTCGTGTGTGCTGAACTGTACATTCTACCCTTACTGTAGCGGAGACACATAATCTTGCGTCCTTGTGTGGGATCTATTGGGTCGTATTCCAGTGAGCACCAAGTCACAGGGCCGACGTCGGTCGCATTTGGCCCGCGCACAACCGTGCGAAGGCCAACAGCGCCCGACATCGATCCGATGATGTATTCACTGGTTAAGATAAGATAAAATAGTACAATAAAAACATTGGAATGTCTTGATGTCAGTTACTAAAAACTAAAAAATATAACACCATTATCACACACAGCTAATATTCACAGCATACATAAGGATGAAAACATAACATATAAAACTGTTACCACAGCAATCATCACAATATAAACGAGTTGTTCTGGCGACGTAAATGAAGATAATCTGATAACTTGCATAATAACAATCATTCAAAGCTCTCTCTCTCTCTCTCTCTCTCTCTCTCTCTCTCTCTCTCTCTCTCTCTCTCTCTCTCTCTCTCTCTGTCACACACACACACACACACACACACACACACACACACACACACGCACGGACGCACGCGCGCGCACACACACACACACACACACACACACAAGTAAACTCTGAAATATCATTTTCATGCTAAATACCATAAAATAAAAATACTGGTGTTAAACACCGCGAACGGTTCACACCTCACTGATTCATATATAAGCTGACTGTACACATTCCGACAAGTTGTCTCGCCGCTCGCGCTCTCTTCAATCAATCCAGCTGATCAGAGAGCGTGAAAAGCCAGAGGGGAAAAATGTTGCGGAATCTATTGGTTCTGGTACGGATGGACCTGTATCTACGCCATGATAGTAAAAGTTCGAAAAGCTCGTTGTCAGGGCCGGATACAGGGGGTGCTTTGGTACTACAGCACCCCCCCCCCTCCCCTCCCCCTCGGCTTTAAAAAAAAATCATTCACTGCCAGTCCACAACATGGTCCGAGAAGGAGAGGGGTGCTTTAATGTTATTGCAGCACCCCCTACCACTCCCACCCCCACCCCACCCCCCACCCCCGCCCCTCTTTCCACTGTGCCGTCACAATTTCAACAGTGTACAGTTTTTACATTGTCGTTGAGCACCACCACCACCACCTCCCCTTGAGAACTGATTGATCCGGCGCTGGTGGAATCACTGGAGATACGACTTGCTCTACGTAAAGGACGCTGCTGGTACAGTGAGTCCAAGCTAGGAACCTCTCTGCCTACGATTTTTTAAGCGGTCCTGACCCCCCTGTTCAGTCTGATTTTCTCTTTGGTCGCGATGGAACCATACCAAACCGTGATCGATACGGTGATACGGTCCAAAGAGCACAGCAGCACACAGGTACGTAATGCGCTACTGTTTCCGTTTTAACGCGGTCGCGCAAGCAGTCTCGTATGGGTCATGTGTACTTACAGCTGTTGCGTTATGAAATAAAAATTATGTAACAGCAAATTTGTTTTTCTATATTATACTAGCTGTTTTCTTGCAAAAATCACTTAATCACAAACTTTTCGTGTTTTTTCTCAGGTAAGCCATTACCGGTTCTCCATCTCGTGGCCGCGCATTCTGCCCAAAGGGGGTGGTGACGTGATCAACCTGGCGGGCGTGGGCTACTACCATCGGCTCATAGACGAGCTGCTGAACCACTCTATCCAGCCCATGGTCACGTTGTACCACTGGGACCTGCCTGACGCGCTGGAGCAACATGGCGGCTGGCTGGACGATCGCACTGTGGACTACTTCGCGGAGTTCGCCGACCTCTGCTTCAAGGAATATGGCAGCAAGGTATGCTAGCCTGTCTTATTTTAACTCTTCACTGCTTCAGGGAGTATGGCAGCAAGGTATGCTAGCAGTAGAGTTGAATACTGGTACGAAAATCCGTACCAGTATTTTAACGGCATTTTTATGTTCTACCAGTATTTTCTTTCGGTATACTGGCAACCCCAAATATCACTGTTCCAAGCCACTCAACCACACACATGAGCGCTCACTTAGACACCCCTTAAATAAGCCCTCTCATAGTCTCTCCCCGCTTGCCCCCCCCCCCCCAACTCTCTCTCTCTCTCTCTCTCTCTCTCTCTCTCTCTCTCTCTCTCTCTCTCTCTCTCTCTCTCTCTCTCTCTCTCCAGTACACGTTTCTCCAATCACATTTCTCGGTACAAACATACCTAATCTTCATTCAGTCAAATCTCTAACCAAAAATATGCCAATCAATAAATAATTTAGGGGACTACACAACAAAATGAACCATATGTAGGTGTTCTGTAACACCGCTGGTACCAGTTTCATACAAAACATAACTGAATAATTGGATAAGTTAGATAATATCAACCACAGAATAATTCAACTGAAGCAAAGGCCCTATCACGTACTGACCGTATCCGAAACGGATAAGAAACAAAAAGTCGGATAAATAAATACAAAATAACTATATGAACGCGTTGTGTTCGGCCTATATTACCAATTTCATACAAAAGGATGACTGAAATGTGTTAAATTTAAAAAAAACACCTGAGAGAGAAATTGCCGTCGAAGTTGTTGACCGATAGTCGGAAGTATGGAGAATTACGTCCCCTGAATCTTACGTCACACGGAAAGTTTGGGGTCCGTTCAAGGGTATAATTCACGCTTATACTTTTTACAGTTGAAGACAGAATCCTTGTATTACGCGGTAGGCTTTGCTAGTTGTTCTTGTCGCCTCTAAAGCCCTCGACTCTAACCTCCGACATTGACCACCCCTGACCGGTCCCTCGAGGCGACAAGAACCACTAGCAAAGCCTACCTCGTAATACAAATAATAATGTCCGTAGAAGTGGAAAATTGTTTCACGGGTTAACACGTCAATAAATATATATCACTTAAAATGTCATTCAGTCGCACATTCACATAAATTCCTGTAAATACTAAAATTTATATCTGCCTCACTCTTTAAAGGTGTCATGCAGACAACCCAAAAAAAAAACATGGGCTGAAAACAACCTGAAAAGATTTTCTGAGTTTGTTTTCCGTTTGGCTTCTCAGTTCTGTTGAGTTTTTGAAAATACTATGAGTGGTTTATGAGAAACTGAGATTTTAAAGCTTGTGGTTAAAATGTGTCTCTTGTGACACGTGACGACAAATTCTTTCATTTTGCCTAAACTATATGTTAGATGATACCTATAATTTATTAAACCCATTCCTATAGGTAGCCCTCAATGAAATATGTCTGCAAACAGGAAATAAATGACCTAATTATGTGCAAAATGAGAACCCATTTGCGTCAGTAATAGGTGACTCTTTTTTACTCTCACACATATACTTTGACAAAAGGAGCATCGTGAAATTCAGATTATGACTGTATCTACATTGATAACTCAGTGTAAAATAAAGGTGGAACTCTGAAAACAAAGTCAGTAAACTTCTAAAGCGAACTATTTCACACCAGTATGTTACTTGTGACAAAAGATCATGTGCGACAAAAGTTGACTCGTCACGTGTCACAAGTAATATGCAATTCCCAACAAACCTGGATCAAACAAAATATTTTTAACTCATTGGAACGGATTCAATGTGCAATACTAACGCAAATTGACAAATGTTTCCGTGTATATGTGAACAAAACGATCATGAACAGAGATGATAATAATGTCACTCGTGATTCATTTGAGCAGTGACAGTAAAGTCAGTTTTTGCTTGTCATAGGAAAAACATCGTGTCTCAAATTGATGGATTTTGTTTTCAAAAGTATTTTATTTCTCTTTTAGCTGTTATCCAAAGGACATTAAGTTATTCAGGATACAAGATTACTTACAGCAGCAGAAAACTTGCTGAGAAATGACAGCAGCAGCACCACCACCAACAGAAGAAGAAAAAAAGGCACACGCTGAATTTGCTTTCAGTTTTATTTCATCATTACAAAAAGGTGCTTTTTCTGCATATTGCATCGGTAGGCTGATGAAGACCGCAAGATGCAGTCAGAAAGTACATTGTAAATAAACCCTGGATCTCACGTCAAGAATGTCTTACAATGATAGTGTGAAATAAATTTCAGAAAACCATGATAACTGAAAAAACAGCCAACTGTCACCAAAGGTAGCGTTAACCACACACAAGTATTGTTTTCTTTGCATTGACCTTAATTAATGGCCAGCTGCACTGGTGGGCCCTTGACTAAGGCTGCTGGTTCCCAAGAAGTATCTGGACTGGAAGGCCAAGTGTACAGCTCCCCATCCTGCTACATCAGTGGCCAGCTACACTGGTGGGCCCTTGACTAAGGCTGCTGGTTCCCAAGAAGTATCTGGACTGGAAGGCCAAGTGTACAGCTCCCCATCCTGCTACATCAGTGGCCAGCTACACTGGTGGGCCCTTGATAAGGCTGCTGGTTCCCAAGAAGTATCTGGACTGGAAGGCCAAGTGTACAACTCCCCATCCTGCTACATCAGTGGCCAGCTACACTGGTGGGCCCTTGACTAAGGCTGCTGGTTCCCAAGAAGTATCTGGACTGGAAGCCAAGTGTACAGCTCCCCATCCTGCTACATCAGTGGCCAGCTGCACTGGTGGGCCCTTGACTAAGGCTGCTGGTTCCCAAGAAGTATCTGGACTGGAAGGCCAAGTGTACAGCTCCCCATCCTGCTACATCAGTGGCCAGCTACACTGGTGCGCCCTTGACTAAGGCTGCTGGTTCCCAAGAAGTATCTGGACTGGAAGGCCAAGTGTACAGCTCCCCATCCTGCTACATCAGTGGCCAGCTACACTGGTGGGTCCTTGACTAAGGCTGCTGGTTCCCAAGAAGTATCTGGACTGGAAGGCCAAGTGTACAGCTCCCCATCCTGCTACATCAGTGGCCAGCTACACTGGTGGGCCCTTAACTAAGGCTGCTGGTTCCCAAGAAGTATCTGGACTGGAAGGCCAAGTGTACAGCTCCCCATCCTGTTTCATAAAGCTGACACGCACCAGTCCCAGCATGTCATCAGTCGCTTTCACTTACCAAAGCAGACAGAACAAAATATTTACCGGATATTACAGTGAACCTCTTTTGAGCAGCCATCCTCATAACAGCTCACCCGTCATGAAAGATTATCATTCAGGTGACTTTAGCCACCTGAATGATGGTCTTGAATGACATTAAGAGACACCATGTGTCCTTCGCAATACTCATGACAGTCCAGTTGTCTTTTCAAACCCTTTCATTCGGCTAAAAATATAGTTACTCAAAAGAGGTCACACTGTATTCTTTGAAAGTGTAATAAATGTAATGAATGGATGACAGTGCGAAAACTTGAAATGACTGAAAACGGTTCATGAACTAACTATGACCCATGATTTATTGCATTCAAGAGACTTAAGTTCTTCGTCTTCGCAGGGGCTATGAGAATTTATGCCTCTTGCAGATGGAACAGGCTGGCTGAAGGACTTTTCTGTCTGCATCAAAAAGCTGAAATTCAGCTTTCTGGAATTTAGAAAAAGCTGAATCAGTCTATGGGATGAAGACTGTCACCCATGGTAATGCAAATCAATCCCTTATACGACAGCGGATTATATTCAACCTGTCCAGTATCTCTAAGAGCAGTCTGACAGCTGACTAACCATTGGAAAGCAGCACTAATATTGTACTCTGTTAGCCCTGTTCATTGTGTTTCTGTTTTGTTAGGAACACTTATCAGGCTCTTTTTTAGAATCCTAAAAGATTAATTGACCATTCAGGACGCTAGCCTGGCACTGTCCTTTTCATAGTGAACTTTTATCCTACGCAGTACATTACAGTGAATTGATTAAGAATCAAGCTTGCCTTGTTTAGTAGCTTATAATGGAAATTTATAAGATTATGGAAGGTGTGGCGTCACTCTACAGCACTGTACCTTCCAGAATCTTAAGAGTTAAACAAAATCATCCACCTGGCAAAGGTAGGTCTTTTGCGCCTTGTAGTACTCATCAACGCTGCTGAAACTGAATATTTAAGTCGGATGCAATGCTCAAAAACTTATTTATTTTAGCACAAGAAGAGAGATCAGAAAAATAATTTCAGTGTACCTTGTGGGTCAGATGGATTCATAAAATCGTGTTTCTTGTGACCAGGGACACAACTGAAATTTGTGTCACATGTCATTTTTTTCTGCTTGAGTCACCAAAAGCAACATTCAAGAATTTGAACTATTACTGCAAGAATCCATTCCGGAAAGAAAAGCAACTACTGCCATTTTGATCTAAGAAAGTAATTTTCATGTTTCAAGTATCAATATTTTGTTACTTGTGACAGAATCGTTTAGCGTGACGCTGATTAAAAAAAAATTACCACTGTGTAAAACTGCCATGATCTTCCCGGAAAAATGCAACATGGGTGTGTGCCGCCGTCTTTCCGGATTGCAAAAATGCAGATTTGGTGCAATGAAAGACCATTGTTTTTCACTGCTCGGCGTTTTCCACATGACTTATTTACACCACAATTTTGGCACTCTCAAAACAAGGTCACAATTAATCAAAACGACCTGTTTTTACCGAGACTGATTAATTTGTCTCTATTCTTTTTAAATCATTAGTGTCGTACCAATCTCATTTTTGAGCCGGGCAGTAGTTCCGATAATATCAAGTGTGACTCAATACGTACCACGTGACAAACGATCCTTGCGTACACCACAGCGGCATAAAACGCCCCGAGAGAGTCAGGCAGGTGTTGTAGTATTAAAGAGTGATACCTTTATCATTCTCGCTCACGTTTCGATATCAGAAGCGGGTTGTATGCTGACAGTTGTACTGAGAAGTGACCTACCCAAGCGAAATGCGTTTTTTACAGCCACTTTACGCTCGATTCCACCACAAGAAAGAGTAAAAAAGATCGTTCATGATCCATTCAGGTATGAAAACCACTTTTATTTTCTCATCAAACATATTTACATCGATATTACACACCTGTTTGTTATATATCGGTCATATAAAGTAGTTGTGGCCTGTTATGTGAGTAGAGGGTCGTCCGGGGCACCTTTTGAGAGTTAGCCATCTAAGAACATGATTAAACCTAGATTATATAACCAAAAATAAACTTTGCTTTTGTAAAATGATTAAACTTTTATTGAAATTGGAAACTGGTGATAATATGCATGTGCTTGATGTGATTTGTTCAATATAAGCATAAAATGATCAGAATAGATAAAATTGAAATGATCAGAATAATCTGCGAACAATCCGTTGTCCTATTTATTGCACGAGAGGACAGTTTACCTACAGACTGAACTTTTCATGTCAAATTCACACACTCGGGTTTTGTTGTTGTTGGGTTTTTGGGTTGTTGTTTTTTAGTCAGCAGGCTATATTGTGACAGTGGGTCACAGTGTACATTCTGAATGTGTGCCTAGACCACAGTTGTATTGTAGGAAATGAAAACGTTACTGACTGGTGTGATCATGCAGTTTCAGGGTAGAACACTCATATTAGGCCCTAAATGTTTTTTCCTGACGAACGTGTGCCCGTAGAAGTACTCCAAAAATTACCATTTAGTTTTTTTGCCAGCAGACTTTGGAAACAGTGTGCTCTTCTGTTTATCTACTCGATTGCTGCATGCGAAGAACGCACTACATATCAACAAAAGAGCTCCTCCGCGGTAAAAATGTTTGTAACGAGGTGATGTGATTTTGAAGTCCCTAATATTGAGTGCATGTGGTTAGAAATAAAGTCGACCAAATCATCCCCTATTTTGATAGGTTTTGTGTACAGAAACCCAGCCGCCACAGCTTCGTGGCAGGACGGCAATGTAGTAATGATGGATACAGTTTTACGTAGCAAAGCTGATATTCATATTTTGGGTGACTTTAACGTTTATTTACAAAAGCAAGGCCATTCTTCATGGAGATCCATGTTAAAGTTTCTAGGTTTAAAACAGCTTGTCCCAACCAGTGACTTCAATCTCACGATGACATATACCCAAATGCATGTACAAGTTCGTACCAATTTCCATAGTCACTTCAGTTTACCCCCCCGGTCGCCTGGGGACTGGGTGGGTAGTATTTTTAGTCCAGGCCCTGGCACCCCAGGGGGTTTCTCTATTCGGGCAGTGTTCTGTCATCATATGTACTTTACTCCACTGCTGACCTGATATATGGTGTTGCTAATGGCTAGCTTATTAGCCCATGGGTTATTAATGTATTGACGCTGCGACATCATTCTGTTCTTTTACACAGTGCAGCAGTCCTGAAAGCTTGTGCTGTCGGACGTTAGCATGTACATCATCATCACTTTCCAGTTTGAGCTGTTTCTCGCTGTTCTGGATAGACACGCCCCTAAGCGTACCAAACGTGCCAAACGCCCTCCGATGGCTCTCAGATGAAATTAAACAAGCGATGGCAGTTAGAGACATGTTTTTAAAAAAAGCTAAGAAATGTGATGAGTACAAAAAGCAGAGAAACCATGTCAAATCTTTGGTTCGAAAAGCCCAAAGACAAAATGCTGAACGTGTCATTGCCGGCGGAAAGGACATCCGCTCAGTCTGGCAAGTGATAAACAATTTCACCAAAGTCACAGTAAACGGTCGCCTAATATTCCACCCGATCTCACTGCGGGTGTGTTTAACGCTTATTTCCTAACTGTTACTAAAACTCTGGCACAGACCAATACCAATGACCCTGACAACTACACATGCTCGGATCAACTGCGTCACTATAGTCAGCAGAGAGCGGGTCACACATTTTTCTGTGCCTCTTATGAGTATTCTGGATGTTGGTAAATATATTTCTAGTTTAAAAAAAACAAATCATCTTGTGGTCCAGACGGCATCAGTACTCAGTTTTTAAAATTATCTCTGTCATTCATCGTTGAGTCACTGACATTCATCTACAATATAGCCATTATGCAAAATGTATTTCCTAACGAATTAAACAGAGCTAAGGTAATTCCTCTTCCCAAAAAGCAAAGATTTAATCAATATCAATGAGTACAGACCTATATCCATTTTATCATCAATTTCGAAACCACTTGAAAGACATATACATACTCATCTCCTAAATTTCCTTGAACAAAATAATCTGATTAGTGTTGCACAATCCGGTTTTCGACCTTTACATTCCTGCCAGACTACTCTAAATCACTTTATTGATAAATGGCTCTCTGCCATTAATGACAATAAAGTCTCAGGCGCAATCTTTCTAGACCTTAAAAAAGGCATTCGATCTTGTCAATCATTCTATCCTCCTGGAAAACAAATTACCACTTTATCACATTAACTCGAATACTGTTTCCCTCTTGTCTTCATATCTCAAAAACAGAACACAGAAAGTACTCCTAAATGGCAAATTTTCATCAGACGGTGTAGTGACTTGTGGTGTTTGACATGGATCTATTCTAGGTGTCTTTATTGTTGCTATTATTTATTATTGATCTGCCGCTGTGCATATCTCACCCAGAGGCTAAAGGTCCGTTTATACAGAGCGAGAACGCGAAAGCGAACGCGGTTTTTCGTCCTGGAATATTTTAGTCATTTGTAGAGGAACCGTTCAAATAGAGTGCGAACGCGAACAATTTTTTGTTCGCGCGAACGACCGCCTTGATTGCCCCCAGAGCGAATTTTCTCAGAAGGTCGCGCGGCTTTTTTGCTATCAACCAATCAGCAGGTCATGTACTTCCCTTGCATCATTTCCACAAATAGAAACTTGTACGCCTGACCTGGCAATGGACAAGACAGAAGCCATGATTCTTGAAATTGAGAAGAATCATGTACTGTATGACAAAGCAGACAAAGATTACAAAGACATCACGAAAAAAAGAGACATATGGAATTTTGCAGGATGAAAATGTAGTTCTTGTGCGAGGTGGTGGTACTCTCCAAATTCACTTCTCTGTAAAATTTCGTGCACTGACACACGCCTCTTTCTCTTCCTCCGTTGTTGTGCGTACAAATACAGTACTATGATCTCCTCCGTGTCTGACTCTACCTGCACCATGATTCCAAATGACCAAATTTTATCTCTCACAGCAAGAAACAAACGAGCCGCCTCGAAAGCCGTCGACGGTTTTCCGCGTTCGGGTTCGTGCTCTATTTGAATGGCAAAACTGCTCAAAAGTCGCGTTCGCGTTCGTGTTCGCGTTGGACGCGTTCGCGTTCGCGCTCTGTATAAACGGACCCTAACTGTGATCTGTTCGCTGACGACACAACCGTACACACATCTAACAAGGAGCTAGCAAACATCAATGAGGTACTCCAGCAGAGCCTGGACGAAGTAGCTGACTGGTGCATTAATAATCACATGATAATTAGCATTCCAAAAACAAAGAGCATGTTAGTTACAACACGCCAGGAACACCAGCGCGGCCTACCAACTTTAACACTTACCTTAGATGGCCAACATAATTTTTTTTATAGAACAAGTAACTAAGCATCGATTGCTGGGCGTAACAGTAGACAACCAGTTAAACTGGAAAAATCATGTTGATAACGTATGCAAAACTTTGTCCAAAAACGTGTTCCTTTTGGCTAAGCTCAGCCGTATAGTTAATCCTGACGTTTGCAAACTTTTTTTTCCATGCGCATATCAAAACGCACTGTAATTACAGTTCCACTGTATGGGACGGTTGCAGCGAAGTTCATATGAAAAAAAAGTAAATTCTCTGTATCGTCGAGGTATTAAACTCATACTTCCTGGACCCGCCCCCACAGACCAAAAAAATCGAATCTCTTAAATTGCTGGCATTAAACAAACAATTCCAATTTAATCGGTGTGTATTAATGTACAAGATTCTACACGAGAGAACCCCACTCATTTGCGAAATCTGTTTTCAGATAATTATAGACATAACACGAGAAACAGGTCGCTCCACCTACCAAGAACAAGATTTATATATATATATATATATATATATATATATATATATATATATATATATATATATATATATATATATATATATATATATATATATATATATATACTAGCCTGGCTTTTTCAGGTGCAAAAGCATGGAATAATTTACCCCAGCATCTTAAGTCTATTTCTAAATTTAGTATTTTAAAGGATTGCCTTTATCCCTTTTTACTTTAAACTAATACCATGATTTAGTTTTCCTCTATTAATGCTGTATGCTCAGAGACATGGTTCTAATTACAAGATGACCTTCAGCTTATGTCGCAGTTATTATGTTGGGTTGTTTGTGTTTTTTTCGTCTTTTATGCAATTTGTACACTTGAATGTTCTTGATATTATGTTTGTTTTTTGAATATTTTATTGTGTTGCTCGATGTATATTTATGTATGTAGAGTAGCAGGGCAGTTTTTAAGAGAGGCATTCGCATGCCTAAAACTTTATCCTGAATAAAAACGTTTCATCATCATCATCTGAAAAGTAGTTCGTCGTTTTGAAGCGGCAAATGATACATTTCCGATGCTAAATAGTTCATTTTTCTGTGTAATCAAACCCTACTTTGAATCTGAGAGGAAGTGAATGCACAATGGAGACGCAAAACTTATTATAATATTGAATTGTTTGGGGGGTTAGCTGTGCCAGAGATCAGCGCAGCAATCAAGGGAGACAGCCAGTGTGGGTTGACCTATGCACCACGATTCGTACGTTTCAGACCATTTGGAAACGTGATGAACTAAGCTGAACAAAATCACACTTTAGAAAACTGCTCACACTAGTCACCTCCGGCCCTCGCTCCGTTACTTATTTCTACTTTCTGTTTTGGTTCATTTCCAATAATAGCCTAGTGTACCCGTACCGGTATACCGTACCGGTACAATCATACCGGGGTTGCCTTTTTCGGTATACCGGTAGGTAAAACTCTATTGCTAGCCTGTCCTATTTTAACTCTTCATTGCTTCAGGCAGTATGGCAGCAAGGTATGCTAGCCTATCCTAGTTTAACTCTTTTGTGCTTCAGATAGTAAGGCGACAAGGTATGCTGGCGGTACTGTGTCCCATTTTAACTCTTCAATCTATAAGGGACTATGGCGAAAGGTTTGGATTCTGTCAGTCAAGACATTTTGGCCGCGTTTAGAATCCAGCAGCAGACATACCTTCCAAACCTCACTCGACCATATTTCTCCAGCTGCCTGAATTAACAGTAATTTCCCTCCTGTTGCGAAAGACTGTTCCTTTCTCTAATACTACTAGACACAAACTATAACATAAGTAGTGTACAGGTCAAACTATGGATAACCTTCAACGAGCCCTACGCGACGGCGGTCCTGGGTTACGGGACAGGTGAGATGGCGCCACGGCGTCACGGTCCCGGCACCTACACGTACACTGCGGCACACAACATGATCCGTGCACACACCAAGGCCTACAGACTCTACCAGAAGAACTACAGAAGCACTCAAGGAGGTAAGACATTGCCGTCGCAAGGTTTCTACTTGAAAATGGGATTCAGAAGTATTTATTTTTTTTAAGTCGTAAATTTTAATTTAAAAACCTAGCCCCGACGCTCTAGAGTAGGAGATTTATTGACGATAATTCAAAGGTAGTGCCAGATCCAGGCGCCAAGCTGATCTGGCACTACCCTTGAATTATCATAGTCAATCCATCTCCTCCTTCAAATGTCGGGAAATGCGTCCATGGGATTAAATGGGTTACTCATGAAACATTACTCATTTAGTAAAAATCATACTGCCGCAGTTGGCTCACGCACACTTAGAGTTTTTACGCCGGCGAGGATGCTTTCCCTTCATTGGAGTCCAGGTCATTTCAGTTCAGTAAAGATAGGATTTCTGAGTTCAGAAAGGCCCATACGCGATCTACCACACCCATTAGAAGTCTTCCAAGAGTTCCTTTCGATACCGTACCAATACTGGTCTAGTTTACTATGGAGCTCTCATGTCCTTTCAAGTCTGCCCAACGCGGAGGTGATCGACTGTGTAGTGCCCTTGGCTCTGCTCCTGAAAATGCTTTCTCAGGTTCCTCACAACGTCTGATCTGCCCATCCGTAGCCCCTGTGTGACCTCTTGCCAGCGAGGGTGTCCGCTCGATCATTGCCCTGGACGCTAGCACGTCCTGGGCAGTAGATCCACAAGAGTCTTCTAAGCTGTAAATTGGTCAATGCAGCATGAATTTTGAGTCTGTGTGAATGATGGCGTGACTGGTTTGGCTGTCATCCAGTGTCACCGCCTCCACGGGCCACCTCCATCGATTGGCTTTGTTGGCTGCACTGTCTTCCTATACGGTGCTGCCTTTTTAAGTCCTTTCTATTTATAGAAGGGACATTTTAGCACTAGTCGCGGTGGGGCGAATTTAATAGCATGTCCATGACGTCAAAGGCGGGCAGGTTAAACCTCTAACAATTGAAGTAACAAGTTTAAAACTACGTCATGTCTAGTTACGATAACCTCGCTGCTGAGCGTACATTTGGCGCGAAACGCCGTATGTGCGTATATATGTATGTGCGTATGTATGTATGTATGTATGTGTGTGCGTATGTATGTAAACAAGAGAATCTCCGATATTTCTGTACACACAAGCTTGAAACTTGACAAAATGCTTTCTTAAGTGGGTGGCTAAGAGAGCCTTCGAGCATATTGTAATTGAATGTCTCATTGAAGACATAAACAACCCTTTATAGAAAGTCGGTTGACCCAGATTAGAGTCCGTAATTTTTGTCATATTTACTTGAACTTTCGCATATAGCTTATTTGGAGAAGACATTGGATGAGTTCGTTAGCCAGCTTTGTATAATTTCAACTTCTTTAGTAAAAATTAATTCTTTTCAGAAAAGAATTAAAACACTAAAACGCCTTTACTTAAAGAGAAAGACAGTGGCGGTGACGTAAAAGAGGCAACTCCGTCACCACGCAGACACTGACATAATACTCTAAATATTTGACGTCATTCTCTCTCGCGCTCGCGGCTCTCTCTCTCACACAAACATGCACGCATCTCCAGGAGGAATAGATCCTCATGCGCCCTCCAGGCGCATGAGGATCTATGCCTCTTAGAGATGTTTGGAGCGCGCGCGCATGCACGCACTAACACGCACACACACATCGACGCGCTTTCAAAAGAGCATGCAGGTGACCCGTGTACTAAGTATATCATGTAGTTAGGTAAAGTCAACCTGCTTTCACACAAATTATAGCAAGACTGATATTGTACCGTGAAGTTCTAGTTTTGTCACCATTTTCTCAAGCATATGAAGCGAAAGTGAAACTCATATCACGTAAAATATAAAATTACGTAAAAACTAAAACTTACGTCATGACAAATGACGTTTCACAAATCAACGACGCGTATGTCCTGCGCCTCTTACAGAACTCATTGACGCATTGGCAGCTCAGCGAGCCTTTTTCAAGACAAGAGGTAGAGACCATTGACAGCGAGGGCAGCTCTCATATAGAAGGGACTTTGTGGGTTATGGTTCCATCTTGTTGCTGACTGTGAAGCCCCAGCCTGACTGGCCGGTGACTAAACCGTCTATGTAAATGATCAGATCTTGGGGCTTGCTATTCTCTTATGATAGGTTTCTGACTTGTGAGTCTGTTGCCTGTTTTGTCTTTGGCCGCTTCATGGAGCGGATTGCTCGGGTTTATTGGATCGACGTATAAACGCACAGACTGGTGGCCGTGGTTCCCATTTCCATTGCTGTGTGTACTGCCTGACGACTAAATGATTTACAGGTCAAGTGGGGATCACCGTGAATATGTCCTGGTCCCTCCCCGCCTCCCCCAGTGACGTCGCAGCCCAGGATCGTAGTCTGCAGTTCGAGGTCGGCTGGTTCGCCCACCCGCTCTTCATTAACGGCGACTACCCGGATGTGATGAAAACCAAGGTGGCAGAGAAAAGCCAGGCCCTGAACCTGACCCAGTCCCGCCTGCCCGCCTTCACGCCCACAGAGATAGCGGACAACAAAGGTAAGGCTGGTATATACTGAAAGGCAATAGTTATGCACATGCTTTCGTGAGATAAAATTCGTAATTTATGAAACGTGGAGACAAACAAAACAGAGAGACTATTGCTGGGAGTTTGCTTGATTTTTTAATGCCTAAAAAATGGCTTGTTTGAAACTCGTGACTCAGGAATTTTGCATTTGTATCAAACCATATAACGTCGGTTAACAGTGTGTAGAAGAGGATTTCTTGAAAATCTTTTGTGCATGTTAGACAGCCAGATGGTAAATCATAAAAATGCATTTTAAAAGTTAATGAAATCGGAAGGCCACTGGGTTTACTAACAAGAATACAAAAGGACACCTGTTTGAAATCCATGTCCTTATCTCAAGCATCACTGTCTAACAGTTGTTGTTTTTTTAATGTTTCAGTGCAATACGTTACAACTTCATATGGTGTTGGCAAGTCACAAAATTGTGTTAACACCAGCCTAAATGATAAACTTCTGGTTTTGTAGATATTTGCAGTTACATCTTCTGTCGTTATTTCAATTCACAATAATAGCTTCTTTGTCGTCAAAATCATAAATGATCACTTAAAAGCGTCATTGAATGGATGTCCTGCACAAATATGACATGAAAACATCTCCACCGAGCAAGGAAATTTGTTCGATTCGGATAGAATGAAAGCAGATCTAAAAAAAATACATAAAAAGATGAATTTTCACCGTGCAGTGTTTCTGTAACGATATTTGTTTTGTCAGAGATGAACCATTTGACTAGTTTCGTGCCAAATTATCTATGGGATTGCTTGATAAACAAGAAATGCAACAGAAGGCCAAAACATTTCAACTCCTCTGACTGTGTAGGGTGCGCCTGCAATGGAGCTGTTGGACGGTATGCTTGTTTCGCGCCACCGTGTATCCACGTAACTAAAGCAATTTTCACGATTTTGTCACATTTCGTGGTAAAATGGTCAGGAGTCAATATCCCAAAGTTTCATTGAAACTAAAGCATCGGGTATTTTTAACGAGTTTTTTTTTTTTAAGTCAGCGGTGCAGAACTTTTGCCTGTCAGTAAAGTATAGTGACTTACCTTCTTTACTCAAACACGGTTTTGCGTGATATACTTCACCATAATCATGTAAGCAGAAAAGACGCGGTTCTTTTTAAGACAGAAATAAGATAAACTTGGGAAATAAAGCCAGGGCCCCACACATGGTATGTTCGGAGTTTGCGATAAAGAACGTACGTTATTTGCGCAGAGAAAATCTACAACTGTTTCAGGAGCGGCGGACTTCCTGGGGCTGAACTACTACACGAGTCACTACACGACGAGCGCTACACAGCCGTTGGACCCGCCCAGCTACAGCACGGACTCCGACATCCGCACGTGGCAGGACCCCAGCTGGCTACAGTCAGTCACATTCCCCGCGCTTATTCCATTGACTTCCGTCGCATTAACGATCGAAGACAAACGAAACAAAATCGTTAAAGTCAATGGCACGAGCGGACGAAAAAGACTTACCTCGCATAAAAACGGAACCGAGCTTTTACTTTGCATTCGATAATCGTGTATGCCGTTAAAGGGATATTGTTATCATGTATGCGTCAAATGACGAAGAAATTGGTCTTTCCTTGCGATATATATATATATATATAAAATTTGTTTTCCTCCCTACGTCACACGACCAGTCAATTGAGCGCAAACTGTACCATGTGACCGTGATATAA
Organism: Semisulcospira habei; assembly: GCA_036245525.1. Classification (NCBI taxonomy): domain Eukaryota; kingdom Metazoa; phylum Mollusca; class Gastropoda; family Semisulcospiridae; genus Semisulcospira; species Semisulcospira habei. The sequence continues at coordinate 163,589,244 of BTPG01000007.1, forward strand.
AAATCACTGTAGCGAAAAATTGCGGACGTTTTATAGCCCTCTCGATGACGCGTTACGACCTCGTTTTCGAGTCTTGATAGCAACTCGGTTCGACAAAATAGCAGAAAAAAACGCACTAAAGTAGTCCTATTTGACGTAATACACATCATCTGCCTTATTTTTTACGACGTGAGGAGCCAACTAAACAATATTTCACCACTAATTACACAGCGCAAACAGCAAAAGCCTTCCACCGAGACATTTTCAAAGTTCGGGAAACCACGGAACAAAAATAGCTTCCGAGTTGTTGTTTTTTAACCAATCAGAGACAGCAATCCTAGCAAACCGGCAACACACTGTCGTCTGCTCAACCACCAACAGGCAACATGCCACAATTTCACCAAAGCACAGAGCAACAAATTCAAGAACTAAAACGAAAATACACACCCAGCAACACTATACACAAAGCACGCTATTGCCAAATTTTCACGTCACTCAATGCGGGACTATCTGAAGAAAAACATCTCCCGAATTTTCGAAGACTATCTGACATCATGTCTACGCTGTAAAGTAAAATCTTACCTTAAAATCCATCTCAGCACTAGTCCTGCTGTTAACAACGAGCGTTTTGTTTTGGTATTCCTTTTTCCAGATATCCCAACACACATGACACTTTAGGATATAACAACGACAATCTGCTGCACACTCGAAGCATCCCCTTCTGTCATCTTGAATCTAAAAGCACGAGGCACCATGCTAACTTGCACAAGCTGTCACATCAGTGGTCAAATGCCGATCGCTTCATCAAAAAGTTTTTAATTTTTCTGAATCACACAGCAGTCAAGAAGCACTGTCACTGTAATACTTTAACGACCTTTTGTTGACATTGCAGCTTGAATCATTCTGTACACAAGCCAAGATTAGCTTTTTACTCGCGAAAACAAGACTTGTGCTTCGCACCGAATCATGCTACGTCACGGCCTGGGAATCCCCGGCAGAACATGTATATTCAATGGTGTCACCTATCCGCCACAGAAGCGGCCGTCTTCATAAACCGGATTTTTTTTAAAACGATAAACGGAGGAAGGAAAACAAATACGTTATTGGTCGGAGGGGTTCGCTACACGGACCTTTGTAGGCCTGAGGGAGGTCAAAGGAATCATTGTAGCCCGAAGGCCAAAGGCCTGAGAGGTACAATGATTCCTTTGACCTCCGTGTAGCGAACCCCTCCGACCAATAACTTATATTGTGTATATATATATATATATATATATATATATATATATATATATATATATATATATATATATATATATATATATATATATATATATATATATATCCCATTCTAACACCGTATTTGCTGTAGGTTGTTCTGCCAGTAATTCTTTTTTTTTTCTAGGACCGGGTCGTCGTGGCTGAAGCCGTACCCCAAGGGCCTGCGTGCGGCGCTCAACTGGCTGCATGACCAGTACAACAACTTGACGGTGTACGTGACGGAGAACGGCGTGTCACAGCGCGACGAAAATCTGCGTGACACAGACAGGATCGAATACATGAAGGACCACGTGGACGAAGTGCTCAAAGGTCGAAAAATTGAGAGTACTGTGTTGACTCTGATATCTTTCCTGTTACAAGGGGTTTACGATGATATATTATATGTATGATGTATATACGAGGTGTACATGATGCTTTGTCGCCCGGCTTGTAACTGCGATTCTGCACATATTAAAACTGTAATACAATGAAGAAGAGGCGGTGATCGAAGACAGGTCTTCATTCAATGATAAACACGGTGCTCCCTTCCCCCAAACGGAGCGTAAGTCGTCAGTATAGTTGAACAGGTGATTCCGACCCCAGTCCTGAAAGCTACCAAACTAATATACTAACTCAACTAGCCTCAGCCGGACTGTCAGGAAACGGTCACTGACCCATCAGACCAAGAGGTCGGATGGGTACGGTGCATATACTGGAGTGCACTCTGCTGCGATTCCAGCCACTGCGCACAGCTATCATTTCGATACTCTCTCACGCCTCAACCAATATCATCTCATTCCCACACACATATACCACTAGTTCAGCCATATAAACCCGACGCAACTCTTGATGTTGTAATGCAGCTAACAGTTCAAAATAGTATATTTCAGAAAACGTCTACAAATGAACCGCATTGGAGGCTAGAATCACGAAGACAGAATAAGGAAAGTAAAACTGGACTGTTGATTGCAGCGATCCGGCTGGACGGGTGTAACGTGCGAGGCTATACTGCGTGGTCACTGATGGACGACTTCGAGTGGGCGCGGGGTTACAGCGAGAAGTTCGGTCTGCATTACGTCAACTTCTCGGATCCCAGCAGGCCGCGTGTAGCCAGGGCCTCGGCACGATGGTACACCAACGTCATCCACGACAACGGATTTCTGGTACAACTGCTAATCGATTCACATGCGATAGCCTTTTTTATACATAAGTGTTTTACTCAGGAGTGAATTTAAACCCGTCAGACAGGTCAAGGCGAAACATTAGAGAGGTTACCTTTACGTCGAACGACCCCCAACAAGGAACTAGAGCCAAGTCACGGCCAATAACCAGCTTCTAGAATAAGCATAGACAACAATCCATGCCCGAGGGTTCATGAGGATCTACGCCTCTTGGAGATTTTTGGAGTGTTGTCTGCGCTTATGGTACAAGCAGATTATCCGCCGAGGTTCGCTCTCGTTCCTTGTTGGAGGTCGTTCAGTGCAAACGAAACCTTACTAAGGAGATAACAGTGGAGGCAGAGAAGGCTGAAAGGCATACTAAAGAGATAAACTGACCCCCCCAAAAAATAGATAATCAAGTTCGTTTTAAGAGGCACTGAATAGCTTTTGGTACTCATGTTATGTGCCTATGTGTGTAGCCCGGGTACCCGGCGCGTGGCGGTCAAGCGACAGGTCCGGTAGGGATGGAGGACGACTTTGAGGTGCTGTACGACCAGTTCCCGGACGACTTCGTCTGGGCCACTGCCACCTCAGCATACCAGATCGAGGGCGGATGGAATGCAGATGGTTAGTTTGCAATGTTGCTTTCTCGCTATCTGTGTATGATGGTGCCTAGTACCTGTACATACCTTTGCATAACTGTGTCTTTTGTTTGTTTGTCAACTTTGAAAAAGTTTCGAGCACGAAAGTTTATTAAACAGTGTCGTGCTTCGTTTTCCAAAAGCGTGTTTCATTCTTATTCGTTATTTTTTTACTTCTCGTACCAATCAGCGGTTGTGTTCCCCAGGTAGGGGAGAGAGTATCTGGGACAGGTGGACTCATGACGGCCGAGCAAACAATGGCGAGACAGGGGACGTGGCCTGCGACAGCTACACCAAGTACAAGCAGGACGTGCAGCTCTTGGTCAACCTGAAGGTCAGCTAGTGTCTGTCTGCAGGTGGACTACAGTACGGCATAGCAGTAGCACTAGGCGTGGTACCGTTTAAACATGGCTTAACTCAACTGACAGACCTGTGTGAACGAAAGCTGTCACTGCCTTTGAACGCCATTTTTACTCATGAAATATCAAGATAGCCGTTCGGTTCTGCATGAAGGGAGGAAAATATGAAAGGAACCAGCTAGGCATAGATCTTTATGGGTCCTGAGTGGACTGGGTTCTGCGGGGATTCATGGAGTTTGTGGTCTTTTCTATGGCAGTGAAGTGGTTGCCATGGAAAAAAGAAAAAACGCTCGGCCCTCGCCCGTAATGCCTGCTGCAGGTGACGCATTTAGCCCGTAATGCCTGCTGCGTGTGACGAATTTAGTCAATAAAGCCTGTTGCAGGTGACTAATTTAGCCGGTAATGCCTGTCGCATGTGACGAATTTAGCCCGTAATGCCTGTCGCAGGTGACGCATTTAGCACGTAATGTTTGTCCTAAAGACGCCTTTAGCCAATAGTGTAGTTTGCAGGTGACCTATATAGCCTACAAGGCTTGTTGCGGGTGATGTATTTAGTCCGCAATACCTGTTGCAGGTCACACACTACCGTTTCTCCATCTCCTGGTCCCGCATCATGCCGAATGGCACCCGGGCAAGTGTCAACCAGGCCGGCGTCCGTTACTATAACAACCTGATTAACGAACTTCTAGCCAACAACATACAGCCCATGGTCACACTATACCACTGGGACCTGCCGCAAGCCCTGCAAGACAAGTATGGCGGATGGCTTAATGAGTCCATCATCCTGGACTTTGTGGATTATAGTCGGTTCTGCTTTCAGACGTTTGGTGACAGGGTGAGCTGCTTTTACGCTTTTTTCAGGAATGTCGAAAACTGGCTCAGGTGCACATCTACATAATAATAATAATAATAATAATAATAATAATAATAATAATAATAATAATAATAATAATAATAATAATAATTTCTATGACGACTAACCTCAGACAGAGCTCTAGGTGCCTTACAAATTTCAACAAGAAAGGCAAAGCCCTTCAGTATCGCTCACGTGTAAGACCAATCCACAAGTGTGACTTTTGTGACCTTGGCCTTTTCAACAGGTCACTGAAATAAGCAAGTGGTCAAGTGTCTCAAAATAAGTAATGGTTTGATTTTTGTAGCAGCGAATCTGAGTTGTCTCAAAATGTATGCATTTTTCTCATATTTGTCAACCCTCCATGGCCCTTGACCTTTGTGAAGGGTCGACTAAATTAG
>BTPG01000007.1:163598893-163646393 GCA_036245525.1 Semisulcospira habei
GACGTAAGATTCTGTAGCAGTGTAGTGGCGGTAGAGAAAAAATGCTGAGAGAGAGAGAGACAGAGAGAGAGAGAGAGAGAGAGAGAGAGAGAGAGAGAGAGAGAGAGAGAGAGAGAGAGAGAGAGAGAGAGAATTACGTCATATTTAGAGTATGTCTGCGTGGTGACGGAGTTCTTCTTTCACGTCACCGCCACTGTCTGACTTTCTCCAGATGTCAAGTTTTTAAGCCCCTTTCTATAGAAGGGACTTTTTAGGCGGGTCGCGGTGGGGGGAATTTAATAGCATGTCCATGATGTCAAAGGTGGGCAGGCCTAAACCTCTCACAATTGAAGGAACAAGATAAAAATTACGTCATGTCTATGTATGTATGTATGTGCGTATGTATGTAAACAAGAGAATCGCCCATATTTCTGTACACACAAGCATGAAACTTGGCGAAATACTTTCTTAAAATAAATTAAGACATAAACAACCGCTTATACAAAGTCGGTTGACCCAGATTAAAGTCTCTAATTTTTGACATATTTACTTGAACTTTTGGACATAGCTAGTTTGGATAAAGACATTGGATGAGTGCGTTAGTCATCTTTGTGTCCTTTCAACTTCTTTAGTAAAAATTAATTCTTTTCAGAAAAGAATTAAAACAGTAAAAAAAAACTTGACTTCTGGAGAAAGTCAGACAGTGGCGGTGACGTAAAAGAGGCAACTTCGTCACCACGCAGACATTGACATAATACTCGTAATTGTCTTTAGCGCGCCGATCTCTCTCTCTCTCTCTCTCTCTCTCTCTCTCTCTCTCTCTCTCTCTCTCTCTCTCTCTCTCTCTCTCTCTCTCTCTCTCTCTCTCTCTCTCTCTCTCTCTCTCTAGATATAACAAAATAATATTTTTCCGGAGGCTTTCAAAAAATCTAAAGTGGTACCTATACCAAAAACAAAAGACACATCTGATCCAAATAATTTTCGGCCTATATCCATATTATCTATTTTATCGAAGCCTATTGAGAAGCATGTACACAAACATCTTCTCGAATTCCTGGAAGAAAAGTCTCTCCTGAATAAATATCAGTCTGGTTTTCGCCCTAAACATTTGTGCCACACTGCCTTGGTTCATATGATTGACACTTGGCTGCTCAACATCAACAGAAACAAAAATGTCTGGTGCTGTCTTTCTAGACCTAAAAAAAGCATTCGACCTTATAAACCACGAAATTTTATTAGAGAAACTAGACTGCTACTTTAACAATAACAGCCCAGGGACACTCTCATTCTTTCGTTCATATATCGTAGGGAGAATTCAAACTGTGTACATCAATGCTACCTTCTCTTCTGAAAAGCGTGTTGAGTATGGCGTGCCCCAGGGATCCATACTAGGACCGTTACTTTTCTGTTTGTTTATAAATGATCTTCCACTTCATATATCCAATCCAAATACCGAATGTGACATGTTTGCCGATGATTCAACTCTTCACGCTGGCGGGAAAACTGTACCTGAAATATCAAGCAATCTTCAGCTTAGTCTTCAGGTGGTCTCACGGTGGTGCAAAAATAATCAAATGCTTGTAAATCCATCCAAAACGAAAAGCATGCTAATCACAACACGCCAAAAGCATCAGCTCCGCCCCCATTCACTTAACCTCTCTTTTGATTCAGTTCCCATTGAGCAAGTCAAGGAATATCGCCTCCTCGGGGTAATTGTTGATGACCAACTGTGCTGGTTGCCCCATCTAACACAACTAGGGAAAATATTATCAAAGAAGCTATTTTTACTGTCAAGATTAAAATCTATCATTGATACTAAGACACGAAAGCTATTTTTCAACTCCTACATTAAACCTCACATTGACTACGCATCTACTATTTGGGACGGCTGTAGTAAGGCTAACCTTAAGCGGATCAATTTTCTATACAATCGCGCAGTTAAACTGATCCTCCCAATCCCCTCTCTAACTTTGGAGGAAAAGCTTCAGGCAACAGGGCTCCTTCCTTTACATCAACACCTTACGTTTAATAAGTGCGTACTTATGCACAAAGCACTGAACGGGAAAGCCCCCCTATACCTGGCTAAGCTTTTCACTGAGAGCGAAAGGGTCTACAGCACTTTGAGGAACAGTCTCGTCATTGAACGGCCCCGAATTGACTTGTTTAAATCCAGCCTTTCGTACGCGGGTGCCTATTTATGGAACTCACTTCCTTCACATATACAGCAAACGAGACATCTTCCATTGTTTAGGACGAAAGCTTTTAAATACATTTCTGAGCAAACTTGAAAGAAACGTAGATAATATGCCCAAAAGAGTCATGTCAATGTTTTCCTGTGGTCCTCCGTTTTGCACTTGTTAGCTTTTACATAATATCTCTCTTTATCGTGGTGTTTTGCCTGCTCACTAAATTCCTACACTTGAGTAGCTGTATCATAAGTGTGCAGTTGCTTTCTATAAACACACTTTACATCGCACCCCCCCCCCCCCCAAGACCCTGTCATTTTGCTGTGTGTGTGAGTGTGTAATCTTCAGCGACTTTGGAACTTGTATCGGAATGTAACACAAGTGACCTGTGGGTGTAGCCGCTTGTTTTGTGCTGTTAACATGTTGTTTTAATGTTGCTTTTAATGTTGTAGTTTAGCAAGGACAAACATGAAAAGAGGCCTGTGCGCCTATTGTTTCCATCCTTGAGAAATAAAGTATCATTCATTCATTCATTCATTCATTCATTCATTCATTCATTCATTCTCTCTCTCTAAGCTAAGCTTATCCTCCCTGATCCGTCGTCCCCACCCGGGTCTGCCCTGGGGGACTTGGGTGGGGTTAACTACTTTTTAGTTCCCAGGGTCACCCTGGTCAGCCCCACAGGGTGGGTTTTCCTCTCTATTCTGGGGCATGTGTTTCTGTCTACCCTTGGTCCATTCACCTGTATTTTCCTATTTTAAACTCTCTCTACTGTCTGCACTGCCTGTAGCTCTTGATATTGGATGTGTGTTGCTAAATGGTCTTAGCTTTATTTAGGCCCGATGTCGTAGGTTTATTTAACGTATTGGACCGGCAGGCAACATACATTCAATATTTTGTTGTTTTTTTTTTTCACAAGCAGTGCAGGCACGTCCAGAGAAAGCCTTGTTGCTGTCGGGACGTTAAGCAATGTACAATCAATCCCTGATCCGTCTTTATCCACTGATGCCAAGCTGCAGGCCATCGGACTTCTCTCTCTGGTTAAACACCTCGCACTAAACAAATGTGTACTGATGCACAAAATTCTTAACGGGAAAGCTCCACCTTACTTATCTATGCTTTTTTCGCCAACTGAAAAAAATACAGCACCTCCAGGAACAGTCTCTCTATAAAAAGGCCTCGTATAGACCTGTTCAAATCTTGCCTGTCTTATTCAGGTGCTCTTTTATGGAATTTACTTCCTTCCACTATGCAACAAACCACGTCCCTCTCTCTGTTTAAAAGTAGAGTACATGACTACCTTTCTAAGACAACGTTATGCTGATCCTTTCTTCTTCTTTGATTTTCGACATAATACGCTTCATGTTTTTAAATTTTTGCTATTTGTTTTTCTCCATCTAGCCTCCAAATTGTTTGTTCTGTTTTCTAACTTGTTTTTGATAGTACACAAAATATCATACCTACTTATATGTTAGATAATTATGTGCGCACGTACGTGTGTATGTGTATGTACAAAAGTGCGCATGTGCACGAGTACATGTATGTGTGCGTATGTGTATGCGTGTGTGTATGCGTGTGTGTGACGTTTATTATTAGTTAGTTGTTGTTTGGTTGGTGTTCCTTTTTTTTAAGTAGCTTAACAAGGACAGATTGTAAGAAAGGCCTGCGCGCCTAATATCTCAATCCTTGGAAAATAAAATTTCGTTCGTTCGTTCTCTCTTTCTCTCTCTCTCTCTCTCTCTCTCTCTCTCTCTCTCTCTCTCTCTCTCTCTCTCTCTCTCCTCCTCTCTCTCTCTCTCTCTCTCTCTCCTCTCTCTCTCTCTCTCTCCTCTCCTCTCTCTCTCTCTCTCTCTCTCTCTCTCACACAGACATGCGCGCATCTCCAAGCAAGAGGCATAGATCCTCATGCGCCCGGAGAGCGCATGAGGATCTATGTCTCTTGGAGATGTTTGGAGCGCGCGCGCATGCACGCACTAACACGCGCACACACACACACACACACACACACACACACACACACACACACACACACACACACACACACACACACACACATCGTCGCGCTTTCAGAAGAGTATTCAGGTAGCCCGATATAGCTAGTTTGGAGAAAGACATTGGATGAGTTCGTTAGCCAGCTTTATACCCTTCAACTTCTTCAGTAAAAATTAATTCTTTTCAGAAAAAAAAATTAAAACAGTAAAAAATCCTTGACTTCTAGAGAAAGTCAGACAGTGGCGGTGACGTTAAAAAAGCAAACTCGTCACCACGCAGACATTCTCTAAATATGACGTAATTGTCTCTCTCGCTCGCTTGCTCTCTATCTCACATATGCGTGCATCTCCAAGAGGCATAGATCCTCATGTGCCCCGAGGGCGCATCTACATCTATGTCTCTTGAGGATGTTTAGAGCGAGGTCATGCACACACACACATCGACGCGCTTTCAGAAGAGTATGCAGGTGTACTTTGTATAGTGTTACGATTGTGGTTTTGTTGTTCTGTGGGAGCGTGCGTGCATTGGTCGTGGGAAACGATCCGATATTTATTTGAGCTATCATGATTACGAATCACGTACCTTTTTAGTAAGTTTCGCGATCATTTGCACAGAGAGCAAATTTGATTGTCTTTTGATACACGGAGTTGAATCCCGAAGAGTCTAGAAACCGCTCGAATAATCACCGTGTTTTCTGTGCGCGTGAAGTTAGAAGCCAGTATATGTTACGAAAAGTCATGAAACTTCCGGAGAATTCGGGCAAGGTCGTGACCTGTCTGGCTTACTTTTGTGTGACGTCATTACACACCGGGATTTCCCAAAATTAGGGTTGAAATTAGCAGTCGAATTTTGTAGACTATTGTATTCAAGAAAGTTCTTCTTCATCAATATTTATGAGTTTCGGTTATGTGTTCTGTTCTGATTGGTTGTGTTGTATGAATTTGCTAGATTATTCTGGAAAGCTATTATATTATAAAAGATTGTGCTGGGAAGCGCGTTTGTACATTGTCAGTGACGGAGTTATGCAGTGTATAGTGTGTACATTGTATCATAGCCACAGTGTGTCAAAAGCGTGGATACATTGTAGAGGAGACATTGTATCAGTGTTGGTGCATTTGTGAATGCATTGTTTGGAGATCGCATCGCTGCAATAAAATATTGTTGGAACTGTTACTCCAGTGTGGTCTACATCCTTAAGCCACGTGTGACGGGTTGCAGCCGAGTGAAGTTTCTTTAAAAGAACCTTACGTGCGTGCGTATGGTGTGATATCATACTACGACTACGACTCAACACGTAACGCATGTAGCTAGGTAAAGTCAACCTCATTTACATAGCAAGACTGAAATTGTACCGTGAAATTCTAGTTTTGTCACCATTTTCCCAAGTCTTGAAGTGGAAGCGAAACTCATATCATGTTAAATATATAATTACGTCATGACAAATGACGTTTGACAAACCAATGAGCCGTATGCACTGCGCGCGCCCCTTATAGAGTTCACTATAACGCATTGGCACATCTGCGAGGCTTTTTCAAAAGAAGATATTTCAGAATCAAATCAAAGAAAAAAGGTAGAGAGAGACTCTTGACAGCGAAGACAGCTCTCATATAGAAGGGACTTTGTGGGTTATGGTTCATCTCATCTTGTTTTTACTGTTTTAATTTTTTCTGAAAAGAATTGGGGTTTTTTTGGTGAAGAAGGGTACAAAGCTGGCTAACGAACTTATTCAATATCTTTCTCCAAACTAGCTATATGGGGTCACCTTCATGTTCTTCTGAAAGCGCGACGATGTGTGTGTTTGTGTGTGTGTTTGTGTGTGTGTGTGTTTGTGTTGTGTGTGTTTGTGTGTGTGTTTGTGTGTTAGTGTGTTACTGCGCGCGCGCTCCAAACATCTCCAAGAGACATAGATCCTCATGCGCTCTCCGGGCGCATGAGGATTTATGCCTCTTGGAGATCGCCCATGTGTGTGACATAGAGACTTCGGCGCGCGCCAGAGAGAATTACATCATATTCAGAGTATTATGTCAATGTCTGCGTGGTGACGGAGTTTGCCCCTTTTACGTCACCGCCACTGTCTGACTTTTACTAGAAGTCAAGGTTTATTACTGTTTTATTTCTTTTCTGAAAAGAATTAATTTTTACTAAAGAAATTGAAAGGATACAAAGCTGGCTAACGAACTCATCCAATGTCTTTATCTAAACTAGCTATGTCCAAAATTTCAAGTAAATATGACAAAAATTACGGGTTTCAATCCAGTTTGGCATGAAAATAGCTGATGATAACACCGTTCCATGCAAACTACTTTAATCGACCCCTCACAGAGGACAAGGGGCATGGAGGGTTGACAAATCTGTATACAATGGTTTTTTTAATGCATACATTTTGAGAAAAATTGGGTTTCTTTGCTACAAATCCAACCTTTTACCTATGTTTAGACACTTGAACACTTGCTCATTTCAGTGACCTGTTGGAAAGGTCAAAGTCACGCTTATTACGTGGACTGACATACACGTGAGCCATAAGGGCTCTGCCTTTCTTGTTGAATTTACCTATTCAAAGATCCTCTTTGACTTTTGCCGTTAAGAGATGTCACCGAACATATAATGTTTAGAAAGGTGTCGGTAGTCATTGCGTTGGTCTACCGATAGTTTGTTTATTCGTCTGTCAGTTTGATCATTTTCTATTTTAAAAGGTTTTTTCCCCTTATTGTGACTGAAAAACGTTTGTCTTGAGCCCAGTTTCTTTTTGCCGTTTTAGGTGAAACTGTGGATCACGTTTAACGAGCCCCCAATCATCGCTGTACTGGGGTACGCCCAAGCCGTCTTTGCTCCCGGTGTGTGGAACCTGGCAGTCAACCAGTACATCGTGGCCAGACACATCATCCTCGCTCACGCCCGGACATACAGAATGTACAAGGCAGAGTTCTTCTCCGGTCAGAATGGTGAGTCGCATGTTACTTTCATGCCAATAATGTGCTGTTTCATAGGGTTTGCACAAAGGCTACGTAAGGATACACTGGGCTGTGCGGCAATAGCATTTGATACATTTAGCCCTGACAAGCTATAAGATATGGATCGACCATGATTGTTCAAGGACACTATCACGATCGTTGGCTATTATGGCAAAACATGCACTCAAACGATCATTGATACCCTGCTTTCAGGCCAGGTGGGAATTACTATCAACTACGGGTGGAGTGAGCCTAAGGACCCCTACACCCCCAGTGATGTGGAGGCGGCCGAGCGGTCTATCGAGTTCTACGGCGGACTGTACGGCCACCCCATCCTGCTGAACGGCGACTGGCCGGGTGTGGTGAAGGAGCGCGTGGCCAACAGGAGCAGGGAGCAGGGACTCAACACGAGCCGCCTGCCAGAGTTCACACAGGCCGAGAAACTTGAGATCAAGGGTGAGAGCAAATGTCGGGTCGCCTGAACAGACATACTTCTGTGTTTTTCATTACCGTAAAAAGACCAAAGCATCAACGGAAATGCCCTGTCAATGCCGCGGCATAACATTTGTTCCAACGCAAAGTACAAAGTTACTGACTGAAGACTCGGCACATTTTTTCTTGCAAAATAGTTTAAGCAGTGTAAATTTAAATACGATATGCATGCTTCTGTCAGTTCAGCAAAATTTGACTTACATGACAGGCACATCCGACTTTTTGGGATCCAACTTTTACTCGGCGGGTCTGGTGTATGATACTCCACAGGGGGCCTCCAACCCGCCCAACTACTATAACGACCAGGCTACGGGAGGAGCCTTGAACCCAACCTGGATTGGGTACGTGTATCTTCTCCGTGTGTATTTGTGTATGTGTGTGTGTGTGTTTTGTGTGTGTGTGTGTGTGTGTGTGTGTGTGTGTGTGTGTGTGTGTGTTTGTGTGTGTGTGTGTGTGTGTGTGTGTGTATGTGTGTGTGTGTGTGTGTGTGTGTGTGTGTGTGTACTACACTACAAACTCTGTTGGTGTCAGATCTGGGTCGAGCTGGCTGTGGGTGACTCCGTTCGGCATAAGGAAAATGATGAACTGGTTCAAGTACAACTACAACAACATCCCCGTCTACATCACGGAAAACGGCGTTTCTGACAGGAACGGTACGCTGTACGACTACCATCGGCTCCACTTCTTCCGACTGTACATTAGCGAGGTGCTGAAAGGTGAGTGATTTCTCAGAATTACATGTCTTTCTTGGCACGTGTCCGAAATATCTCAGGCGGTTAAGCGTCGGAGCGAAAGAGAGCGAAGGAAATCGCCGGGTCGTGGCCCCGATAGCTGGACTCGCAATCCAGAGAAAAAGACGGGTTTGATGAATATCATGTCCGTTTAAAGGTTCTGCCAGATCAAAGTGGCACAGTTGCAGTGCGCCTGAATTAATCAGTGTTCAGGCCGCACTCCACAGGCAATAGATTTCCCTGTCCCCCATGATCTGCCCGTCAGAGCCATCCATTATCACTTCGGTGCCGTGGACGTTAAACCTCAAACTAACCCTCTTTCTTGGAGTGAATTGTCTCTATGAATGTCTAGTGTTTTATTGCGGCTAACTGGGTTTTCTGGTGGTATGACTAAGTGTTGTCTGTCGGGCAGCCATCAAGCTGGACGGGTGTAACGTAAAGGGCTACACAGCCTGGTCACTGATGGACAATTTCGAGTGGAACGCGGGCTACAGCGAGAAGTTCGGCATGCATTACGTCAACTTTTCCGACCCCGCCAGACCCCGCACGCCCAAAGCCTCGGCCATCTGGTACAAGACGCTGATCGCCGATCACGGTTACAAGCACGGCTACACACAGCCCGGGGGGTGGGGCACGGCCCCCGAGTTGGACAAGGACTTCTACTACGGCACTTTCCCCAAAGACTTTGCATGGAGCATCGCTACGGCCTCCTATCAAGTAGAGGGCGGATGGAATGCTGACGGTGAGGCTTGGCTAGTTCCAACATGAATGTAGTGTATGCATCTTCCTCAGTTCGGCTAGCTTCACAGCTGTCTTTTCTGGAGCAAAGCAACATGCAGCAGACGTGCTTGATCCGTGAAACAGAATCTTAATTTTGAAATACAGTCTTCACACCTCCTGTTTCGTTTCTACAACAACCGTCACTTACATTTGAATAGAATATCCTGAGATATATTACCCCTCTGGCTGTCGGCAGCGTCTTTGTCGCGATGGTTCCTGCAGGAATCATCGCGTAAAAACCCGCTACCGACAACCAAAGGGTCAAATTGAAAACTGCGAGGGAATATTACTTACGCGACATGCAATGTGTGTTGCAGGAAAGGGGCCCAGTATCTGGGACACATTCACGCACCAAGCCGGTCACGTTGACAACGGTGACACGGGTGACGTGGCCTGTGACAGCTACCACAAGTACATAGACGACGTGCGCATGTTGCAGGACCTCGGGGTGGGTATATTAAGGGTCTTTTACATACGTGTGTGTATGGCCAACTAGGACAGGTAGAACAGATCTACGTACGTATGGTGCGCCTTCACGAAGAACAATGGACTTTCCATGAGATGCATTAGTCTGATTATTTTCACAACATCGCTCCCTGTCACTGCACAACATTAAAGTGTACTTTCATCTTTAACCCGTTCACTGCCAAATAAAAGTGAATGCCACGCGATTGCAAGAGGGGGCTAATGAGGATTTATGCCGCTTGCTGAAACCACCCTGTATCCATGCTCCTTAATTTACCTTGAATCCCTTGAATTTACAGCGATTTCAAAATCACAGCTGCATCCACTGGCAGTGAAAGGGATAATAATAATAATAATAATAATAATAATAATAATAATAATAATAATAATAATAATAATAATGTATATTTAGCGCTTAACCTCCGCATGAATAATAATAATAATAATAATAATAATAATAAGGAAGATTTATAAGGCGCCTATACATGGTAAGATGCTCTAGGCGCCGTGCATATGAACAAGGATAAAATGACACAAAAGGTGACAAAGCCACATGTACAATTACACAGAAAACAGAAAATGACTAATTACATGAACACTGATAATCAAGAAGCCACATGTACAATTACACACAAGAACAGAAAATGACTAATTACATGAACACTGATAATCAAGATGGGAAAAGATGGGTTTTAAGGCTGTGTTTAAAACTGGCACTAGACTCACTGTGTCTCAATGATTTAGGAAGATCATTCCAGGCTGATGGACCCTGGTAAGAAAAAGATCTCTGCCCATATCCTTGAGTCTTTACAATAGGAATACGAAGCATTTTATTGTCAGACGAACTGCGCAATTGCCTCGAAGGGATATAACAGTGAAGGAGCTCTGAGAGATAAGTGGGTCCAGTGCCAGAAAGAGAAACATGACAAATAGACAAGACTTTGTGCTTTTTGGCAACCAGTGGAGAGCGTGCAGGATGGGGGACACATGGTCTGACTTTTTCGCTTTCATGACCAGACGTGCGGCTGAATTTTGGACTCTCTGGAGCCGATCGAATAGATACTGCGGGCATCCAGATAAGAGTGAGTTGGCATACTCAATGCGAGACAGAACAAATGAACAAACCACTGTGTTTGTAGCCTCTGAGGTAAGGAACTGTCTAACAGAGCTAATACGACGCATCTCCAAATAGGCTGCCCTGCAAATGTTTATGACCTGTTTATTTATGAATGATGCCTTAAGCGCTTTACAAGCTCCAAAATCACAGAACAAAAAGTACAAGATGGTAAAAGCTACAATAAATGTTACAAAAACTAAAGTGACATATCAAAAGCTCACACACATACATACACACACACCGTTACAAGAACAGTTACTGCCAAAGATTGCTAACTCACTGAAAAATGCATCTAACTATACGCATAAAAAGATAGGTCTTGAGCAGTGATTTGACAGCAGACAGAGTTGGGAGCATGTCTGACATGGTCTGGAAGGTCGTTCCACGAAATAAGAGAAAGCACGCTGGCCCTGGCTAGACTTCTTTCGCCTAGGAACCCTGAAAATTCGCGTGTCTGATGCTGAACGGAGGGACCTTGAAGGCGTGTAAATATGAACCAGGTAGGACAAATATGGGTGAGCATAGTATTGTAACAAATAACAGAAACCCTGTACACAGTTCTTTGAGGTACAGGTAGCCAGTGCAGGTCAACAAGTAAGGGCGTTATGTGCTCACGTTTCGGTACTCTGTAAATTAGTCGGGCAGAGCAGTTCATAACTCTCTGAAGTTTATCAAGAAGATTCTGAGGAACACCATGCAAAAGCGAATTACAACAGGAAAGACAAAGCCCGTATGGCTCACGTGTATGACCGATCCACACGTCTGACAATAAGTAAAGGGATGGCTTCTGCACTATGTTTTCTCAAAATGTTATCAGTTTTCACACCTCTGTGAAACCCCCCGTGACCCTTGACCTTTGCGATGAGTCGACTAAATTAAGATACAAAGGAAGGTCTTATCAATATCATCAGCTACCTTTGTGCCAAATTTTAAAAGTTTGCAAAAATGTGGATAATAACTACAATTATTGGCATTTTAACAAGATTTGTTGACCTCTTGTGACCATTGACCTTTCCGAGGTGTCATCCAAATTAGTATGCATAGATACGTCTTACCATCAGATATCTCTGCAGCAAGTTTGGGTTTGGAGTTGTGAATAGTAATTGAGAAAAAACATTTCTTGTCAATGTATGGCTATTGTTTTACCTATTTCCTGAGCTCTTGTGACCCTTGACCTTCCGAGGGGTCATCCAAATTAGAATGCATAGATAGGTCTTACCATCAGGTATCTCTGTAGCAAGTTTGATTTTGAAGTTGTGAATAGGTTTTGAGAAAATAATCTTTTGTCAAAATATGGCGATTTTGGACCTATTTCTTGAGCTCTTGTGACCTTGACCTTTTCGAGGGATCAACCAAATTAGTATTCATAGAAAGGTCTTACCATCGGGTATTTTTGTACCAAGTTTGGGTTTGAAGTTGTGACTAGTATTTGAAAAAAACAACATCTTTTGTCAAAATATTGAGAAAAAATAAATTATGTCAAAAATAGCTATTTTTTAATTATATATTTCCTGCTCCCCTGTGACCTTGACCTTGTGAGAGGTCACTGAAAATTGTATGTTTAGAAAGGTCTTGCCACAAAGTATCCTTGGGCCAAGTTTAAAGACGTAGCTTGCATAGTCTCCGAGAAAATGCCAACGTTAAAGTTTAGCACGGACGACGGCGGACGGACGACGGACGGACTACCACTGGCCCAGAACATAGACTCACTTTTGCTTCGCACGTGAGCCAAAAAGCAATGCGGGAAAGAAAAAGGGAACTAACAAGCGTTTTAGTTGCTTCAGTAGTGAGAAGGTATCAAATTGAACTGATCTTCCTCAATTCAAAGATGGAACACTGGCAAATCTTTTGACATGCTCTCTCATGGTCAGCCTATTGTCAAAGATAACACCAAGATTACTTGGCTGACTCAGAAAAGGGGATACTGTTCTGACCAACCCTGATCGAGTCTGGGAGATCAGTGCAGACTGAACAAGAAAATCTTAAGGCCTCCATTTTGTCACTATTCATTCGCAATTTGTTCTGTGTGGTCCAATTCTGAACGTCTGTGACACAGGACTCTAAAAACTGGAACATATGACTAACATGTTTGCGATGGGCACTGGCATACAGCTCTGTGTCATCAGCATAAAAATCGTGAGAAACAGAGTGACGTTTGATAACACTAGATAATGGCTGGGTATACAGTGTGAAAAGATCGGCCCCAAAACAGAGGCTTGGGGAACACCGTAAACAAGCTCAGTGGGATCGGACTCTACTCTCAACACAGACACTACTTGCTTTCTTTCAAAGAGGTAAGACTGAAAAAAGTGTAAAGCGGTACTCTTGATGCCAAAAACAGAGCCTAAACGTTGAATGAGAATCTGGTGATCTTTCGTATCAAACGCAGCGCTCAAATCAAGAAGGGCCAGAACAGAAACATTTATCTTTATCACTGGCTGTGAGCAGGTCGTTCACAACACGAAGCAACGCCGTCTCCGTGCTGTGACCGGAGCGGTAGGCGGACTGAAAAACGTGCCAGATGTCATTATTTTTCATATGGTCAAATAACAGCGACAAAACTATTTTCTTTAGTGATTTTGAAAGAAATGTGAGGTTAGATACAGGTCTGTAGTGAGGCTAGATACAGGTCTGTAGTGAGGTTAGATACAGGTCTGTAGTGAGGTTAGATACAGGTCTGTAGTGAGGTTAGATACAGGTCTGTAGTGAGGCTAGATACAGGTCTGTAGTGAGGTTAGATACAGGTCTGTAGTGAGGCTAGATACAGGTCTGTAGTGAGGCTAGATACAGGTCTGTAGTGAGGCTAGATACAGGTCTGTAGTGAGGTTAGATACAGGTCTGTAGTGAGGTTAAATACAGGTCTGTAGTGAGGTTAGATACAGGTCTGTAGTGGGGTTAGATACAGGTCTGTAGTGAGGTTAGATACAGGTCTGTAGTGAGGTTAGATACAGGTCTGTAGTGAGGTTAAATACAGGTCTGTAGTGAGGTTAGATACAGGTCTGTAGTGAGGTTAGATACAGGTCTGTAGTGAGGTTAGATACAGGTCTGTAGTGAGGCTAGATACAGGTCTGTAGTGAGGTTAGATAGAGGTCTGTAGTGAGGCTAGATACAGGTCTGTAGTGAGGTTAGATACAGGTCTGTAGTGAGGTTAGATACAGGTCTGTAGTGAGGTTAGATACAGGTCTGTAATTTTTCAGATTATTTGGGTCAAGAGTGGGCTTCTTTAAGAGAGGTTTTACAATGGCAGTTTTCACACATGCTGGGACAACACCTGTTTTAAGAGGCTGGTTTACAATTTCTGTGACAGCTGGCACAATCTCTCCGCAACATTCAAGTAGAAGAGAAGAGGGGACAGGGTCGAGGTCACACGTTTTAGGTGACATCTTACTCATGGTATCACGCACAAACTTCTCTGTTACCGGACAAAAACATGTCAGAGGCAGACCTGAAAAAGAGGTCTCTGCAGATGGACAGTTTTTCATACCAGCATCGGCACATTTATCAATATTGTCACGGATGCTTTTGACTTTGGCGCTAAAGTAATCTGAGAAAAGCTTTGGAAGAACTTTGGGTGGATGGATGCTCGGAAGAACCACAGACCTGACCTTTCCCATAAGGCTGTTGGCAATGCAAAACAGTTCTTTGCATTATACCAGCAGCAGCAACCTTAGAACAATAAAATACATGTTTTGGCATGGTCTGTCAAACTCGTGACTTTGTTCTTAAACTTACTGAAAATCTGTTTATGCAGTCCTGACTTAAGCCAACGTCGCTCAGCCTGACGTCTCTCCTGTTTTAAAGGCGTGCAGTTCAGACGCCACAGATGGGAACCAGGGTGTGGAGAGGCGCTGGATCACCTTGCGACGAGTAGCCGGGGCGTGCTGGTCTAGCAGGGTCCTCAGTGCAGCGTTCAGCTGATCCGCCGAGGCGTGTGGATGGTCAGAGATAAAAGCGGCGACATCGGTCATGAATTTGTCCCGGCCTATCCCCTTCAAGTCCTTGTGATCCTGAAGACTGGAGGCGGACGAGGCTTTGTAATATCCAGCAGGCACGTGACAGGAAGATGGTCAGAGGTCAAGGCAAGGCTCACACAGGCGGACGGAAAAATAGAATCATCCTCTCTGTACACAATCCAGTCCAGTATGTTCCCTTGTTGTGAGTCGGCTGGTGCACACCCTGAGACAGACCGAAAGTTTGCAGCAGATCCAAGACATGGGATGTGTTGGTGTTGGAAGCACAGTCATAGTGAATGTTAAAATCACCAACAATCACAAGGTTCCCATTTAGTGCATTGCAATGTTCAAGAAAATCAGCAAACTCGCTGAAGAAGACAGTGTCTAAGTTTATTCTTTCTGCTGGGAGGGTGGTCGATATAAGCAGAAAAAAAATGAACATGTGGGACAATAAGTGTCACTTGTACCAGTTCAAATGGTGGGAAGGGGAAGGCGGATTTGACTGTGGCCTGGTCCAGCAGACATTCTATCTACAGAATGGCTACACCTCCACCACGCGAAGCACGAGGAAATGATCTGAGGGTGTATCCAGGCGGGGTTAAGTCCGCACACTTGGCTTCGTCGCCCTGGCCTTTAAGCCATGTCTCTGTTGTGAACAAGATGTCCACATTCTCATCGCAGACAAACTTACAAATGTCAGTTCGCTTGTCTCTTTGACCGGTCACACAGACTGTGCATTGAATGTACACATGACAAAATGTTTATCACAAGGCTTAGTGTCAATGTGGATAAGGTTACCTGACTGTCCAGTTGCAGGTGCCGACATCTCAACTTGCACAACATCGTTATGAGAGGCAAGGGTAGAATGGTCAAGGTTAGAGAAGGCATGCTGTGTTGACTGGAAGTCAGAACGCCATGATACATGATCTGGGATGGGTCGCCCATGGATTTTCTTCCTCCGCCCGCCCCAAAAGGGACGTCGCTTGCATCTCTTGAGAACACACGGATGTGTAACATACGCAGTGTTCTGCACAAGTCCGAATCCGAGTGAAGTACAGAGGTATGTCTCAAACTATGAAGTACAGAGTGAAAGTACTTGATCGTCTGGAACTCTGGTACAGCTGCACTCAACTTGGAAGGCACAGAAACATCAAACACTTGAGGACTGCACTGTTGAGGACAGGCTCAGTTGTAGTATTGGAATGCTTGGCCTGTGACAACAAGGGTGTACTGGTCTCAACCTAGCCATGTGGGTAGTGTACTGTAATGGCAAACAGCTTCAGGAATAGAAATATCCACATAATTTTTATGTCCGGTGGCAAAAGTGCACAAAATGTATACCAAAACGAAGCCCAGGACATCAGTAGCACAATGGCAGTAAATGTTCCAGTGTACAGTGAGATAATCCATAGAAAAAGACAAAAAGCTAACAGCGAGTGAACACCAACTCACAAAAAAAAAATGGTGCCGACCTCTACAGCCTTCCCAGACCAGTACGGACATTTTCTACTGATTCACGTCAACGTCTCTCCATTTGAATTTGTTTTTTAAATATGCAAAGAAGTATTGATCACTGCTTATCGATCACTGGGCTAAATGTCTTGGCTGTAGTACACTATAAGTGAAACTGTTCCGTGTAGCTTCAGTTGGTAGGTCGTGTACTGCGAAACTTCAATGTTCAGTCTGTGTGCACGCCAGGTGACGAACTACCGGTTCTCCATCGCGTGGTCGCGCGTGCTGCCGGACGGCACCCTGGGCTCTCGGAACCAGGCCGGCATTGACTACTACCGCCGGCTGATAAACGCGCTGCTGGCGGCCAACATCAAACCCATGGTCACGCTGTACCACTGGGACCTGCCGCAAGCCCTGCAGGACAAGGGCGGGTGGCTGAACGAGTCCATCGTCCAACACTTTAGGGACTACGCCGACCTCTGTTTCATCGAATATGGGGACAAGGTACTCGTGACTAATTCATTCAATAACATTGTTTCAGAGTTGAGCTTACATTGTTCGATTATTCGCAGACAGGTAAAACCATTTTCTTGCAAATCTTCAAAACTTCCGAAAATTGGCGAAAAAATAAAGCATCATTATCTAAACATAATTTTGCAGTTGCAATAAGTACATGTGCTAGAAATGGTTGCAGCTGTTCATACCACTTTGTCTGGAACAAAGGTGTGAGAACCTGCCATCCACACAAACACACACACTCACACAGACACAGACACACACACACACACACACACACACACACACAGAGAGAGAGAGAGAGAGAGAGAGAGAGAGAGACGCCGTTAGTAGGTTGGTGGATACACCTTACCTCTCGTTGCAGGTGAAGTTTTGGATCACGTTTAACGAGCCGTGGGTGTTCACGGTGATGGGATACGGTACGGGAGAGATGGCGCCGGGCAGAAAGAATCTTGGTACAGAACCGTACATTGCTGCTCACACCGTGCTGAAGGCTCACGCCGAGGCCTACCACCGCTACAATGACACCTATAAACCCAGACAGAAAGGTACACATTACACAAACAGAAGGTACATACAACACGCAGATCGGTACCAGTGAACTCACACCGAAACGCACAAATTCACTAATAAACGCATACAGCTACAAAGCACCACGACACAGTGAAGTCCAGACAAACACCGCCAATATTTATGTTATATAATATAGGGCTTGTTAAGTCTTTTTCTATTTACAGAAGAGGCTTTTTAGTATGGGTCGAGGTGGAGCGAATTCAAAAGAATGCCCATGACGACATAGGCGGGCAGGTCACAGAATCTAACAACTAAAGTAACCACACATAAAATTACGTCATGTCTACTTACGCTAACCTCAATGCTGAACGTACTTTTGGCGCGAAGCGCCGTGTGTGTGTGTGTGTGTGTGTGTGTGTGTGTGTGTGTGTGTGTGTGTGTGTGTGTGTGTGTGTGTGTGTGTGTGTGTAAACACAAAAATCTCCGAGATTCATGTACGTACAAGCTTGAAACTTGGGAAAATGTTCTGTTCAAGGTGTGCCTAGGAGAGCCTCCGAGCATATTAAAATTGAATGTCTCACTGAAGGGTTAAAGACCGTTTATACAAAGTCACACATTCTATGCAGAAAAAAGTATTAAAAAATCGAAATCTGGAGAAAAAGCAGCAACTCCGTCACCACGCAGTCATGGACGCAATACTCTCTCTCTCTCTCTCTCTCTCTCTCTCTCTCTCTCTCTCTCTCTCTCTCTCTCTCTCTCTCTCTCTCTCTCTCTCTCTCTCTCTCTCTCTCTCTCTCTCTCTCTCTCTCTCTCTCTCTCTCTCTCTCTCTCTCTCTCTCTCTCTCTCTCTCTCTCTCTCTCTCTCTCTCAACGCATGGAGTGTGTAAACAACTTATTCGCATTTTGTAAGGTGCCAGATTTGTCTGTGTTCTTAAACACGCCAACACATTTTCATGTTTTTGGTGTATCCGAGTCGAGGCTCAAAAGCACTGTCAGGGATAACTCCATCTCAGTTCCAAACTTCTCAGTACTCCGCGGAGATGCCTCAAGTCCCCAGCACACTGGACTAGCAGTATATATACATGATTCGATAATTAGTAACGTTAAACGACGACAGGACTTAAGCCGAAGTTGAAAGTTTATGGGTCGAGGTGAAAACATCTAAATCCCCCACAGTCCTGGTTGGCTTTATCTATAGAAATCCAGCAGCCAACTGGGACTGGTATGATGACTTCGTAGAAATGATGGATAAAGTTAATCAAAGTAAAGATAACATTGTTCTTCTGGGCGACTTTAACATTGACCTACTTAAGCCCAAAGGGCACCATGCTGCATGGGCATCAACAGCAGCCTTATTCGGTTTAAAACAATTAGTTAAAAACCCCACTAGAACCACATCTACATCCTCAACCTTAATTGATCACATTTACGTGACAAATGACGATACAATATCAAATGTGCAGGTTCCCTCCTTAGCTGTTAGCGATCATAACCCAGTATGTTGTAACGTCTCCATGAAACTAGACAAGCAAAAAACTAAAAGACATAAAACTATAAAATATCGCTCCTTTAAACACTTTAATAAAGACGAATTTCTGTGGGACCTGCACAATGCTTCGTTTACTGAGGTTTATGATCACCAATCTCCTGACAGTGCCTTGTCGTGCTGGATGGATCTGTTTCTCAGTGTACTCAATAAACATGCGCCAATACGTGAAAAACGAGTTAAACATTCCACCATACCACCGTGGTTAACAGCGGATATCAAGCAGGCCATGTCATTTAGAGACAAACTGAAAAAAGAGCAAAAGTACGAAGAATACAAAACACAACGCAATCGTGTCAAATATTTAGTTAGAGCGTCTAATTGATGTATATGCTTAACGTCCGACAGCACAGGCTTTTCGGCGTGCTGCACTGTGAAAAAAAAAAAAAAAAAAAAAAAAAAAAAAAAAAAAAAAAAAAAACGAACATTGATGTATGTCGCCAGCGGTCAATACATCAATAAACTAACACGGGCTAAATAAGATAGACCTTTGCAACACACTCCAATATCAGAGCTACAGCAGTGCAGACAGTAGGAGTTTTAAAAGGCAAATCAGGTGATGGACTCGGTAGACAGAACACTGCCCGAATAGAGAGAAAACTCACCTGTGGGCTGACAGGTGACCCTGGAACTAAAAGTACCTAACCCCCCAAGTCCCCAGGCGACCGGTGGGTAAGCGTCTAAGAGTCTTTTTCAACAATGATCGAGACAAAAGACACGCATCTGTTGGAAGCTCGAAGTCATACAAAGGTATCAGCACCGAAATCCCATCTCATATGTCAGCTGATATATTAAATAACCATTTCTTAACGACAGCCGAAATATTGGCATTGTCAGCTGCAAATAACAGTAAACCGTATGAAGTGCCGAGTTCTCTCAGAGAACACTTTAAAAAAACAACTATATCAAATACTTTCACCATCCCTGATATTACAGTTGCGGAAGTCGGCAGATATATTTCTAGCATGCCCAACAAAAAGTCTACTGGCATTGATGGTATTGATAATGAAACCCTAAAAATCTCATTACCGTATACAATAGAATCACTAACATATATTTTCAACCTCTGCATAAAGCAAAGTACATTTCCAACCATTCTTAAAGAAGCAAAGGTAATCCCAATCCCTAAATCAACAGATCGTGAAGATATTAATAACTATCGTCCAATCTCCCTTCTGTCAGCTTTGTCAAAACCCCTTGAAAAGCACATTCAAAAACATCTCCTTGATTTTCTGGAAAAAGGTAAATTACTTAATATTCACCAGTCTGGTTTTAGACCGAAACATTCTTGTCAGTCAGCACTGACACATATTGTAGACAGCTGGCTGGAATCAATCAATAAAAGCCTGATGTCAGGAGCAGTTTTCTTAGACCTTAAAAAGGCGTTTGACCTTGTGGACCATGACATTCTCCTAAATAAGCTAACAGTTTATCACTTGGACGCAACCGCTATAGAATTCTTCCGATCATATCTCGAAGACAGAAAACAAATGGTGTACGCCCATGGAAGATACTCTAAGCAAGGAAATGTAAAATACGGCATCCCCCAGGGATCTATTTTGGGCCCTCTTCTATTCATACTATTTATTAATGATCTACCGTTGCATATCACTAATTCTGACGTTAATTGTAATCTATTTGCTGACGATACGAGTCTTCATGTTTCTGGCAAAAAAACGACGGACATTAGCCATAGTTTACAATGCAGTCTCAATGAGGTATCTGACTGGTGTAGACAGAACCATATGGTTCTTCACCTAGCAAAAACAAAGAGTATCTTAATCGCCACGCGGCAAAAACATCAACGCCGACTACAGCCATTACAATTACAATTAAACTCTGAACCTGTTGAACAAGTCACTGAGCGTCAATTCTTAGGAATACATGTTGATGATCAACTGTGCTGGGAGACCCATATAAATGCTGTTTGTAAGACCATTGCTAAAAACACTTTCTTATTGTCCCAGCTTAGACATGTAACGGATACAAATACCCGTAAATTGTTTTTTTCATGCTCATATAAAGTCCCATGTTGATTATGTCTCCACAGTGTGGGACGGCTGCAGTGATGTCCACATGAAGAGATTAAACTCCATATACAAAAGAGCTGTAAAAATGATAGATAGACGCCCCATCCCTACCACAGACAAATTTAGATATTTAAACATTCTCGGTCTACGTCAGCAACTTACATTAAACAAATGCGTCTATATGCATAAGATACTGAATAATATGACACCCCAGTATCTAACCACTAAATTTATATCTCACCAAGAACGTGAATGGACCTCAAGAAACAATACCTTACCCCTACCACTGCCAAGAATTGACCTTTTTAAAACTAGTATGTCATTCTCTGGTCCGTTTGCTTGGAATTCCATCCCTGCACATTTGAAAACTATTACCTTACCAGGAAGTTTTAAAACAAAACTTTTTGATTACCTGATGAGTCAGACTTAGTACGTTTCTCAGGTACTGTAATATTTCCTGTACTTCACGTATTTCATACAGATGGTTTTTATATGTGTGTGCGCGTGTGTGTGTGTGCTCGTGTTTGTTTGTGCGTGTGGGTGTATGTGTGAGCGGCGCGCGTGCGTGCGTGTGTGCATGTGTGTGTGATGAGTATTATTATTTTTTCTGTATATAATGATGCTATTGGGTTTTGTATGTACATATATATTTTATAGTTTCCCTTCTTTTTTATCCTGTAGATGTTAGCAACGGCAAGTTTGTAAAATGACGATTTGTTTTCTGTCAAAACTTTTTACCGTTGAAAAATAAAGTTTCATCATCATCATCATCATCATCTCTCTCTCTCTCTCTCTTCACACACACACACACACACACACACACACACACACACACACACACACACACACACACACACACACACACACACACACCGAAGCGCTGTCAGAAGAGCATGCGCGTGTACAGTAAAATATCATGTATTGAAAAAGTCAACCTCATGTCACAC
This sequence comes from Semisulcospira habei, assembly GCA_036245525.1. Classification (NCBI taxonomy): domain Eukaryota; kingdom Metazoa; phylum Mollusca; class Gastropoda; family Semisulcospiridae; genus Semisulcospira; species Semisulcospira habei. The sequence goes on from BTPG01000007.1 coordinate 163,620,544, forward strand.
AAATTATAGCAAGACTAAAATTGTTTCGTGGAATTCTAGTTTTGTCACCATTTTTCTCAAGTCTAAAAGGCAAAGTACATAAAATATAAATTTACATAAAAAGTAAAATTACTTCATGACCAATGACGCGTATGCACTGTTCCATTTATAGAGCTCACTGACGCATCAGCAAATCTGCGAGGTTTTTTTTAACAGGAGATATTTCAACATTACAATCAGGTCAAAGACAACAGGTAGAGACCCTTGACAGCGAGGACAACTCGCATATAAAAGGGACGTTGTGGGTTATGGCTCTCATACAGAAGAGACTTTGTGGGTTATGGTTCGTCCCATATTGTTTTGTTTTGTTTTCCCTTCAGTCTCTCTTCTCTGCTGGAAACAAATGAACGGAGAAAAGATTTTGTTTAAATACGCCATGTAAAAGACAATCCTTTGATGTCACAGCCTGCAAACACCGGAGACAAAATCTTTGGTAAACGATACGGCCGAAAAGGATGCCTGAAAACGTCACGTCACGTTTTCTGCAACCAATATTCCTCCTAAGTAAATGACAGAACTGCTCTAGGGATACTAGCTTCCCAGATCACTGAAAAATTGAATTCAGTTACGACAGGGAGTGTGCTTCCAAACCAAGCTTTTTTCACGCTGAATTACCTATTGGGGCGGTGCGTGTCGCAGTGGTAAAGACGCCTGCCACCAATGCTCAAGGTGCGAGGTTCGATACCGGGTTCCGTCGTCGGTCTTTTCTCCTCTAGTAAGTGTTACCGTTACCATTAATTCGGGCAGATAGTAGGGGGTTCTTTCTCCGGTACTCGGGCTCTTCCTCCCCTTCCACTTTGGTACCGGTTTATAAATGTCAAATACAAGCGATCAAAATTTCACCTCAGTAGCTGAGCTGACCATTCGCACCACGTGAATGTCCTGTGTTGTTCTTTTACTGTGTTTGTCTTGAGAGTGAATGCGTGTGTGTCACGTGAGTGTGCGTGTTTTGTTCAGCTACTGGCGCTTTGGGCAAAGTGCCTATATACTGACCTATAATGACCGGTATTATTATTATTATTATTATTATTATTATTATTATTATTATATTATTATTATTATTATTATTATTTCAAGGAGGGACAATCCGATGTTGACCAAAGAAAGGTAAACAAAGAAACATCTTCAGTGTATGAGAAAAGTATGGTTATGGTCAAACAAGATGCACGGGTAACATTGCTAGGTACTGCCTGTCCATCAATAGTCTGTCAGCCGAAATATCGTTCGACAGATTGTCGGGCACCCGCTTTTACATCCTGCATAAACAGCTTTGGTATAGGAACATGTGTACCTTGTTTATAGCTCTTTATATGTTCTGTTAAACCTCTTCTTAAACAGGATATACAGTTTTACAAATAGATATGAATTTAGCTAATCTGTTTTCGTTGCGGCTGACTTGGCGGTCTTTGTTGTCATAATATGTCTATTATGCTATAGATTTATTTTATTTCACTTACTTAGATGTGCGTGCACACTTAGTAGAATGACTGCTATACATATGTGTGTTTTGTTATTTTAGAGTCTGCTTGATTTTGATGTATGATGTATGTTTTATGTGTTGATGTTAATATGGACGCTAGTCAATTATGCCGCAAAAAAATCCTAATGGTTATGCATAATTATGGCAATAACGTTTATCCTATATTATCTTATCTTATCTTATCTGGTTGACCCCGAATATTTTGAAAGACTAAGGTAAGAGGGGTAGGGTGGAGTATGCCTCATCCCTTCTTAACATCTACAAGAATGGTGACCAAAAATGCAGAATCAAATCAAAACTGATGACAAAAAGTGGAACATATAAAGAACCCCGAGAAAGGCACAAAGCAGATCATATGTGTCACAAAGTGGTGCAAGACCTGAAATCATCATGTTTACTAATGCAACTACCTCCATTGTTCGTGTACTGCTGCCAGGCGTCATTAGCATCACATTGAACTGTGACTGGGCGGAGCCTAAGGACCCCGTGAACGAGGACGACCTTGTGGTGTCGGACAACGCGCTGCAGACCTTCCTGGGCTGGTTCGCTCACTCCATCTACATCAACGGCGACTACCCTCCGGTCATGAAGGAGCTGGTGGAGAACGCGCCGCATATGCAGGGCAAGTCCCGCCTCCCCACCTTCACACAGCAGGAGAAGGACAGGATCGCACGTGAGTCTATAGCCATCATTAGTGGCCCTGATATTATTTATAGTAACTTTGTGTTTGGGCAGCTTCTAGGTACAGTATTTCTTGTAATGACCATTGAAAGTCCTCTGTTTGATACACATGTCTCACTGCGGACATCCAACTGACTCACAAGAACGACTTCCTTAAATGATCTGTAGCCGCTAGGATTTCCATACACTTCACGTGTTCTTCATAAGTAAATATAGTCAAAGCATACTCTGTATAACGGGATATCCTTCAAATTCGTTTGGTATACAGACACTGTCTCCATATATAACATATATTTTCAGACACGTATGACTTTTTCGGCCTGAACCACTACACGACAAACCTGGTGACGCGGGCCAACAACAGCGGTGCAGATTACTTCAGTGACCGTAAGGTGGCCGAGTCGAAGGATCCCTCATGGATCGCGTGAGTCCCGTTGGTCTGTCTTTTATCCTGGCCCAGCTCCCATTTTACCTCTCGTTTCTTTTTCACAACCATCTTGAAAGGGTTTGTACAAAACCTCCGGTATATTTAACAAATTGTGCACCGCTTAAGAAACATCTTACAATTTCTGTGTAATATACGGGAAACGTACTTTAAACATGATATTTTATCATTTTACAGCCATCCTTACCTCAGTCACTTGCTTGTCAGATTTCTGCATCGATTAGTATAGGTAGCTGTTATCATTCTCCCTGTCCGCTTTTTGTCAGGTCTGGATCGTCCTGGTTACGAGTGACGCCGTTCGGGATCCGCAAGATGGTGAACTGGATCCGGCGTCAGTACGGTGACGTGCCTATCTACATCACTGAGAACGGACTGTCAGACAAAAACGCCTCGCTGTACGACCAACACAGGGTCTACTTCTTCACGCACTACGTTGACGAGCTGCTCAAAGGTTGGCCATATCAACTTATATATTTTCGTCGAGAGAGGGCGCGGGCTCGACGTTGAAGTTTAAAAGCTAACTATGCACTAACTATGCACTGTTTGGTGATCAGTTAAAGTTGCCTTCTCCAATAACGAATAATGATAGCTGTAACATGTACACTTTTCCCTCCCAGCAATTAACCTGGACGGCGTGAACGTGCGGGGCTACACTGCGTGGTCACTGATGGACAATTTCGAGTGGGCGCGGGGCTACAGCGAGAAGTTCGGTCTCTACAGTGTCGACATGACGGATCCCAACCGCACCCGCACCCCTAAAGCGTCAGCTCGCTTCTACCATGACGTCATCAAGGTACATGCGGTTGTTCAAGATACCAAGCAGAGTATGTTTAGGCAGACCGAGTGTTTGTCATTGGTATTAAAAGGTAGGAAACGTTCTCCTCACAGATCAACGTCTAACAAATATAGTCTATGTGTCTAAGTCCGGCAAAACAAATAATATAGACGGAAGTTGTGGCAGCCTGTGTACTGGACCTGGAGTCCACCTGAAACGTGCACACGTTTATTTTCAACAGTTGTTGAATAGCCTAAGATAGCACACAAGAAATTCACAGGTAATGTCGGCATTGTGTGTTGAAAACGGTTGAAGAGTGTTCAGTGTGATGCAAAGATCGTCGGAATACTATCTATAACAAGCCACAATTCCTTTTGGCCAGCCTGGTAAAGACAGTGACCGAACACGTGGTCCACGTTTGTTCACTCAAACTAAAGAAAATGCCATTGTCATCTCAAGACGATATACTGTGTACTTCGCTTGTAACAAGATCGGATATAACAAACGTCGGCTATAACAACACTTTTCAGAGGTACCGACAACACTCTATGTAAATTACTTCGCTTATAACAGCAAACTTCGGAAAAGCTGGGTCCTCTTGCGATTTGTTATATCTGAAGAAACACGCTTACAAAGGAAAATATCACAATTTTTAAATGTGGAAAATGCACACAAACAAGAAGAATACATTTCACTACTTATCTTTCTTCTGCGAAATGTGTAGCGCTTAGCGGTCAATCTTTTTAGTCTCGCTTTAGATTTAGGTTCTTACTTAGTCGCAAATATTTCTGGCTCGTTTTGCAGGATAACGGGTTTATCCGGGGGTCGCGCACTGATCCTGCAGTCCAGACCTACTACGACATGGACCGCGGTACTGAGTACACCTTCCCCAAAGACTTCATGTGGGGCGTGGCCAGTTCCGCATATCAAGTAGAGGGCTCGTGGAATGAGGATGGTGAGTGGTGTAAAATGTATGCTGCTCTGTGATTATGGACCTTAGGGCTTTGAGCTGCAAGACCCATTAACACAGACCTGCATACAGATAAGTTAGCTCACTGACACAAACTGGCTCAGTCCTCTCCTCGCTTAGATAAAACATGCCAAAGGCAGAAGGTCGTCTTTTCACTACGCAGAGCCTGAAATCAAAATTACCGAATCGGACGTTAAAACTGAAAACATGATACATGAATGATACATAACAGTTCAGAAGACATATCAACCATGAAGGTTCAAGGCTGGTGTCAAAATATCAATCTCAGCCAAGAACATCACGCGTTGTAGTAACAGAACTGTAGAGCCGTAAGGTCCGGAATCACAGACCACCATGCAGATCTATTAGTTCGTCGCATGCACACAAACGTGCTCAAAGATAAGTCAAGGTTATACACATTACTCTTAAATTGATATACAACACAGCTGTTTCTAACTGGACGAATATTTGATTCGTCGTCTTTGAGAACTAAAAGTTGGCGGATGAATGTTCGGCCAGTTCTCATCACTACACTTTGGGTGTTTCCGGGCCGTTTTCGGTAATAACAGTAAAATGGGCGTGGTCGGTGACCGTCTTGCGTAATACCGGCGAATCAACGTGTTTTCAAATTAACATATATACGTCATTCAACTCAGTTTTGGTCATATTATCGACTGTTAAGTTATCGAAATAGGGGTGGCGGGGCACTTTAAGTATACACTTGCATGTTCGTGACCTCAGGCGCGTTCACACTCTGTAGCGTGGCTGAATCAGCGATGGAACACACAACTAGTACATGATTCAAGATATTTCATAAATCTCACACGCTTTTCCCGGCCATGTGTTACAAGGCTGTGTCAGTTCATGTGTGTTGAGACGGGATAAGATATGTCGGCCGTTGCAATGCCACATAGCGATCCACTTCTGAGTTGGAGTAAAGTACGAGCAACCCAACTGGCACCGTACCATTTCGAACAGAAAGTATATGTCGATTAAGAGGTTAAAAGTGCAGATCAAGCATAATTTACTCTCTATGTTCATCCCTAGTCATGCAAGCAGGCACGATCTTCCAACACGTCCATTACCTATTGTTCGCCCTTTTAGATAAAACTGTCCTCGGTGTTCTCCCTCATTCACATGAGAGCTCCGGTTTCATCAAATAAGAAGGAAGATTTGCCGAGTCGGACGAATACGTTAGAATATTTCCCTATAGATGCTAGCAAACCTTGTACAAAGCTGAACTGGTGTTTGTCAATGAAATTTTAAAAAACAAGGCGTTGGCGAAGTCTGTAAAGGTTCGATACGTACAAGTGCGTCCAACAAAGAACAGTCTGAAGAGCAAAGGTGTTGTCTTCACAGGTAAGGGAGAGAGTATCTGGGACGTGTTTGCCCACACCCCGGGTGCTATAGACAACGGTGACACGGGGGACGTGGCCTGTGACAGTTACCACAAGTACAAGGAGGACGTGCAGCTCCTCAAGGCCATGGGGGTGAGAGACGTACACACAAACCTCAAAATTCATCTCTTTGTGGGTGCCCGTCTGTGATTTTGTTGTAAACGATGGTGCCAAATCAGACCAGTACAGATGATAATACAGACTTATCTACTCTTGTTAATGAGCTATCGTTTATCTGTGTTATGGTGTACCAACAGCTAACGTTGAAGAAATGATAATGTTTATCAATATCATTTTTGTCATGAAGAATAGCTCTTTGTTTGCAACCAACGTACAGTATAATTTATTTTTCATTTCAAAGTATCCAGTACATTATTTACTTTGCAGTGTGTCTAAACGATCTCAGCATAGGGATTACAATAAGTGCACACATGATCTTGATGTGTTTTATCTGATTCTTTAAAATAATAGTTGTGGACCAAAGATTCTCTAGTCCTTTGATGGAAGGTGCATGTCACAGAATCGAGACGCAGAGCCGAAGAATCCTGGACATGTTAGATATCTATTTGTGAAATATTCGCACGTAGTTTTTATGCTTATGGCCGCACAACAGCAAAATTCCTTAAGAACTTCTTCTAGCACATTTGGCAGTAAACGGGTAGTTTGTCTTGTTTTGTGAGGCCGTGCTGTCACCTTTTCCCTTAGGTAAAGCATTACCGGTTCTCCATTTCGTGGCCGCGCGTGCTTCCCAAAGGGCGTGGCGACGTGATTAACCTGGCGGGCGTGGGCTACTACCACCGGCTGATAGACGAGCTGCTGAAACACTCCATCCAGCCCATGGTCACGTTGTACCACTGGGACCTGCCTGACGCGCTGGAGCAACATGGCGGCTGGCTGAACGATCGCACTGTGGACCACTTCGCAGAGTACGCCGACCTCTGCTTCAGAGAGTATGGCAGCAAGGTATGCTACATTGTCCTATTTTAAATCTCCAATACTTCAGGCAGTATGCCACCAATGTAAGCTACCTTGTCCAATTTAATTCTTCATTGCTTCAAGCAGTGTGGAAGCAAAGTATGCCAGCCTGTCCTAGTTTAACTCTTCACTGCTTCCTAACGTCACTCGACCATACTTCTACAGCCTCCCGATTGACAGTAGCTTCTTTCCTGTTGTGAAAGTCTGTTCCTGGTTTACTAGTACAACTAGACACAAATTATAACAAATGTGGTGTACAGGTCAAACTGTGGATCACCTACAACGAGCCCTACGCGACGGCGGTGCTGGGTTACGGGACAGGAGAGATGGCGCCACGGCGTCACGGTCCCGGCACTTACACGTACACTGCGGCACACAACATGATCCGGGCACACACTAAGGTCTACCGACTCTACCAGAAGAACTACAGAAGCACTCAAGGAGGTAAAACATTCGCTCGCAGGTATCCACTTCAAAATGTGATACAGAACTAATAAAAGCAGCAAATCATAAAATCACTCACTGAGCAAAAGATTACCCGTCCGTAGTTGGCCCACGCACACTCCCATGGTTAACACTTTACGTGTCGCTAGCGGTTTCTGTAGTGATTAATTCTGCATAAATGGTCGGAGGGAAAATCGCTACCGACAGTCAAAAGGTTACGACGTTTATTGTCGGTCCTTCATTGGATGGACGTATACAACGTACAGGCTGGCGGTTCCCATGTCCAATGTTTTGTTTACTGCCTAACGACAGGACAAGTGGGGATCACCCTGAATATGGCCTGGTCCCTCCCCGCATCCGCCTCCCCCAGTGATGTGGCGGCCCAGGACCGCGACTTGCAGTTTGAGGTTGGCTGGTTCGCCCACCCGCTCTTCGTCAACGGCGACTACCCGGATGTAATGAAGACAAAAGTGGCGGAGAAAAGCCAGGCCCTGAACCTGACCCAATCACGCCTGCCCGCCTTCACGCTCACAGAGAGAGCGGACAACAGCGGTAAGGATGACTATACTGGCATATTTTCTTTACTCGGACACGTTTTTACGTGCAATACTTAAACACTACTTTAGTTAGAAATATTGTGAACTTCGGAAATAAATAACTCCAGGATCCCACGCATTTTCTTGGAATATTCGAGGTTTCTTATCAAAGAGGCACGTGATTTACACAGCAAACAATGTGTTCGGGGATTCTATTAAAGAATAATTTTTTTTTTTTTAATGTTTATCCGACTTATTATTTTTTTTCCCCGACGTATATCAGGAAGTATGCGACTAGGTCCTAAATCAAAGACCAAAACACGTGTGTCAGAAAAGTAATGTTTTTCAGGAGCGGCGGACTTCATGGGGCTGAACTACTACACAAGTCACTACACGACGAGCGCTACACAGCCCGTGGATCCGCCTAGCTACAGCACTGACTCCGACATACGCAGATGGCAGGACCCCAACTGGCCACAGTCAGTAACGTTCCCTCTGCCTATTCAGTTATCTTGCCAGACATTAAACGTCACACAATTTAATCAAAGATACTATACAGGCGTAAGCTACAGTATCTATGATTAAATGAAATAAGCCAACGAAACAAATTCACGACGGTCAGTGGAATAAGCGCACAACACAGATATAGCTCGTATAAAAAATATAAAAAAATAAAAATAAAAAACAACTTTACCGTCTTTGCTTGTGAAACAAATCACACGGTATGAGTAATTATAGACATATGGTTATTTATATTAAACATCTAGTGTTTGCGCCATAGTACAGCTGCATAAGCGATCCGCTTGAGCATATCACCTTGCTCAGTGGCTTCCGCAGATTTAAGTTCGTTCATGCAACTGTTGCCTGGTGACGAAGAGTTAGTAGTAAAACAGTTTGTACGTATGTTTTTAAAATAGGCTTGGCTAAAAATTCGCACAAGTCATTAATTGGTGTACAATTCTACAGAATTTTCGAAGATCGTAAAATCAGAGACTACGGAGACTATACAGAGGCCGTTTACACTTGCAACACGGGTTGAACCCAAGTAGAGTCCAGCCCGGGTTGATGCGTTGACACTTGCATTTGGACTTTCAGTCAACGTTGTTGATTAACGGCGTTCTTACATCGTCAGTTCGACAACCAAGCATTTATTTATCAAGGTCTCGAATGCTGGGGGCAAATTGTGCTGCAAACTTACAATGAGCATTTTTGTCCTAAACGTGGATAAGAAGCCGTGGAAACAACTCATGTTACAATGTCGATAAACACAATGGACTTCAGGGCTATAAAATCTGTTGTGTACTACAATTCCCGCCGGTGACGTCACGTCCGATTTCTTGGCAACATGAATAATGACGATGCGGAATGGACGCAAGCAGTCACTCACAGAGACTTAAAATCTTGTAAAACAAGAAAGACAAAGCCCTTATGGCTCACGTGTATGACAGATCCAGTACGTGTGACCTTGACCTTTCCGACAAGTCACTGAAATGAGTAAGTGTTCAAGTGTCTTACCATTAGTTGAGGGTTGGCTTTTGTACAAACGAAATCTGTTTTCACGAAAATTTATGCATTTTTCACCACATCTGTCAACTCACCGTGACCCTTGACCCTTTGTGAGAGGTCAATTAAATTAGTATGCACAAAACGGTCTTACCTTCAGCAACATGTATGCCAAATTTGATTGAAAACTATGCAAAAACCTTTGATAAAACAGTAATTGAAGTATCCCCAATTCAAGCGTGAAGTATATGTCGTGAATAGTCTCTGGGAGAAAATGCTAGCGCTAAAGTTAAAAAATTATCACAGACGACGGACGCAGGACAGACGATGGATGGCCAAACAACATTTGCTGTCGTACAAGAACCAGCAAATTTCACACAAAGTTGAAGATTTTGTCCGGGGGAATGTCCCGGATCAAAACCTGTGTCTGCTGTATGGCAGGTGATGAACAGTTTGATCTTTCTTTGTCATAGTTACATCTTTACTCACGTGGACAACGTGGACTGGCTTAACTCATTCGAGACGAACGGCATCCGGATACGCGGCTTCAGCCGCGTATCCGGATGCCGTTCGTCTCGAATGAGTTAAAAGAGACCAGGCAAATAATGTGAAGACCATTTCCAGTGATATAATAATATAAACAGTAGATTGTTTTGCTAGTAGTCGTTCATGTTTTTAATACCCAAATCTTAGGATCGGGTCGTCGCAGCTGAGGCCGTACCCCAAGGGTCTGCGTGCGGCGCTCAACTGGCTTCGTCACCAGTACAACAACGTGACAGTGTACGTGACAGAACAGGGCGTGTCGCAGCGTGACGAAAACTTGCGTGACACTGACAGGATCGACTACATGAAGGACCACGTGCAGGAGGTGCTAAAAGGTCGGAATATTGAGAGTATTGTGTTACGTTTGTTTGTTTTTCACCGGCTTCAAACTGGGCTTCTGTGCATATAAAGATATCTAACAGTTACGAAATCGAGTATTTCAAAGAATGTCTCAAAAATGCGCCGCACACAAAGTTAGAATCACACTTTAGTAATACCTGGGGAACCCCGCCAACTCCTCCCCCTCTAAATTTGTGAGATCATCGGCGAACCTTACAAAAAGTAAAACTCGACTGTTGATTGCAGCCATTAACCTGGACGGCGTGAACGTACGAGGCTACACTGCGTGGTCACTGATGGACAATTTCGAGTGGGCGCGGGGATACAGCGAGAAGTTCGGTCTGCATTACGTCAACTTCTCGGATCCCAGCAGGCCGCGTGTGGCCAGGGCCTCGGCGCGATGGTACACCAGTGTCATCCACGACAACGGGTTTCTGGTACAGATGACATTCAAGGCTTTCGGAAACACTGATACATTTTACAGTCCTATAATAAACGTGCAAGAATCCGGCACAGTGAAGCTGTGCAATTGTTGGTATATTTTGTAGTCCTCTGACAACACATGCAACATGTGTTTACGAAGATTTGGACGGAACGGTTAACCCTTTGGGTTTCGGTAGCGGTTTTAGTCGCGGTGATTCCTGCAGGAATAACGACTAAAACCGCTACCCACACGCAAAGGGTTAAAGTAATTAAGCACTTGGATAGTATTGGAAAAACTTTCTAGCGATCTGTTCCAGGGCAGGGCTGTGCTTGCAAAAATTTGTTGATGCAACGGGCTCTTCATGTGGTTTTGTCTCAGCTGAGACTTTTCCAAATTTCTATTTACCATCGATGTGATAACACACTGGCAGGGCAGAAACACGTAACAGGTTTTCTACTGCACAACAATGGAAGAGAGAGGTACAGGAGGAGAAGCGCAGAAAAATATCAGAAAAGTCTTAAAATTTAAGATTTTCAAACTTCATGTCCAGCACACACGACACGCCACAATGATTATAAACAAGATGGGATGAACCATAACCCACAAAGTCATCTCTTATACATGATAGCTGTCCTCGCTGTCAAGGGTCTCTACCTGTTGTCATGACCTGCATCTAATGTGAAATGAACTCCTTTTGATAAAGCCTAGCAGATTCGCCAATGCCTCAGTGAACTTTATAAGGGGCACAGTACATGCGCATCATTGGTTTGAAAAACAAACGTCATTTCTCGTGACGTAAGTTTGCTTTTTACGTAAGTTTAGATTTACGTAATATACGTTTCACGTTGGCTTTAAAGTCTTGTGAGTCAAATAATTTTTAAGCTTATACGTACAAAAATATCGGAGATTTTTGTGTTTACACACACACACACACACACACACACACACACACACACACACACACACACACACACACACACACACACACACACACACACACACACACGGGTCGCGCCAAAAGTATGTTCTGCAGCAAGGTTAGCGTAACTACACATGACGTAATTTTCATCTGATTACTTCTGTATCAGAGTTCAAGCCTACACGCCTATCACGTCAAGGGCATGCTATTGAATTTTCCCACCGCGACCCATCCTGAAAAGTCCCTTCAAATAAATAGAGAGGTATTATAGAGCCCTTTCTTGTCTGGAGCAGGTCGCTTAAAACAGGCCCCCAATAGGAGGTTGGGGTTTTTTTTTCGATGGGGATAAAATTATTATCCCACTACACATGACTCAGCGGGAATTGATCGAAATAATACGTACTCAATTAAAGTTCGCTTAAAGAGACCTTCAATTGAGTTTTGACACCTTTGCTGTTACGTGCCTGTGTGTGTAGCCCGGGTACCCGGCGCGTGGCGGTCAGGCGACAGGTCGGGTGAAGATGGAGAACGACTTTGAGGTGCTGTACGACCAGTTCCCGGACGACTTTGTCTGGGCCACTGCTACATCAGCATACCAGATAGAGGGCGGGTGGAACGCTGATGGTTAGTTAACAATGTTCGTGTTGTCTTCTGTTAGATTATAGTGTTTATGCTTTGATTTGGCAAAAGGCCGCTTAGTGTCTATTTGTTGCTTTTTTACATAAAGTCATTGGCTTTACACAGTGTCTCTGACTGTTACATTGTATCTTTGATTTCACATTTGTTTACGTCACCAACTGCTTAAAAAAGGTGGGTAGTGCGTGTACTTACTTGCTTGTTTGTCGACAAGGGTTAAAGTACAAAAGTTTAGTACAATGTTTCCAAAGCCTGTTTCCATTTTTCACAGGTTATTGTTTACTCCTCGTAACAATCAGCAGTTGTGTTCCACAGGTAGAGGAGAGAGTATATGGGACAGGTGGACTCATGACGGCCGAGCAAACAACGGCGAGACAGGGGACGTGGCCTGCGACAGCTACACCAAGTACAAGCAGGACGTGCAGCTCTTGGTCAACCTGAAGGTCAGCTAGTGTCTGTCTGCAGGTGGACTACAGTACGGCATAGCAGTAGCACTAGGCGTGGTACCTTTAAACATGGCCTAAATCAACTGACAGACCTGTGTAAACGAAAGCATTCACTGCCTTTGGACGCCATTTTTACCCATGAAATATCAAGATAGCCGTTCGGTTCTGCATGAAGGGAGGAAAATATGAAAGGAACCAGCTAGGCATAGATCTTTATGGGTCCTGAGTGGACTGGGTTCTGCGGGGATTCTTGGAGTTTGTGGTCTTTTCTATGGCAGTGAAGTGATTGCCATGGAAAAAAGAAAAAACGCTCGGCCCTCGCCCGTAATGCCTGCTGCAGGTGACAAATTTAGTCAATAATGCCTGTTGCAGGTGACTAATTTAGCCGGTAATGCCTACTGCAAGTAACGAATTTATCCCGTAATGCCTGTCGCATATGACGAATTTAGCACGTAATGCCTGTCCTAAAGACGACTTTAGCCAATAGTGTATATACCTATTTAGCCTACAAGGCTTGTTGCGGGTGATGTATTTAGTCCGTAATGCCTGTTGCAGGTGACACACTACCGTTTCTCCATCTCCTGGTCCCGCATCATGCCGAATGGCACCCGGGCAAGTGTCAACCAGGCCGGCGTCCGTTACTATAACAACCTGATTAACGAACTTCTAGCCAACAACATACAGCCCATGGTCACACTATACCACTGGGACCTGCCGCAAGCCCTGCAAGACAAGTATGGCGGATGGCTTAATGAGTCCATCATCCTGGACTTTGTGGATTATAGTCGGTTCTGCTTTCAGACGTTTGGTGACAGGGTGAGCTGCTTTCACGCTTTTATCAAGAATGTCGAAAACTGGCTCACGTGAGCCTGGAAATAGGGCTAACTACACTGCTGTGTCTATGATGCAAGTGATGTGTTCAGTTTTATATTACGATATGTCCTATGTAATTTGTGTTACTGTGAAATCGTGTTTATTGCCTTTATGTTTAGGCCACAATAGTTACTAAGGCATACGGTGTGTGTGTGTGCGGGTGTGTGTGTGTGTGTGTGTGTGTGTGTGTGTGTGTGTGTGTGTGTGTGTGTGTGTGTGTGTGTGTGTGTGCACGTGAGTAGCTTAATTATATTTTGATGTGTTTAATGTTCTTCCTTTTATGTTGCGCGGCACCGCAACGATTTCCTAATGTATTGTTACATATGGCAATATAGTTCTATCAATCAATCAACCAATCAAAGTGCACATCTACATAATAATAATAATAATAATAATAATAATTTCTCTGACGCCTAACCTCAGACAGAGCTCTAGGCGTCTTACAAATTTCAACAAGAAAGGCAAAGCCCTTCAGTATCGCTCACGTGTAAGACCAATCCACAAGTGTGACTTTTGTGACCTTGGCCTTTCCAACAGGTCACTGAAATAAGCAAGTGTTCAAGTGTCTCAAAATAAGTAATGGTTTGATTTTGTAGCAGCGAATCTGAGTTGTCTCAAAATATATGTATTTTTCTCACATTTGTCAACTCCTCCATTGCTCTTGACCTTTGTGAAGGGTCGACTAATTTAGCATGCATAAAAAGGTGTTATCATCAGCTACCTATGTGCCAAATTCGATTGAACAGTTTGCAAGAAGTTTGGTAAAAAAAATTACAATTCTATAAATTAAAAAAAAATTGTCAAAATATGGCTATTTTTTACCTTTTTCTGGACACACACACCCCATGACCCATGAACTTTGCGAGGGAACCACTAAATTAGCATGCATAGAAAGGTCTAACTCTTATCATCAGCTACCTTTGTGGCAAATCTGACTGAAAAGTTGGCGAAAACATTGATAAAACCCACAATTCTATCAAAAACAAGCATTTTTCACACATTTGTTGACCTATTGAGACCCTTGAACTTTCCGAGGGGTCATCCAAATTAGAATGCCTGCACTGCTTGTGAAAGGAAAAATAAACAGAATATTGAATGTATTTCCCCAGCCGGTCTAATACGCTAAATAAACCTAAGACCATTTAGCAACACACATCCAATATCAAGAGCTACAGGCAGCTCAGACAGTAGGGAGAGTTTAAAAAAGGAAAATACAGGTGAATGGACCAAGGGTTGACAGAAACACATGCCCCGGAATAGAGGGGAAAACCCAACCTGTGGGGCTGACCAGGGTGACCCTGGGAACTAAAAAGTAGTTAACCCCACCCAAGTCCCACAAGGCAGACCTGGTTGGGGGCTTAGAAAGGCCTTCCCATCAGGTATCACTGTACCAAGTTTGCCAAGTTTGGGTTTAAAGCTGAAAATAGTATTTGAGGAGAAACAATTTATGTCAAAATATGGCTATTTTTTACCCCTTTCTGGACTCCCTGTGACCTTGACCTTGGGGAGAGGTCACTGAAATTGATATCTATTAAAAGGTTTTGCCACAAAGTACCCTTGGGCTAAGGTTGAAGTCAGGGGCTTGAATAGTCTCCGAGAAAGTGCCAACGTTAAAGTTTACCACAGACGAAAGACAACGGACGACGGATGATTACATAGACTCACTTTTGCTAGCGCACGTGAGCCAAAAAATAAATTACAAAAAGTGTACACAGTTTTACACAGTACGCATAGAAAGGCCTTATCATCACGCCAACTTTTAGTTTGAAGTTGAAAATAGTATTTGAGAAAAACAGCTTTTGTCAAAAATGGCTATTTTTGACCCCTTTCTGGACACACCCCCCCCCCCCCCCCCCCACATCACCCTTCACCTTTGCGAGGGGACCAGTAATTAGTATGCATAAGAAGGTCTTATCATCAGCTACCTTTGTGGCAAATCTGACAGAAACTTTGGCGAAAACTATGATGAAACCAACAATTCTATCAAAAGATTATCATATGATTATTAGTATTTCTAAAACGAAAAGTATGTTGGTGACGACACGCCAAACGCATCAACGTGGTTTGCAACCCCTTGAGCTGTCCCTTCACTCTCAGCCCATAGAGCAAGTGTCAAAGTATCGTTTGTTAGGAGTGACAATCGACGAACAGCTCAGCTGGGAGCCTCATATAGAAACTGCCTGTAAAACTATTTCGAAGAATCTCTTTCTATTATCCAAATTAAGTCGTATAGTTGACATTGATGCTCGAAAACTATTCTTTAACGCACACATCAAGACACATTGTAATGATGCTTCCAATATCTGGGACGGTTGTAGAGACATTCATTTGAAAGAAAAAAAAATTCCCTCTACCGGCGAGGTATTAAGCTTATTCTTCCTGGTTCGTCCCCTACTGATGAATGTCTGAAGGCCCTTAATATCCTACCACTTCGTAAACAACTGGAACTTAATAGATGCTTACTTGTGCAAAAAATTCTAAACGATGCCGCCCCTCTCTATCTCCGTGAGCTGTTTTCCCACACGAATAGAGAGAACACGAGGAACAGCTTACTCCATCTCCCAAAACCGAGAATCGACATCTTCAAATCTAGCATATCATTCTCCGGTGCTAAGTCATGGAATAACTTGCCCTCTCATTTAAAGTCTATTTCAAAGTTATCTATCTTCAGAGCTTGCATCCATAAATATTTGCTGCTGTCGTTGTGAATGTTCTATCTTTCTGCTTAGTATGTTGCTCCAGCACAGCAGATTGCTGCAGATTATGTAATAGTTCGACTGTCTGCAGTAACATGTCAGTTTCGTAACAGTATATATATATATATATATATATATATATATATATATATATATATATATATATATATATAATATATATATATATATATATATATATATATATATATATATATAATGTTTTAATTTTTTTTCAATTTTATTTTGTTATTATTATTATTATTTTCCTTTCTTTTTCTATGAGGGTGGGGAGATGGGTCTTTTTACTTATATATTTTTTATCTTTTGCTGTATCGTCTGATGTTTTTTTTTATATGTGTAGAGTAGCAGGACAGTTTGGAAGATAGGCATTGCTATGCCTAAAACTTTTTATCCTGAATAAAAACGTTTCCTCATCATTATCGCAGACATGCGCGCATCTCCAAGAGGCATAGATCCTCATGCGCCCGGAGAGCTCATGAGGATCTATGTCTCTTGGAGATGTTTGGAGCACGCGCGCATGGACGCACTAACACACACACACACACACACACATACACACACACACACGCACACACACACACACACACACACACACACACACACACACACACACACACACACACACACACACACACACACATCGTCGCGTTTTCAGAAGAGCATTCAGGTAACCCGATCTAGCTAGTTTGGAAAAAACATTGGATGAGTTCGTTAGCCAGCTTTATACCCTTTTAATTTCTGCAGTGAAAAATAATTCTTTTCAGAAAAAAAATTAAAACAGTAAAAATCCTTGACATCTGACTGACAGTGACGGTGACGTAAAAGAAGCAACTCCGTCACCACGCAGACATTCTCTAAATATGACGTGATTCAGTACAAAGCCATTTGTCTGTAAACGGTCTTTTAGAAATGCCCCAGTCGGCATACAGAAAGGATCACAGCACGGAGACTGCTGTGCTGAGCGTCCTGGATGGTCTGCTAGTGAAGGCAGACGAGAGACTTGTCTCTCTCATTGCTCTGTTGGACCTCAGCGCAGCATTCGACACGCTCGATCATTCTGTTTTGCTGAATAGGTTAGAGGTGACCTTTGGCATCCGTGGTACCGCCCTGGCCTGGTTCACTTCATGCGTTAAGGACCGTTCTCATGCTGTTATTGTTAATGGCCAGCTAGTCTTTTGTTGTGTGGAGTCCCTCAGGGCTCCGTATTAGGGCCTCTTTTGTTCACTTTATATTCACAACCTCTATCTGATGTAATTGCCGCCCATGAGTGTGATTTTCACAAGTATGCTGACGATACTGAATTGTCAAGAAGTAGCGCGCCTAGCCATTTCAGCTCCGCTAAGATGAGCGTACAGTGTTGTATAGACGACGTCCTGTTCTGGATGACTAGCAACAAACTTAAGCTTAACACTGACAAAACCGAAGTCATGCCTGCCGGCTCTCAGTCTCGCCTTAGTCTGATTGACAGCGAGTTTGCAAACATTGGTGGCTGCAGCGTTCCCTTCCAGAAATGTGTCAAATATGTGGGTCTGAAGATTGATTCCACGCTCTCCATGCATGATCATATCAGTAGCGTCTGCCGAGCTGGTTTCCTTGAGCTGCGCAGAATTTCTTCCCTCAGACCGTATCTCACAGAAAGTGCGGCGTCAAGACTTATAAATGCATTCATTACTTCCAGGCTCGATTATTGCAATTCTGTACTGGTAGGTTTACCAGCAGATCAGATTTCACGCTTGCAGATGATTCAAAACAATGCGGCGCGTCTCATCTTGAAGAAACGAAAAAGAGACCACATTACGCCTCTACTGAAGCAGCTGCACTGGCTGCCCGTCAAATTCCGCTGCCAGTACAAAATTGCAATTTTCGCCTATCGGCATTTTGTCAGATCTCTCCCGCCGTACCTCTCTGCCAAGCTGTCTGCTTATCAGCCATCACGCACCCTCCGTTCTTCCAGAGAAAAACTTTTAAAAATCCCGAAGCTTAACATGAAAACTGTCGGGGAGCGTTCTTTCACCTTTTTAGCCCCGAGTGTGTGGAACTCGCTGCCAACTGAAATGTTGCATCAGCCCACATTGTCACAGTTCAAAGCTCACTTAAAGACTTTTCTTTTTTGTCAGGCATTTTACACTTAGCTCATATTTTAGCTAATTGTTGCCTGACTGCCACTTATTCTGATCCCAGAGGAAGTGAATGTAAGGTGTTGGGAAGGGACGGGGTGGTTTAAAGTAGTGTATAATCGTGCGTGTGTCTGAGAGAAAGGGTGTGCCGTTGTGCATGCGCAGTGAGTCCAGTGTTTTCCTGAAGAACAGCGCTATACGAGAACTATGTATTATTATTATTATTCTCTCTCTCGCTCGCTTGCTCTCTATCTCACATATGCGTGCATCTCCAAAAGGCATAGATCCTCATGTGCCCGGAGGGCGCATGAACATCTATGCTTCTTCAGGATGTTTGAAGCGAGGTCATGCACACACGCACACGCATGCCGTACACACATCGACGCGCTTTCAGAAGTGTACTTTGTATAGCATGTAGCTAGGTAAAGTCAACCTCATTTACATAGCAAGACTGAAACTGTACCGTGAAATTCTATTTTTGTCACCCTTTTCCCAAGTCTTGAAGTGGAAGCGAAATTCATATCATGTTAAATATAAAATTACGTCATGACAAATGACGTTTGACAAACCAATGAGGCGTATGCACTGACAGCGAAGACAGCTCTGATATAGAAGGGACTTTGTGGGTTATGGTTTATCTCATCTTGTTTTAACTGTTTTAATTTTTTTCTGAAAAGAATTATTTTGGGCTGACGAAGTTGAAAGGGTACAAAGCTGGCTAACGAACTCATTCAATGTCTTTTTCCAAACTAGCTATATCGAGTCATCTGCATGCTCTTCTGAAAGCGCGACGATTTGTGTGTCCTTTGTGTGTGTGTTTGTGTGTGTTTGTGTGTGTGTGTGTGTGTGTGTGTGTGTGTGTGTGTGTGTGTGTGTGTGTGTGTGTGTGTGTGTGTGTGTGTGTGTGTGTTAGTGCGTACATGCGCGCGCGCTCCAAACATCTCCAAGAGACATAGATCCTCATGCGCTATCCGGGCGTATGAGGATTTATGCCTCTTGGAGAGCGCCTATGTGTGTGAGAGAGGGACTTCGGCGCGCGCTAGATAGAATTACGTCATATTTAGAGTATTATGTCAATGTCTGCGTGGTGACGGAGTTTGCCCCCTTTACGTCACCGCCACTCTCTGACTTTCTCCAGAAGTCAATTTTTTTTACTGTTTTATTTCTTTTCTGAAAAGAATTAATTTTTACTAAAGAAATTGAAAGGATACAAAGCTGGCTAACGAACTCACCCAATGTCTTTATCCAAACTAGCTATATCCAAAATCTCAAGTAAATATAACAGAAACTACGGATTCTAATCTGGGTCAACCGACTTGCTATATACGGTTGTTTATGTCTTAAATGAGCAATATGCTCGGAGGCTTTTTTAGCCACCCCATTAAGAAAGTACTTCGACAAGTTTCAAGCTTGTGTGTACAGAAATATCGGAGATTCTTTTGTTTACATACATACGCACGCACATGCATACATACATACGCACATACGGCGCTTCGCGCCAAACGTACGTTCAGCAGCGAGGTTAGCGTAGTTAGACATGACGTAATTTTTATCTTGTTACTTCAATTGTGAGAGGTTTAGGCCTGCCCGCCTTTGTCATCATGGACATGCTATTAAATTCGCCCCACCGCCACCCGTCCTAAAAAGTCCCTTCTATAAATAGAAGGGACGTAAAAATAGCTGGTCAAAAGACTTGGTACGTTATACCGATCCACACAATATATTTATTCAGTGACCTTGACCTTTTCAACTGTTAACTCATTCGAGAAGTGCCGCGTACGGATACGCGGCTTTCAGCCGCTTATCCGTAGGCAGCACGTCTAGAATGAGTTAACGTTTCCTGACAAAAGAAAAGAACCGGCCATGGTAAAGTCTACCAAATCCATGTTTTCTCAAGATAATTATTTCCACTTTCTCCCATTTGTCATCCGGATCCTGGGACTCTGTCCTCTAAAAGTGCTTAGCTAACTGAAATTACTGTCAACAGGAAGATAGTATTTTCATCTATACCTTTATGTCACATTCGCTAAAACGTTTTTCCAAAGCGCTCAGAAAAACTAATATTCTATCGAAATAGACATTTTACACGTTTGCCGACCTCTTATAATCCTTGATTTTTCAAAGAAGTCACGCAAATTAGCATGCATAAAACGGTTGTATCATCAGGTATGTTCGTATCAAGTTTGGAATTAGAGCTGAAAATACTATAATTTGTGAAAAGATATTCTAAAACATGGCATTTCTGGCTCACGTGCGATAGCAAAAGTAAGTCTATGTAATGGGCCATCCCTCGTCTGTCCGGCGTCTGTCGTCCGTGGTAAACTTTAACGTTGGCTCTTTTCTCGGAGACTGTTCAAGCCTCAGACTTCAAACTTGGCACAATGGTGCTTTGTGGTAACACCGTTCTAAACATACCAGTGATCTCTCTGAAAGGTCAAGGTCACAGGGGCCCTGAAAAGGGTAAATACTAGCCATATTTTGACACAAACTGTTTCTCTTCAAATACTATTTTGAACTTCAAACTCAAACTTGGTACGGAGATGCCTGATGGTAAGACCTTTCTTAAGAACTAATTTGGATGACCCCTCGGAAAGGCCCAGGGTCACAGGAGGTTGGAAAATTGTGTGAAAAATGCCAATTTTTGATAGAATTATATGTTTTATCAAAGTCTTTGCCACCTTTTCAGTCAGATTTGCTACAAAGGCAGCTGATGATAAGACGTTTCTATGCATACTAATTTAATGGTCCCTCGAATGGGTCAAGGGTCAAGAGTCATGGGGGGTCCAGAAAGGGGTAAAAAATAACCATATTTTGACAAAAGCTGTTTTTTACAAATACTATTTTCAACTTCAACCCAAACCTTGGCGTGATGTTAAGGTCTCTCTATGCGTACTAATCTGGATGACCCCTCGGAAAGGTCAAGGGTAACAGGAGGTTGACAAGTGTGTGAAAATGTCAGTGTTTGATAGAATTGTAGTTTTTATCAAAGTTTTTGCAAGCTTTTCAATACAGTTTGGCATGAAGATAGCTAATGATAACATCATTCCATGCAAACTAATTTAATCGACCCCTTACAGAGGTCAAGGGGCATGGAGGGTTGACAAATCTTTTTTTTTTTTAAATGCATACATTTTGAGACAACTCGGGTTTCTTTGGTACAAATCCAACCTTTTACTTATGTTTAGACACTTGAACACTTGCTCATTTCAGTGACCTGTTGGAAAGGTCAAAGTCACGCTTATTACGTGGACTGACATACACGTGAGCCATAAGGGCTCTGCCTTTCTTGTTGAATTTACCTATTCAAAGATCCTCTTTGACTTTTGCCGTTAAGAGAGGTCACCGAACATATAATGTTTAGAAAGGTGTCGGTAGTCGTTGCGTTGGTCTACCGATAGTTTGTTTATTCCTCTGTCAGTTTGATCATTTTCTATTTTAAAAGGTTTTTTCCCCTTATTGTGACCTACAAACTTTTGTCTTGAGCCCAGTTTCTTTTTGCCGTTTTAGGTGAAACTGTGGATCACGTTTAACGAGCCCCCAATCATCGCTGTACTGGGGTACGCCCAAGCCGTCTTTGCTCCCGGTGTGTGGAACCTGGCTGTCAACCAGTACATCGTGGCCAGACACATCATCCTCGCTCACGCCCGGACATACAGAATGTACAAGGCAGAGTTCTTCTCCGGTCAGAATGGTGAGTCGAATGTTACTTTCATGCCAATAATGTGCTGTTTCATAGGGTTTGCACAAAGGCTTCGTAAGGATACACTGGGCTGTGCGGCAATAGCATTTGATACATTTAGCCTTGACAAGCTATAAGATATGGATCGACCATGATAGTTCAAGGACGCTATCAGGATCATTGGCTATTATGGCAAAACATGCACTCAAACAATCATTGATACCCTCCTTTCAGGTCAGGTAGGAATCACTATCAACTACGGGTGGAGTGAGCCCAAGGACCCCTACACCCCCAGTGATGTGGAGGCGGCCGAGCGGTCTATCGAGTTCTACGGCGGACTGTACGGCCACCCCATCCTGCTGAACGGCGACTGGCCGGGTGTGGTGAAGGAGCGCGTGGCCAACAGGAGCAGGGAGCAGGGACTCAACACGAGCCGCCTGCCAGAGTTCACACAGGCCGAGAAACTTGAGATCAAGGGTGAGAGCAAATGTCGGGTCGCCTGAACAGACATACTTCTGTGTTTTTCATTACCGTAAAAAGACCAAAGCATCAACGGAAATGCCCTGTCAATGCCGCGGCATAACATTTGTTCCAACGCAAAGTACAAAGTTACTGACTGAAGACTCGGCACATTTTTTCTTGCAAAATAGTTTAAGCAGTGTAAATTTAAATACGATATGCATGCTTCTGTCAGTTCAGCAAAATTTGACTTACATGACAGGCACATCCGACTTTTTGGGATCCAACTTTTACTCGGCGGGTCTGGTGTATGATACTCCACAGGGGGCCTCCAACCCGCCCGACTACTATAACGACCAGGCTACGGGAGGAGCCTTGAACCCAACCTGGATTGGGTACGTGTATCTTCTCCGTGTGTATTTGTGTATGTGTGTGTGTGTGTGTGTGTGTGTGTGTGTGTGTGTGTGTGTGTGTGTGTGTGTGTGTGTGTGTGTGTGTGTGTGTGTGTACTACACTACAAACTCTGTGGCTGTCAGATCTGGGTCGAGCTGGCTGTGGGTGACTCCGTTCGGCATAAGAAAAATGATGAACTGGTTCAAGTACAACTACAACAACATCCCCGTCTACATCACGGAAAACGGCGTTTCTGACAGGAACGGTACGCTGTACGACTACCATCGCGTCCACTTCTACCGACTGTACATTAGCGAGGTGCTGAAAGGTGAGTGATTTCTCAGCATTACTTGTCTTAATTGGCACGTGTCCGAAATATCTCAGGCGGTTAAGCGTCGGAGCGAAAGAGAGCGAAGGGAATCGCTGGGTCGTGGTTTCGAGTCGCCGTCTTGGACTCGCAATACAGGGAAAAACAAGACGGGTTTGATCAATATCATGTCCGTTTAAAGGTTCTGCTAGATCAAAGCGGCACAGTTGCAGTGCGCCTGAATTAATCAGTGTCCAGGTCGTACTCCAAAGGCAATAGATTTCCCTGTCCCCCATAATCTGCCCTTCAGAGCCAAGCATTACCATTCGGTGCAGTGGACGTTAAACCCCAAACTAACTCTCTTTCTTGGAGTGAATTGTCTCTATGAATGTCTAGTGTTTTATTCAAAGAAGTACCCAACGGAGAAAGAAACACTCTTAGAAAAGACGGGTACAACACAGTTTATTAATATTTCGGGTAAATACCTTTTGTCAAAATAGACAAACAAACAAACAGAGAGATTAGCCGCTACTTATCTTCATTTCCAGAAGGAAGACATTCCTTCTGCCAATGAAGATAAGTAGCGGCTAATCTCTCTGTTTGTTTGTTTGTCTATTTTGACAAAGGGTATTTACCCGAAATATTAATAAATTGTGTTGTATCCGTCTTTTCTAAGCGTGTTTCTTTCTCCGTTGGGTACTTCTTTGCATATTACACGCTTGGCAGTCACCTTTTTGGTCTGGATTTAGTGTTTTATTGCGGCTAACTGGGTTTTCTGGTGGTATGACTAAGTGTTGTCTGTTGGGCAGCCATCAAGCTGGACGGGTGTAACGTGAAGGGCTACACAGCCTGGTCACTGATGGACAATTTCGAGTGGAACGCGGGTTACAGCGAGAAGTTTGGTATGCATTACGTCAACTTTTCCGACCCCGCCAGGCCCCGCACGCCCAAAGCCTCGGCCATCTGGTACAAGACGCTGATCGCCGATCACGGTTACAAGCACGGCTACACACAGCCCGGGGGGTGGGGCACGGCCCCCGAGTTGGACAAGGACTTCTACTACGGCACTTTTCCCAAAGACTTTGCATGGAGCATCGCTACGGCCTCCTATCAAGTAGAGGGCGGATGGAATGCTGACGGTGAGGCTTGGCTAGTTCCAACATGAATGTAGTGTATGCATCTTCCTCAGTTCGGCTAGCTTCACAGCTGTCTTTTCTGGTGCAAAGCAACATGCAGCAGACGTGCTTGATCCGTGAAACAGAATCTTAATTTTGAAATACAGTCTTCACACCTCCTGTTTCGTTTCTACAACAACCGTCACATACATTTGAATAGAATATCCTGAGAGATATTAACCCTCTGGCTGTCGGCAGCGGTCTTTGTCGCAATGGTTCCTGCAGTAATCATCGCGTACAAAAACCGCTACCGAGAACCAAAGGGTCAAATTGAAAACTGCGAGGGAATATTACTTACGCGACATGCAATGTGTGTTGCAGGAAAGGGGCCCAGTATCTGGGACACATTCACGCACCAAGCCGGTCACGTTGACAACGGTGACACGGGTGACGTGGCCTGTGACAGCTACCACAAGTACATGGAAGACGTGCGCATGTTGCAGGACCTCGGGGTGGGTATATTATGGGTCTTTTACATACGTGTGTGTATGGCCAACTAGGACAGGTAGAACAGATCTACGTACGTATGGTGCGCCTTCACGAAGAACAATGGACTTTCCATGAGATGCATTAGTCTGATTATTTTCACAACATCGCTCCCTGTCACTGCACAACATTAAAGTGTGCTTTCATCTTTAACCCGTTCACTGCCAAATAAAAGTGAACGCCACGCGACTGCAAGAGGGAGCTTATGAGGATCTATGCCGCTCGCTGAAACCATCCTGTATCCATGCTCCTTAATTTACCTTGAATCCCTTGAATTTACAGCGATTTCAAAATCACAGCTGCGTCCACTGGCAGTGAAAGGGATAAATAGTGCCCACCTCTACAGCCTTACCACAGCAATATGGACATTTCCTACCGATTCACGTCAACGTCTCTCAATTTGTAAATGTAAAAAAGTCTGCACAAATTGCATTCATTTAAAAAGTATCGATCACTGCTTATCACTTGGCGAAATATCTTGGCTGTAATACACTATATGTGAAACTGTTCCTTGTAGCTTCAGTTAGCACGCCGTTTACTGCGAAACTTCAGTGTTCAGTCTGTGTGCACGCCAGGTGACGAACTACCGGTTCTCCATCGCGTGGTCGCGCGTGCTGCCGGACGGCACCCTGCGCTCCCGGAACCAGGCCGGCATTGACTACTACCACCGGCTGATAGACGCGCTGCTGGCGGCCAACATCAAACCCATGGTCACGCTGTACCACTGGGACCTGCCGCAAGCCCTGCAGGACAAGGGCGGATGGCTGAACGAGTCCATCATCCAACAATTTAGGGACTACGCCGACCTCTGTTTCAGCGAATATGGCGACAAGGTACTCGTGACTAATTCATTCAATAACATTGTTTCAGAGTTGAGCTTACATTGTTCGAGTATTCGCATACAGGTAAAACCATTTTCTTGCAATTCTTTAAAACTTCCGAAAATTGGCCAAAAAATAAAGCATCATTATGTAAACATACTACTGCTGTTAAGTTTTGCAGTTACAATAAGTACATTACTTGCTACAATTAATGGCTGCAGCAGTTCATGCCGCTTTGTTTGGAACAGAGGTGTAAGAACCTCACACACAC